>KI547150.1:0-79189 GCA_000497715.1 Spathaspora arborariae UFMG-19.1A
TATCTTAAATCGATGAATGACCGGAAATACTACAATAAAATATTTCTGCGCATTAACTAATATTTTCTAATCCATTGAGAAAATATCAACTTGTATCGCATGAAATATTTTTCGGCCAGAAAATGTCTTAGTCAATATTTCTATGCGACAATAACACTGTCAAGATTTTGCGCTCTTTTCTACAATGACCTTGTCGTACTAAGGATTTATCTAAAAAATATTTCATTACAGCAAATCAATAAACTATTTAGACAACTAAAACAAAAGAAGATATTATGCCAAACAACATTAGTGACAACCTAATACCCGGTAAAATTGACCCATTTGGAAATTTTGCCCAAGCTCCCTCCTTATCTCCATCATTGTGGAGTGTTCCAATTACTGAACTTGAACCATACCACATTGTGACGTATGTAGATTCGGTTTGTCTATTTCCATTTTGATCAGTGTATGTTCTGCAGAGGGTAGTTACTACGAAATCACTGGTACAATATTTGTCAACACTCTCAACTAGACCTGTCGACTTGCTTTGTTCGTCAGTACAGGAGGCAGTATGGCCAATTGTTTGCAGCAATGTTGATTTTCTGGTTATGTATGAGTTAAAATCACCATCTGAAGTATCAATAGATTTACTGGTTTTACTTCTTGTCTCTATCTCTGAGATTGTACTGGTAAACCAACTACCATCCAGTTTGGTCCCTATAATAATTTCTATCGTCTTGGTATTGCCTTCTTCGTCAGTTCTGAGAGTTATGTATTTGGTGAAATCACGATCAATTGGGGTGGTGTACCAGTCACCCTCGACATTAATGGTGACAACAATCTCGACAGTTTTCGTTTTGTCATTATAATTAGTGTAAGTACTAAAATACAGGCTAAATTCAATCGAACATGTGGTGGAATACCAATTACTATCTTTATCAGTGGTAGTAATTACTTCACCTGTACACTCCTTTCCTGTATCATCATGGTAAATTGTAGTGTACAGTGTGAATGCGAAAGCAATCAAACTTGTGTACCAATTACCATCACTGTCCGCTGTTGCGATAATTTCTTGTGTATATCCATTACCAGATTCATCAGTGACTAAACTGATGTAACTAGCAAAATCAAAATCACTTGTAGTTGTATACCACAGCCCCTCTTTATTCATAGTAACCACAACTTCAGCTGTTCTGGTATTACCATTATCATCTACGTATGTTATACTTTCTTTCGAAAGTTGGAAAAGATTAAACATAGTGATCCATATACCATCCGCATTTGTGGTAACAATAACATCTGCTGTCCTAGCATTACCTTCTTCATCCTCGTACGTAGACATATACTGATTAAATGCAAACTCAATTCTAACTATATTCCAATTACCGTACTCATCAGTAGTCATAGCCACTTCACCAGTATTTAATTGACCTTGATAATCCATGTAAATAGTAGTAAAAGTATTCAACACGAAATTCAACGTGGTTTTCGTCTATTTCTCTACCTCGTCTTTAGTGACAATCACCTCAGCTATATGTTCTACATCATCCAGGGTGTAAGTAGTAGTTTAAGTGACAAAATCAAAATCAGATGTAGTTTTCGTCCATTCACCATCTGCATCTGTAGTAACACTCGATTCTAATACCATATTTTCATTCTGATCTTGCTCGGAATTGATACTGGATGGGGTAAGTTCAAACTCACTGGTTGTTGTGTACCATTGGCTGACGGATTCATTCTTATGAACAATCACAACTGCAGAGACATCGATGTTATTCTCTTTCTTGTACGTGGTAGTATACGTAATATACGTAGCATTTTCCGCTAGGATTAACAGAACGAATTATAATAAGCAAAATATCAACATAATTATGCGTTATGAAATCTTAAAATTCTAAATTGACGATAAACTTTAGGAGGATATATGACCGGGTAGTTATTGAGATAGTCATATCTTGTACTTGTAATCGTTCGATTTACAAGAAATCTAAGATTTGTTGTCATATTATTTTCTGTTGTTTGCAGAAGAACAGCCAAGGTAAATCTGGTTCAAGTTTGAATTTGGTGACTTGACATTCCTTCCACGCCCATATTCGTACATTTGACAGCACGCAAGTTATTGCTGGTTAGTTCTTGAGATGTTCCTGGGAACAATTACTATCCCTGTAGTTAATTTTCAAACGCGTTTCTAAACAATCGACATTATTGTTCAAGAATTCCAATTAGTTCAACATTATTTTACCAAACAAAACTTCATAATTTGTTTTTTGGTTGCGGCTTAAAAACTAATTAGAAATGGTAAAAAAGTTCAAGAAAAATACTCCACGCGAGTTTGAATTGGTTCTGCTAAGGCTTCCCCTGTTATATATTTCAATAATTAGAAAAAACTCCTGAATGAGATCAGTATAATCTGGAGTAAATTCAAAGAGTTACATAGGTTAGTTCGAAATCCCAATCATTTATATCATATTCCGTGTTGAGTCGAATATAGCGTACTTGAAAAGGTTTTAATGAACCTTATAGGAAGTTCAAGAATAGAAGATTTGTTTTTTATCACATAGATCTGCAGAATGAAGCATATTTCTTAGAATTATAATCCTGGCAGAATTAGTGTGATCCTTTTAACCTTTTTTTTCTTGTAATTTTAAGGAGAACAAATGTTGTGTTAAATAGTTGGTTATTTAACCCAGTTGTAAGTATTAGAGAAAACAGTAAACGCTGGAGGGGTGTTGAAGTAGTTGTCCTCCTTGTGGGAAGAATAAATTTATCAAGAAAATGCGGCAGCAGCTATATTCAATTCTTAATCTTGGAGTTTTATATATCTTATAGTAGTTCATATAACCTTATTTAGATGATTTGTATATCTTCGCGTAAAACTACATTATCAATGATCTTTGGAGGTGGAAATATTAGGCTATTTCTACATATACAGATTATTATAAAGCTATGTTCACTTTTATTTTCTAGAGATTCCTGGTGAAATCTATATAAAACCTTTTAATTAGCAATATCACTTATATCATCAACATTCCAGGAAATGTATCTGGGTTATAAAAGATTGAAGCTTGTATACTTTAAACATTACCGCAATTTTTCAATACCAACATAAGATTCTAATGGTCTTTGGACTTTATTTTTAGACACTATTTTCTTTCCCCACTCAGATTTATACGACAAAAAAAATTGTGTGGTTGTGAGGTTTTTTCTCAAGCAAGGTGGAAAAATAAGTTTTGCAGGTTACAATAGTTTCAAGTGTAATTTGCAAATGCACACTTGCCATAACATAGAGAATATTAAAGTATCCAAAGTAAAGTGTAGGCATAGAGTACGAAAAGTAATATAGAGCATGATAATCGTGTCATAGATATGCTCCATTAAATTATGAAATGAGTCATTTCAAATCTTGGTCTTTTCTGAGCTCTTTTAAATATCTACATTTCTCTACAAAACCTTAACCCACCTATCTCAGCAGTTTCAGACCCAATGCAATAATAATCCTATAAGTTCATGAAAAGTGCATTAAACAAATCCAATAACTTGATACTGCAAACATTTATAACTTTCACCAAATGTTTACAGTTTGTTGAAACCCCCATTTTGCAGGTTTTGGTCTCTAGTTAAAATAAAAATGGACACAAAATTTGAAATTAAATGCCATCCGTTGACACAAAAGGGTAAGACAATTAATTGACACAATTAATAAGTCCTTACACAAGGGCAACGGTTTCTAATAGGATCGAAAATATATAGTTTTAAAATATGAATTAAACCTGTTAATCTATGGATTATGTGTTACCCTTGATTTGGAAGTATGAGCCATTTTACGATTCTATATTTTGTACCCTTTCTTGCAAATTCCCACACAAATTAACTAAATCTCATCGTCGCATAATTTTTTCTTTTGCCTTTCTCCATAAAAAAAAACGCCCCCTCCAAGGTTTACACATAACAAGGCCAAAAAAAAACTCCCCTTTCCTCCTTTTACTCCTTCCCACCCCCTTTTTATATTATTCTCTAGATCTGTTAAGTTTGCTTTAGCAACTAGCTAACAATCTAATAAGGAGATTACCTCGAATAAACAAAATCGGTACAACAAGAACTTTATTCAACTTTTTATCCCTGTATATAAACGATCCCCCGCAGGTGAGAATTACCAAAATAAAAAAAATTAAAAAAAAGAAAAAAGAAAAAAAAGTTTCTCCATTGGAAAACAGGGAAAAAAAAGGTAAAGTTACTCCACTAATTTGAACCCACATATCAACAATCATGTCAGTAAAAGCTGAGGAAAATAATACATTAAGTCCGGGATCTATATCAAAGATATCATCCTCACCAGGATCATCTATGGATAACACTTCTTCAGATAGTAGTTCTTCTGCAGCCACAGCTGCTGCCAAGGCAAAAAAGGACCCCACATCAAGACCTTACAAATGTCCCCTTTGTGATAAAGCATTTCATCGTTTAGAACATCAAACAAGACATATACGTACACATACAGGGGAGAAACCCCATGCGTGTACTTTCCCTGGTTGTTTTAAAAGGTTTAGTCGTTCAGATGAATTAACAAGACATTTAAGAATTCATACAAATCCCAACTCACGAAGAAATAAAAATTTAAATAAACATAATATTAACTATACAAATAATGGAGTTAGTGAAAAAGAAAATGGAAGTACAAGTGTTATTCCTAATAATGTATCAAAACGAAAAACTTCTAAAAAAACAGAAACTACTGAACCTTTGGAAACTAAAGTAGAATTACCTTCTGGTGAACAACCTTCAATTACAACTACTACAAATACTCGTCAAATACCGCCTCCCATCCTTAATAAATTCCCAAGTACTATGAGTATAGATATTTTGGCATCAGCTGCATCTGAAGAATTAAGAATGATGGAAATTGACAGTAATACTGAAGATTCAGATGCGGTTAATCCTTCACGTTCATTACCTTCTTTGACTGATTATTTTGGACAACAATCCAACAATAAATCCCATTATAACTTCAGTGATCACAAGGCCACATTTCAATTTGCCAATGCTCCAGAAATTAAATCTGCAACTAATCTCCAATACTTGTCGAGTATGGCTGCCCAACAACTTAATCATAAATCAAGAAGTTATACTACTCTTGCTGCTCCTTCTAAGCAACATTGGAATACGTTATCTTCTCTTCAAAGAATGACACCAATAAATGTTCAACAACTAGAGCCAGAATCATCTCATGGAAAGTCTCATATATTAGAAGATTCTGATTTAGATTATGTCAAACAAAAGTTAAAAAGATCACGACCAAATAGTCCTAGTGTTAAACCATTTACATTACCTAATTCACCTGTGCTTGGGCTTTCTCTGAATACTACCCCACTGATATCAGCAAGTAATAGTAGTACAAATTTAACCTCATTACTAATGACTCCTGTTTTCCGGACTGTAAGTTTAGACCATACTCAACAACAACGACCAACTACACCACCAGTTTATTCTAATTTGCAAACTCCCAAGCTTTCCCCATCAAGCGAGCATACATCGGCACCAGCACCAGTACCAGTACCAGTACCTGCTCCTGCTCCTGCTCCTGCTCCTCAACCCGATCCTAATATATTACCACCTTTACGAAGTTTAAATTTAGACTTGCCTTCAAACTTATCCATGCCAAGTTCAAAACGAGTAGTAACCGATTCAACATTCTTTAGTCAACATAATCAAAATCATATCATAACTGATGCAAACACTACAGGTTCAAATGAAAAGGGACAAATAAATTAATTTTCGTGTATTATTTTTTAATAAAAGGTTATATAAAAACTATGTAGATGCAATTTCTGTACCTCCAACAGCCCAAACTTCAGTTTCATCTTCAAATCGATCGCTAAACATGGTTTCGGCATCACCACCAGCTTCAATTCTCTCACGTTCTACTCCTGCTAATCTTGCAGCAACTCTCTTGGTATAATCACCAATTGATCTAGGAACAATTGTTGTACCAGTTACAGTAGTAATTGTATTCTTTCCTTCAAACCATTGATTAAACAACTTCATTTCTTTATCTTCAACTAATTGAAACACAGCAAGGTATGCCTTTTCCGCAGCCAACTTGATAGGAATAATTGGATCACGTATAGAGGCAAATATACTTGGAACAATCACATCTAAATTATTCTTACCAATCTCACTAAACTTTAATCTTGCCACAGTTCTCAATACTACCAATGCCAATCTTCTTGTATCTGGGGAAGAAGATTTTGGTTGAATAACAAGTATACATAATTGTTTAACAAGTTTATCAAGACTTTCCTGATCAATTTCATAAACTGAGGTGGATTCCTTGGAGAATGGAGATTTATTCTCTAAATGTAATAAAAGTAACTTACCAATAGCAACAGTAGCATTATCACTAATATAATCAATTGTTGAATCAGAACATTCAAGGACAAAATCAATAATTTCTGGTAATAACCCAGTATCAAAAATATGATCAGGAGAATATTTCAAAAATGAATTAATAGATAACACACAAAATTTATCATTGGAATTATCAACTTTTTCTAAAATCTTGGATTTAAGAATATTTCTTGCTTCATCAATGGAAAGAATTCCTGCTAAAGAACCTAATAATCTCGCATATGAAACTGCAGATTTATCATCAACCACAGTAATTTCATCTTCAATTAGAGACATGATAGAAGTTTTAGAATCTTCATTTAAACTCTTACCTGCTTTATTAACAACTTCTAACATCCCTTTCAACATTGAAGCCTTGACTCCTTTATCATTTGAATTCTTAGCACCCGTGACTAATTCAGTAACTAATGAATCAACTCTAGGTTGGAATTTAATTAACGATCCCAAGGCAACAACAGCTCTTGCACGTAACTTCTCATTACTAGCATCCGATAATGATCTAACAAAAGTCCTTTGTAATTGAGGAATAAATGGTCGTAAGAATTGAGGTATCTTTAATAATAAACTATTCAATGCCACCAATATAGCTGCCTTAATATCACTATTTACCTTTTCACCAATAACACGAATTAATGGACCAGTCATGGTAGTAGCAAATGGTTTCAAGTTAACATCAGGAGTTTTATTAATAATATCAGCAATAGCCAAAGCAGAAGCTTCCTTTTGATCAGAATTACCATACATTAAACCATGTAAGAATATAGGTAAAATACAATTTGGACCTTTTGGTAATTTAAATCCAGCTAAATCTTCGCCCTTAACTCCAGTAAGCTCTAATGCTTGACGAGCAGGTTTAACTAAATTATCAAGAGATTCCTTAGGTTGTCTCTTCATTAAAGCACTAAGAGATTCAAATGCTCCTTCTACTACATCCAAAGCTGGATCTCCCAATGAAAGAATAAATTGTGACACCATATCTTCCAAATAAGCTGAAGAATCCAAATTACTATGACTAAAGAAATTACCCAACCTTTGGAATATAGCTGCTCTCTTTCTTGAATCTTCATGTTTAACCAAGGCCATTATTTGTTGCATTAATGGATGAACTCCTTCATCATCATCAATAGCAAGTAAAATCTTATCAAATGCATTAGTAATTTCCTTTTGAGTTTGTTCAGAATCTGATTTAGAATCAATTACTGCATTAACCAAAGTATTAATAATTAATGATAATCTTCTATACAATGCCGACCCAGCGACTGACGCCAACGAAGAAATAGCAGAAGCTTTGAATGCATCCATTGGTGGTGCCAATAAAGTTGGAATCAAAATTGGGAAAATAACATCAGCCTTAGTAGCCATAATATCACGAAGGGCCAATAATGCATGTTGGGAATCATCTCCCTCCAACATTTTAAGAAGATCAGGCAAAACTTCATCAATAACCACTTTACCAAGTTCAGTTTGTAATCCTTCAAATGCTTGAGCAGCAGCTTCTCTAACTTCATTGTCGCTATCAACAAGTGCTTGTTTAATGATGGTTATAAATGTTGTTTGATAATTGGTAAGACCTTCCAATGGCGTTGATTTAATCAATTCAGTTAATGCAATACAAATACCTTGCTTAGCAGATACATCAGTGGTATTAAATGATGCTTCCAAAGTAGGTAATAATTGTTCCAAAGCATTTAAACCAACACGACGAACCATTTCACCCAAGGATTGAGCAGCAATTGTTCTTTCAATATCATCGCCAGAAGCCAATTTTCTAACAATAATAGCAGTTAATGCTGGTAAAATTTCCTTGACAGTTCTAGGAGTATTAGCCACCAATGCCTTCCAAATATCCACTGCAGCATTACGAACAATACCAGCAACATCTGAACGACTAACAAACAATGATGCCAATACACGATCACGACGATCTTGACCCAATACTTCAACAAGAGATTTATTAACTTCTCCTGAAACTTCAAATTGATCTTCACTAAGTTCATTCTTACCTGAAATACCTGTAATTTGAAATAATAAATCTCCAGTAAGTTCCACAGAAGAAAGACGAATTCTATAATTGGAATCAGATAATCCAAGTTCTAATTCAGGTAATAATAAATCAACTGCCTTCTTGGCATAATTCTTGACAATCAATCTACCAGCACGAAGAGCAGTATCTCTAACTTCTTCATCTTGATCAGCTAATCCATTAAGAATTGGAGGGATAATTTTATTCAAATAAGGAGAAAATTGTGAACCAAAACAAACAGGTAAAAATAACAATAATGGCATAAATCCAGCACGAATATGATTTCTTGGTGAAGCAGCCGAAGCTAAAATAGTTGGTAATAATTCTTCTAATTTATTAATACCAAGACCACAAATAACTTCCGATAATGCTTGAGCAGAACCAAGTCTATCACCTGCTTTTTTTTCATCTTGTAATGTACTTAAAAGATTAGGAATCAATGAAGGGAATTGTTCTTCTCCAAGTTTTTCCACTAATGAACCTAAAGCTCGAGCAGCAGTGGACCTAGTTGCTGGTACAGGATCAACCATGGCAATTTCCAATTCTCCAATTAATTCATTCAAATAAGGACGTAAATCCTTGGCATCTACTAGAATAGCCATATTTCCAACAATTTGACAAGCTTTCTTCTTTGTGGAAGCTGATCTATCCTTCATACCTCTATGAATAACATGAATAATAAGTGCTAATGAAGGACCATCAATATAATGTACAAATTGAGTTTTAATCAATTTATCAAGAGCTTCATCAGTATATTTGGTTGGATCACCAATAGCATTAATTAAATCAGGAACAATAGCTTGAATTTCTGGATTACGAATAACTTCACCAAATCTCTTCAATGATTGTTCAGCCGCTTTTCTAACTTCTTTATGGGTATCGTTAAGAACACCAACAATTTCAGGAACAATAGTAGATAATGAAGCTGATAATTGTGTAGGATCCAAATATGCCATTGACCCTAATAATTCAACAGACCCTTTCTTTGATCTCCAAGCAATCTCATCTAAATTAGAAATGGCCAAGGGGATTAATTTCTTAACTCCGAATGAAGTAGTATTCTTCATAATTTGTTTAGCAGCACGATCAGTAGAATCTCTAACTTCAGGAACAGAATCACCTAAAGATCTTAAAATAATTGGCAATACTTCAATAACATATGGTTCAAACAATCTTCCTAAGCTTTTAGAAAGACATTCGAAAGCAATTGAAACACCTTCTCTTCTAGTTGGGTTTTTCTTATCATCCGCAGCATCAGTCAAGGTTCTAATAATATCAAATGAAGATAATGTTTTAATCCCACTACCTTTAACTAGACCAGCAATACCATAAGCAGCACCTTTTCTAATTGGTAATGATTTCCCAGTAAATAATTTTTCAGTTAATAAATCAAAAAATTCTTGTAATCTAGGTTCAATTGCCGGAACTAAAGGAGCTATACATTCAGATACAGCAAATTGAACTTTTTCTGAAGGTGTATCAAGAGTCTTGATTAATCTATCAACAATAATTTTCAATCTTGGATCAGAATCTTGTAAATGTCTGGCTAATGAACCATATAAAATAATAACTGATTCTTTAATTAAATCTTGAACTTTTGATCTTTCACTTTTTGCTGCTAAATTCTCTTCAAAAATTGGAATTAAAATTTCAACATATTTAGCTCCATGTAATTGAATAGTTTCAATACCAGCTTCTTGTAATTCTTGACGTACCAATCCTTCTTTATCACCTAATGCTTGATCATGGACTAAAAATTTAAATAATTGTTCAATACATTGTTTATCTAAAAGTGGGGCAAGTAACTTTAACACCAAGGCAATAGTTGATCTTTCTTCCCAACGATCTCTTTGATCAATAGTGGATTTGATAACAAGTCCATACCTATCAAGTTTAGGTGCAGGGGGATTTTTTTTCTCTTCATACAATTCAATCAAATCTTGTAAACATGAAGTAACCACAGTTTCATCTTGTAATCTTAATTGGTTTACAGTGTCAACATATGCTGTAGCAATTGATACTCTTAATCCAGAATCATGATTTCCAAATAATTCAATTAATTTCTTAGGTGTTTCCTTAATGATGTGTAAATTATTATCTTCCCAAATTGTAGTAGCCAATTCTTGACAATTCAGATCATTATCATGAGTAGCAACATATAATTCATTTGAATATTCAATTTCACCTTGCAAGTCAAATTCAGCATCAATTCCTTCCAAAATGGTTGATCTTACAAACACTTCAGGAGTGACAACATTGGTTAAAAGTAATTGTAAATCAGATTGAGAAATGTTGATAGAAACATGTTGACATAAGGATAAGAAACAATCTTTGGATAATTTAGCCTTGGATGGTAATTTCATTAAAGAAATTAAAACTTCTAAAATACTTGATCTTGGAATACCTTCATCTTCAAATGAATCAGCGTGAGCAGATATAATTTCAATAGCCAATAATAATTGTTCTTCTTCGGGATCTTCTTCAACAAATTCCGAGGTAACAGCAGTTTTAGCAGCATTTTTAATTGCTACTAATTTCCCATCATGTAAAACTTTGGTTAATAAAGGTAAAATATATGATAATGACAAAGCATCTAAAGGTTTTTGGTCAGCTAAAATCTTGATTCTATACAAGATTCTTCCTATTAATGCAAGCAATGGTTCTTCAGTTAAATTCTCAGGTAATCCCTTGACAGAATAAGCTCTAAGGGTAGCTACACCAACAAAGGGTTTTAATAAGGCCAATCTTGAAGAAATTAATGTATATAACTGTAAATAAGTTTCCACAGGAGTTTCAAATAATTCAGTCAGTAATTCTAATTTACAAAATTCTAATAATTTAGATACTGCAATTGGGAACCATAAGGAACTACCGTTTTCCACCAATTTGGCAGAATTAATTAACTCACCAATTATATTTATGGCATAATTAGAATCACTGACAATTGTCTTGACCTCATTTCTTATCTTACTTTCTTCGGCTATTTGTTCATTGACTAGTGTCATTTCTTCTTTAGTTAATTTCTTGGCAGGACCTTTCTTGGCTAGTTCTTTCTTGATACTTTCTTCCCATTTTTTAATTTCATAATCTTTACTGTTTTTATCAACTTCTTGTTTCTTGGTATTTTGATTAAGAACATCAATAACAAGTTCTCCTTCTTTACCTTGATAAATTTTCAATGTTTCTTCGTCGATATTAGCAAATTTTGCAACATCCAAATTGTCCTTGATTATATTGCAAATAATAGGAGAAACTAAAGTTGGGTGAATAAATGTGATATTTCCAACAGCTTTGATTGCTGCATTGTATAATTTACCTGACACAGGAGTATCATTAGTTACCAAAACACATTCTTGAAGAATATCATTATGATATTCCTTAATTAAATTTTCAAGATCAATATTCATATTGCTTCTTTGAGCTAATCCAATCCATCCATTATTAACAGTGGCTTGTTCATGGTTTGCTATAATTGCTAATTTCCTAATATTTTCACGAACTAAATCTTGATTATTTAATTGAGTTAATGAAGCAAAAATAGTTGCTAAATTCTTTAATGAATAATTGAAAATTTCCATATGTTGTTCAACTTCAATATCTTTCAATACTCTATAACAAGCTTTAACCAATGCATCACTTAATTCCGGTACTGTTTCTAATACTTGTTTAACTGATTTGGTTCCTAATAATCTTATATTAGCAGGAATATTATTTGATGATAACATGTAAACCCAAGCTAATCCATATTCAACCTTTTCTTCCAATTGTCCAATACAATTACTTACCTGTAAAAGGGCTTTTAAATACCATGATAATTCGACTGGTTCAACTAATTTTGTATAAATTTTGGAACTAGTTAATAATCCAGCACCTGTTAATGATGGAATATAAATTTTGTCTGAATCAACCGTAATAAATTTAGAAACGGCAATTGTAATAAAAGCACAAACTATACTTTTATTAGCTATTGCAGGAAGTGGTGATTGTTGAGCAGGTTCTAATGACTTGACAAGTGTTGGGAATAAATCATTTAAAAACTGGTCATTGAATTCACTGGCCAATTCTCCAAATTCAATAAACCAGATTCTACGAAGTTGTGGCTTGACATGACTAAGACCAGCAGTTAATTCTTTGATTATTTGTGGAGAAAGCTCTTCATTATTCAAACTCTTTATTGAATGTTGAATAAATGTTTTAACAAGACTTGCAAGTGAAGTTTCATTCAAATCTTTCAGAACAAGTGGTAACAAAGAATTAATGATTTTATCAGATATTTTTTCTGGTAAATATGATAATGTTTTGACAATAAGTGACTTTGACTCAGCATTTGAAGTTGATTTTAATGCCTTAAGTATTTCATCAACAAACTTACCAAGCGTGTCAATGGACAGGTTACTAAAATTATTCAGTAAAATTAGTTCTGTCACTGTGAATGCACCTTCCCTAACATTTTCTTTGGTTGATTTAAACCCTGAAATAATCGAAGCTAATAATTTAGAATTACCAAATTTTTCAGATATATCTATTTTGGGAAATTGTTTAAATAAAACTGGTAATACAACACCAAATGAATTTTCTGAAGATCTTAAAACTGCTTTTTCAATATTGGGTAATAATATACTAGTAAAAGTCTCTTCACTTACAAGTGCTTCAATACATGTTCCAAATAAATCTAATGAAGATACAGAAGGAGGAGTTTTATTCAACAAGGCTTGATTGGAATAAAATTCGAGAATCTCTTTTTCTTTACTAGCAAAAATCTCAGTTAATGAAGGAATTGTAGGTACCAACTCAATAATGGCTAAATTTAATGCTGCCAATAAACAAAATCCTTCATCAGCAGTGATTTTCCCTAAAGATTTGACAATTAATTCAATATATTCTTGCTTATTTTCCACAATAGACAAAGCTTCTACAATAGAAGTCTTTGTTGTGTGAATTGCTGATCCATGGACTCTCCTTCGATGCTGATGTTTCTTTACTCCTTGATATTCAATACATTTATTAAACACAATTGCTTGAGTTCTAACTAACAATTCACCTTCTTGCTTTTGTAAACCATATTTCATGACATCTACATTGAAAGTGTTGATCCAAAATAACAATGTTAAATAATCAGTAATTGCCAATGTAGTAGAATTAACTTGATGATGTATAAATTTAATAAATCCCAGTAAATAATTGTGATTTGTTTCAACTATAACAGATAAAGTTTTCAATAATTCATTTCTAGAATCTGAATCTTGATAATAATTGTATGTTTTCAATAATAAAAGTGAAATCTTGTTTAAATCTAATTCAGGAATCTGTTTGACAAATTGTTGAATTGCTTTTAATATAACTATTCTCTTTGTAGTTAACGATTCTTGAATGCCCTTTTCATATATTGGTTCCAATTGGTCCCATGATTCTATTGTAGTGGAACCAGGCATCCTATTTGAGTATTTGAGCCAACTTTTGCTAACAAACTAGTGAGAAAGTATTAAGTATGAAAGCGATCTGTGAGACAACAAGGTCTCTCTTTTTTTTTTTTTGCAGGAAAAAAATTTTCAAAGGTAAACTGGGATTACCCGGATATTGACATAAAATTGAAGTTTGATGGAAAAGAAAAAAAAATCTTTCTTTATGCCTTCTTTTTCTTCTTTTCTTCTTTTCTTCTCCTTATCAACTATAACAGTCGATGAGGAGAGGTTATGTTATCCGTTGCAGTAAAATTGGGAAGGGAAGAGGATATTTTGTTCTTTGAACTTTTTGATTGACTCGCATTTTTGCGGGCGGTGTGGACAACGTCACGACCATTCATCACCACACATACTAGTGATGTAATAGAGATAATCTGAGGCTGTATTAGGTTGATCATAACTTTTTGTGAGTGTTGTGAGTGTTGTGAGTTTTGTAAACATTGTGTCTGCGTTGTAAACATTGTATGTACATTTATATTGTAAGTAGAGTTGGAATAAAACGTCGTTGTAGAAACTATGTTGTATTTCAGATGTAATACTACGTTTTCTACATTCTCTTTGTGTAGTCTCTACGATTTCGTATCTGTTTACGTCTTTTGCAACTAGCAATTAAACCCAATCACAAGCTGAACGGCGCTACACTATATTATACTGAACTGCACTACACTATACTGAACTGTACCACCCTACACTACACTACACTAAACTACATCCCGCCCCACCCAACTACAAAATACTCAAAAATAAATAAATATTAGATAAATAATGACAATAAAAACAAAATTTAATTAATAAATAAAACGTAATCATCAAATCATAAACACAAATAAACTCAAGTAACAATTCGGTACTAGTAAATCGTCTGATCCTTTTTTTTCTCTCTCTTTTTTTTTCGAAACCAGTTTCAACCGATATAGTGTTTAATATATACAAACCACATACTTTCAATCAAAAAGTATATGCTTAAATCTTAAATAAATAAAACCAAAAAAAGACATTTATAAAAATAAAACCGTCTAGCAGTAATTTAACTTTTTCTTTTTACTCACCATGTTTAAAACAACATCTATTACCATAACGACAACTTCCATATTTTGACCAATTAACGCAAGGTTTAGATCTCCACTTGGGGGGTCTTTCTACAACTTTTAATTCATTTTCTCCATGAGCAAATTGACATTTATTTCCATAAGGACAAATACCCATCTTCATAAATGATGCACATAATTCAGTCTTGTATAATTGTGTATTAACTGAAGTATTAGGTTTATGTACTTCATCTTTTTGGTGGTGGGAATGACCAATATACTGTTGAGATTGATGTGGACGATTCAACATTGAAGTTGAACGAATAAATCTTTGTTGGTGCAATTGTTGATGCTCAAAACTAAATAAATCTTCTGAATCATTTGTAATATTAACTTGTATGTTATGAGCGTTGGGGAACAGACTTGTTTCACTTTGAATCGTCAAATTCTCTTCAGTTAACCGGGGTAACAAACCATTATCATAACCATGTAAACTATCAATAAATGGGTCTGTAGTTAAACATGGAGAACTAGAACTAGTAGCTTGCTGTCTAGTAGATAATTGGGAAACATTGGTAAAATTTGGAGGTGAAATCGAAATATTTGATGTATTCCAATTTGCTTGTTGTGTGGTATAAACTGGTGTTGGATTAAATAAACTCTGCTGGTGCGGTTGCTGGTGTTGTTGATGTTGTTGTTGTGGCTGTTGGGGTGGCTGTTGAGGAAGGGGGAAAAAATGTTGACTAGACATAGATGGTGGTACGGGATATGTTGCTGATTGTTTAACATTCATGGCACCATTATTGGACACCATAGATTCATTTGTTGATGAATGCCATAAATCAGCTAACAAATCGCCATGCAAATCTCCAAAATCGGAAGTAGACGACGATGCCGAGGACGTTGTCAAGGAAGATACTGAAGTTTGTTTCAATGGTGTAGATTGTTGTTGCTGTTGCTGTTGTTGTTGTTGTTGTTGTTGTTGTTGTTGTTGTTGTTGTTGTTGTTGTTGTTGTTGTTGTTGTTGCTGTTGCTGCTGTTGTTGTTGGTCGTGATTAGACAACCCAATACGTGGCGAATTCCTTGAATTACCAGATCCAATATTCGCGCCACTGTACATTGAAGTGGACATCATCATCATTATTTATTTCTTTTTTTTTCTCTCGTAAAGATCCTAACAAATGGCAAAAAAATGTATGGGATATAAAAAAAAAAAGTTCCACTGGGAATGAATGACCTTGGGCAAAGTAAAATGTCAAAGATATAACTATTTATATATCCTTTAAAAAAATTAAAACGAAGTAAATTTAAAAAAAGAAGAAGTTCCTTTTTTTTCTAAAGAAGATGGAAAAAAATTGAAATGTTTGATATGGGAAGAAAGAATTGAAATTTATATAAAGCAATAAATTTTAAGCCAGTGAACAGTAGCGCCTATTGATAGTATAAGAAATTTCTTTGTTAATGGCTTTCTTTTTTTTTGTTTTATTTTTTTCTTTTTTGCCCATCAAAAAAAAAAAAAAGAATAGGTGCATATTTTCTTTTTATCCAAGGAAAAGGAAAACTCTTGTTACCCAAAAAAAAAAAAAAAGAGACTCATACTAAAAAATATTAATTCTTGAAATTCCCCTCTCTTGATATTACAAAGAGAATATATACATTTAATCAATAACAAGGTCTAATATTTATAAGCAACTGTATTTGCGGAGATAATTCAATTTGGGGCAAATTATGCTTCTGTCAATTTGGTAATATTTATCTCTATTATATTTTTAGAAATACTGCCAACTTTAATTTGAACCTTGCTTTTTTTTGGGTTCTTTGACTTAAATTTTAAATCCGTTACGGTTAAAATTGAAGGTTGAACCAGTAACTAAATCCTAGAGTGGAGAGGAGGGAAAAATAATCTATAAAGGAGGGGGCAAAGTAAATTTTTGTTATTTTTATTATTTTTATTATTATTATTGTGTTATTTTTTTTTTTTGTATGTACCTAAGTATTTAGATGATGGTTGTATATTACAAATGTTGAACCTGAATAAAATTATTATTTACTCATTTCAGTTCACGGTTTCGCAATTCAATTACTAGGAAACTCAACAAACCCACAATTGGAACATGTTCTGTTCTAATAAATTAACCCTGTTGCACCACTTTCTTCTTTCCATCGCCCTCCCTTATTGTTTGTGAGCAATAAAGACACAAAAATAGTGGGAGCATCACCGAAAAAAAATAAAAGTGAGGTGATGACTCCCCTATCTTAGTGGGATTTGGTTTCCACGTTTAGCTTTTCACGCGGGTGGAACAATTATTTTTTTTTATTTTTGGTATTTAATCTGATTTGTTATTTTCTTGAGCAAAAATAATAATTTCTAATCTACATCTATACGACCAAGTTTTTACCCCATTCTCCGATTCGATAAATATACCACTATTCTTTTGTTCTAGCCCTTGAGATTTAGATCACGTCATGGATATAACATATTCATTGTTATATTGTTTATTTGTTTCTTTATATATTTGATAGGGATCCTTTCTTCGTTGAGATTTATAAGAAGTTTGTTCCAACTCCGGAACAATTAAACCTATCAAAATTCGCACCAACAAAAAACAAAAAAGAAAACAGAAAAAATAATAAATTAGTAATATGTTCTTATCTCCTAAACTAATTTACATTTGAATATGCTGTGATAATGTGACAGTAACCAAAGTAAATTATCTAATCTGGGAATGTTAAAGGAATTCAAAAGACTTTTGGAATAATTATAGGAAGTAATCCCTTTCTGGGTGTGGTAGACAATCTTTCAGAGTATTTTCAGAGTATTTTCAATATATTTTTAATATATTTTTAATATATCTTCAATGTATTTTCAAAGTTCTTTTTCAAAATTTTTTCAAAATTTTCTACAAAATATAGTTGCGGTTGTAGTAGGCTTGATTTAGAGAAGGCTTGTGAAATATCTTACAAGTGCAATACATTAATGGGTAACCCGTGTTATAATTTAAGTGTTACAGAGATTATAATCTTATATATTCTTCTTTACTATTGTAATACTTCAATCGTACAAGGGCAAAAATAATACTCTTTCGCAGATACGACGGATTATTCGGGCATTATCTTTAATTAATAAACTTACAGGGCTGGTACTGGTTTATATCATGGCTATGTAGACACATTTGTTTACTAATCATATTGATTATGTAAATGCCCCGCCACCTGCGCCATTATTTCCCAACATAAAAGAAAAACTGCAAAATAGCAAAATAGCAAAATAGCAAAATCGCAAAACCGAAAAATGGAAAAATCGAAAGATCTTTCTTAACGGATTGCAAAGCCTCATTAGGAAACCAATCCGAATAAGAGAAGATTCCATCAGTTCCTTTTTTTCTTTTTTTTTATTATTTACTTTTTGTCCGTATCTCGCAAAGATTTATCAATCCTCCGAATCAAGCGATAACAGTAAATAGACCCCCTCTTTGTTTTTCAATATGGTAAAGTGGGGGATGGTTCTCCTATAACCGTTGAAGGTTACATCTGAAAGTATTTTACTAGTCTAAAAACTTGGATTATTAACATTCATCTGGTCTGTTTTAAACAATTCCTTTTCTTGGGTAATCATCAAGCTTCCCAAAGCTCAAGAATCTTAACCATCAGCCGACGAATTGACATGCAAGTTTTTAAACATGACCATGACCATATATAAAAGATTTTGGTTTTACTTGGCATTTGCCTAGCAGTTATCCGATTTTTATAAAAGGATGGGTGACAAAAAAAAAAAAAAAAAAAAAAAGAAAAAGAAAACCAGCACCAAAATTGGTTAGTTCTTGGAATTATAGTCAAGGAAATTAAATATTTATAATGTGGGATCATTTATAACTGTTCATATTAAGTCTATTTTGAGATACTCCAAGTTAATATTTTAAAATACTACAAAGTAGAATAAGAACTTTACCAGTACTTTATCACAGAAACCTTAATCACGTGATACTATATCACATGATCTTTTTTTTTGCCTCCTCTTCTTCATCTTGTTTACCTTACGCGTATAAACGGTACTTACACGTAGTATTGGTGATATAACTACTAGTAGATGATACAACAAAACAACCTTCATTCCCACATAAAATGGTTCGAAGAATCTAAACCTTACATTTTATCTCCTAATACATTGGGTATTCTTTTAAAGAAATATCCCAAACGGTCATCTAATTTACCCACAACAAATGATTCAATTGGTGAAACCACAGTGATAAATATACCGAATGGATCTAGGGAAAGAGATAAGGGACCAATTTCCAATGGTAACCAAATTATATCACGTCCACAACCAACTCTACCTCTCAAGCAATCAATTAGACAATCACAACTTCCATTAACTAAACAAGCTCCTATAGTTCAAATAGTAACTTCAGAAGTAATAATTAACGATGATGATATAATTGACCTAACTGAAAACAGTCCCTTGAAAGTAAATTCTAAACAAACACAAGTTTCCAATAATCGAGCGAAAGATTGCACCAAATTACTTCAAGAATTAGTCACTGCTCAAGAATTAAAGATTAACTTATTAGAAGAAAGGTTTTCTGTCACTGAATCAACTCTGTTGTCCCATGATAGTAAGAAAGAATTATACAAGAACAAATATGAACCACAATTAAAGTCGACCAATGAAAGGATAGAGTTATTGAAACAACAATTGTTTGAACAAGATATAACTGAACAAATTCCAACATCAACCTTAGTCAGTTCTACTCCTGTACCACCAGTTCCAGAAGTACCCGACTCAATAAACCAACCACGACAAGTAGTTTTAGAAATGTGTAGTCCTATTTTATCACCAATTCCAGAAGTACCTACAACTCCAATACGAGGTGAATTTGTTCAACCACAACGTCCAGATAATCGAATAGAAGCACGACAAGTTGTCGAAAGTACTGATCTCACTGATGGTGAGGATAATTTTGGAGAAATGACCATGGAAGGATTACTTACACAAAGTCAAGAACGTGATGAAGTTAATGATATGGGAAGTTTTATCGAAGATATAAGTGAAGATGATGATAAATCATATCTTGAATCTGAATCTGATCTGACTGATGTAGATGAAATACAAGAAAGTCAATTTGATACTTCAAAGACTAATAAATATGATAGTGATGATGAAGTTGAAGAAATTGAGAATTTCACCATGAATGATGAACGAGAAGTAGATATTATTGAAGTACTTTCTGATGATGAAGATAGCAATATCTTGGGTATTAATGTCAATACTACAAATAACACCACGACTTCAAATACAGTTTTCAATATTGATAGTGATTTCGATGATCTGGACTTTGGTGACGACGATGATGCTGAATTAATGAAATTATTAAATGCAAGAGAACCTACAGCTTCACCTATAGTAACCACAGTAAACAAAGAGAATATACCACAAGAAGCTAAACCATTTATTGATGAAATATATCATGTATTGAATAATGTTTTCAAATTAAATTCATTTCGATCTAATCAGCTTGAGGCTGTAATTGCCACTCTACTAAGTAAAGATGTATTTGTATTAATGCCTACTGGAGGAGGGAAATCACTTTGTTATCAATTGCCTGCTTTGGTTAAAGGAGGTGAAACAAAGGGAACTACAGTTGTTATATCACCACTTATCTCGCTTATGCAAGATCAAGTACATCACTTAGAAAAATTAGATGTTAAAGTTCGTATGATTAATTCCAAGGGTACTGCTGATGAAAAGAAACATACTATGCATTTATTTCGTGAAGGTTTACTTGATATAGTTTATTTATCTCCTGAGATGGTGATTAAATCTACCATGTTTCAAAAAGTAATTGAAAAATTGTATAATGAAGGTCAATTAGCTAGAATTGTCATTGATGAAGCTCATTGTCTTAGTTCTTGGGGTCATGATTTCCGTCCCGATTATAAGGGAATGGGATTATTTAAAACAAAATTCCCCAATGTTCCCGTTATGGCTCTTACGGCCACGGCTAATGAACGAGTTAGAGCCGATGTTATTACTCATTTGAATTTAAAGAATCCTGTATTTTTCAAACAAAGTTTTAATAGAACTAATTTATTTTATGAAGTTCAATGGAAAAATCCCAATCATTTAGAAGTTATTAAAGATTATATCCTTCGAAGATACAAAAATAAAACTGGTATTATATATTGTCATTCAAAACAATCTTGTGAACAAACAAGTCAAAGATTAAATCAATTAGGTTTACATACTGCATTTTATCATGCGGGGATGACGTCTGAACAAAGAATTGAAGTTCAAACTTATTGGCAAGAAAATAAAGTTCATGTGATTTGTGCTACTATTGCATTTGGAATGGGAATTGATAAACCAGACGTTAGATTTGTCATTCATTTATTTATCCCGAGAAGTTTAGAAGGTTATTATCAAGAAACCGGTAGAGCAGGACGTGATGGGAAACCTTCAGAATGTCTTATGTTCTTTAATACTCGAGATGCTCATCATTTACGAAGTATGATTATTCGAGACAAAACTTTGAATAAATTAAGTCGAGAGAATCACATGGTTAAATTGAAACAAGTTGTTCAATATTGTGAAAATGTAATTGATTGTCGTAGAAAACAAGTATTACATTATTTTAATGAAACATTTGATCCCAAACTTTGTCATAGACAATGTGATAATTGTCGTAATTCTGGAGCAAATACCAGTGTGGAAAAAGATTTTACTTCACAAGCAGCAGATATAATTCGACTTGTACAATCATTTCAAGGGTTTGATGTTACCCGTTTACATTGTGAAGATGTATATAAAGGTTCAAGAAGTATGAAAATTACATCAGTGGGTCATGATAAGAATCCATATTATGGAAAGGGAGAACTGATGGATAAAACCGAAATCGATAGATTATTCTTTTATTTATTATCGGAAAGATGTTTGGATGAATATTTACGTACCCCTGGAGGGTTCCCAGTTAGTTACATTCAATTAGGGAAAAATGCTAATGATGTATTGTCAGGGACAAAAAATATAAAGATGCAATGTATTTTGGCTAAGCATGTGAATACTGCACCCAATCGAGCTCCTACATTGAAGCCAAATGGAAAAGTACCTTCTCCTTCTGGTCTCAATGGATTTAGATATCAAGGATCTTTCACTACTGCACGAGAAATGACTAGTATTGATTTGCCCAATAATAATTTTGGATCTGGAGTAACCAATGAAGATTTACCTCATATTGAGAAAAGTTATCAAGAATTAAATCGTATTCGACTGAATGCTCTGGTTCAAGTAGGTTTAAGAAATCAATTGTTAATGTCAGATAATACTTTAAAGGATATGCTGAGAAGTTTACCTACGAATAAGAAAGATTTTTCTAAATTAACAGGTATTACCAAGGAACAAACGGAATATTTCCATTATTTCAAAAAGGATTTAGCACGATTAGCAAGAGAAAGAAAGAAAGGTTCTAGTCAATCGACAACAACGACATCTCCATTTTTCCAACACACACAATCAAGTCAAAAACGTAAACGAAGTTCCAGTCAAAATTCTCAACGAAAAAGATTTAAAAAACTGCAGAGTAAAACTACAAACTCTAAAGGTTCTTCACGTAGTACTGTTCATGCCATGCCTTTATAAGTTCTCTTTGTAAATATTTTGAAATAGACGACTTTTCGCAAGCATATCAGAAAATTACAAAGTATAAATTAGAAAACGATAGAGTAAAAAAAAATATATAAGGTAAAAAAAAACGCGAGCAAGATAAGTGTAAGACACCCCCTACACTCAGATCTAAAATGTCAAAACATCCATTTTACAAGAGATTATTAAAGGAATATCAATCGTTATCACAAAGTACACTTCCTGGGATCAAACTTGTTAATAATGATGATAATTTAACTAATTTTATCTTTCAAATTAGAATATCCAATCATACATTATATCCTGATTATGAACGATATTACTTAAGTATCAATATAACTCAAGATTATCCAGTTGATTCTCCTCAAGTTAAATTTATCATATATGAATCTATTGATAATGATGACAAGGAAGATTCAGATTCTATTGAAATTTTAGAAAAATCAAAAATTCCAATTCATCCTCATATTTATAGTAATGGTCATATTTGTCTAAATCTTTTAGGAGAAGATTGGACTCCTGCGTGTTCAATAGAATCTATATTGTTAAGTATTCAAAGTATGCTTAATACGAATGATAAATTAGAGCGTCCGAAAGATAATGATCTGTATATTAAACATGCACCATTAGATCCAAAAAGAAGTAAATTTGTTTACCATGATGATAATGTATAGTTGTTTTTTTTTAATATGAATTAATATTTTACAAGGTAGAATACATACAAAAGTAAACAAGTAGATCTTTCGAACCGGAGTATTATCAAATTAATTGAAACATACAAGGCTAAACACAAAAGCCTTTACAATATTCAACAAAAAAAAAAAATAGAAGCGCTAATCTCCGTTGGGTTTACCCCTCTTCAATCTCGGTGATATATGTCCTTGGTTAGTTACAAAAAAAAAACAGTTTTCAATCAATTTATCTGACAAATAAGAACTTAGATTGGTGCTAGCAAAGTAATGTAAGGAACAAAAGAGGGATTTTTCTAAAAAACTTTTTTTTATTCGCCTTATAACGAACTAACAGATAAGGCAAATACAATTCTAACCTGCCGGGTCTTGTTAAGACTGGTCTATTTTTGGGAAGTTGTTCCAAATGTATGATCCCGGCGTATGCCAATCATTTTATAAGTGTCGTTGTTACTGACATGGAAGACCATTCCGTTAGAAATTCGGGATATAAACCCGATCAAGCCCTAAACAAAAAAAAAAACGTTACCATTATGCGGTCTTTTTTTTTATGTTCAATTATTTTTATTTTTTAGAAAATTTTGATTGATCTGGCATTTGTTTCAACTTTGCCGATATTTTTTTTTCTATTAGTAGGTGAAATCCATAAGGGGATATTAAATCGTCTCGGGAACTGGCGGAACCAAC
This sequence comes from Spathaspora arborariae UFMG-19.1A, assembly GCA_000497715.1. Taxonomy (NCBI): domain Eukaryota; kingdom Fungi; phylum Ascomycota; class Pichiomycetes; order Serinales; family Debaryomycetaceae; genus Spathaspora; species Spathaspora arborariae. The sequence goes on from KI547150.1 coordinate 23,913, forward strand.
CCTAGAAATTATATAAAAAATAATATCTATTGGTTTAAGGTCATTTCAAATGTATAGCAAAGGACAAGATCAACTGATATGTTTATCAAAAAGGGGTGACGTGAACTTCTTGGTATACATGTGTCCAACACTTCCTTTGTCATATGTTCTATTATGTGTTCCTTTTTTGTTGTTATGGAGGTAGTTCGTAAATGTAACATTAAGAAAAAATAAAGTCCAAACCCAGCATCACTTCATATTCATGACACAAAAACAACAACAACTATGAATGTGTTTTGATGAAATCTTATTGAAATCAGTAAGACAAGAAATTCTCATATATGGAATGTGATTGTGAATTAGGATGAGTGTTGAAATGGTAATTAGAGATGTGACTTAGGTATTTCAATACTTTGTAATCAACAAATGCCAATTCACCTCTTTAATCAATTTTGTATGAGAAATACCGTCAGTTGTTGTTTAAAGTTTTATGCACTAGGAGTTTTTCCGAGAATCGAAATGTAGCAAAAAAAAAAACATTGAAAAAAATATACAAGAATAGAACACCGAAACAACAAAAAAAAATCTTAGTAGAACAAAAAAAAACTAATGAATAAAGATGCATAAAAAAATATTATAGGACACATCCGTTCCTAATTTTGTTACACATTTTAAGAATAAGGAGGTTACCCCTCTTCGGAACTAAGACCAAGTATCATCCCTTCGCTAACTGGGTCACGAAACATATGCAACACATAGGGATCTTTACAAAATATACAACACCCTTTTCATAATTAAGAGAAATTAAAGATCTGTAACGAGATTTCTCGATGGTTTACAAATGGTGCCACTAGCAAAAAACTTTTGATTTATAACTGATCGTGATGTTAATTTGACAGGTGGTGAATTAAAAAAAGAATTGATGAGCTTTTTTTTTCTTGCTATGGTTGCGTCTTTTTTTAAAAAAAAAATGATTTTTTTTTTTTTTTTTTTTCAGTTTCTTCATCTACAAACACAATTTCAAAATTTGATGTGTAACTTGGTATAAAGGCATCAAAAATTTCCCATCAGTTCCAATTGATAACAAAAAATGATCCTTTTAGGAATTTAGAATCCTTCCTTTTCTTTTTCTTTTTACTCTTTGTAAACAATAACTACTTCATAAACTCAATAGTGATCAAAGGACTGAATTATCAGTAGATCAAGACATAAAAATTAATATTAATCTTTTCTTTGGTCATATATTTCGCCCTACCTGGCCTATTCCAGATCAATTCTTGATACGTGAATTTGATATTCTTAGCTTTCCCGAGATTACGCGAAAGGATATTAGCATTCCAAATTCTGTTTTTCTTGATTGAACTTGATTTTTGCGGCAATTGAATAACAGTAATAACAGTTGCGCTTTTTGGTTAATTGAAATCACCTTATACTTATTAGCAAACGCAGGAATCTGTAAAGACGTGTCGAGGATAAATTGATTTTTTTTTGTCCTTTCTGCTGTGGTATAACGTTAGACAAGAAACTAAACAAGAAACTACAGAGACATAGATTTATACTAAGAAAAACTACCAAACGAACACACATTCGATTAATTCCCAAGCTAATTACATATATTGTTTTTCGTTGTCTATTGGAACCCCTGTTTAACACATACTTCAGATACAACGTTTTTTTTTCTTTCTATTGTAAAGAAAAAAAAAACAACAATTAAAAAAAAATCCAACAGTTTCAAATTTAAATTAAGATTTTATTTTTTGTCTTTTTTTTCGTTTGGGTTAAGACAACACACACACGGGCATCATCAATATATACACAGGCCCCAACTGAAAAAGTTAAATCCCACGTTAAATCCCACCCCTTTATTTTTGCACCCCTCATTTTTTTTCGAGGAACATTTTTGCAAATTAACAAAAAGTGTTCCATTTTTATAAGAAAGCTTCATTTACATTTTCCAAGCAATTTTAATCCAATAATTGCTCAATATTACAGTCAATTGCAATATATTTTTTAATATTTATACGAAAACTTAAGGTTTGGGTTTATAAAAGAGAATATTATTTTTTTTTGTTTTAATTTAAGTTTGGGTTTTTAGTTTCTCCTCCTAACATACCCACATATAAGAAAAAGGTTATTTCAAGGAAAAATTTCAACTTCAAAGATTAATTCTGCCTCAATTATAATTATTTTGTAAATTTGTTTTAAGATGTCTTCACAATCTACAACTACTTGGTCAGCATGCACTAATCAGGAGCAAACTTCAGAGCAAGCATCAGTTAAACAAGAACAACCACAAACAATTTCAGAAGAACCAATTGAGTCCCCAGAAGCTACTACTTCAAACAAACGTTCTAATCCCACAATTGAACAAGCTTGTGATTCATGTAGGAAACGAAAATTAAAATGTTCCAAAGATTTCCCTCGATGTACAAAATGTACTCAACATAATTGGCATTGTTCATATAGTCCAAGAACAGTTAGATCTCCCTTAACTAGAGCACATTTAACTGAAGTGGAAAACAAAGTGAAAAAATTGGAAGATATTATTTATTATTTATTACCTTCACATACCTATTATGATATTGATGAACTAATAGAAACTTATGAACTGGTTTTAGCTCCATTAAAGCAAAAAATTGAAGAATCAGCCATGGTAGGAGGATTGGGACAACAAGCAACTGCTTCTCCTTTACCTACCCCAGTTAATTTATCTCCCAAGCTAAAGTCAGTTATTCCAATGGCTGTAAAATCTGAAATACAAACTCCAGTAGCGTTCAATCCTAATGATGATATTGATTTTAATAGTTATCCTTTACGTCAATCTAGATCTAATCCAATACCTAGTTCAAAGTCATCAAAAATGGATAATTTAAAAATAAAACAAGAAATAATTGATGATTTTATACTAAATAATATACCTACTACAAACAACTTTAATTTTTCTCAAAATCAACCGACTCGGCAAACACAGCAACAAGCAGTACCTATAAAACCTTCAGATTTTAAATTTGTTGCTCCAGGAGTGTTTCATTATGAATCAACAGAAAATTCGTCGTTAACTTCACCTTCTTCAATTTTATCGATTAATTCAGGAGATTATGGTGCTGATGATACTGGAATTGAAGATACCGAAGAATTCTTGTTGGAACAACCAAGTACTAAGAAATATAAACCTGATGTTTCTCAAAGACAGAATATTCCAATGGTGATACCTTACCAACAATATCATCACCAACAACAATTACCGCAACAAATTCTCACACAAGTCCACCAAGTGCAGCAACAACTGCAACAACTACAACCACCACCACCACAACAACAACAACAACAGTTGCATACACAACTTTCTCAAGAACTTGGTTTATTTCCTGGTGATGTAACCACTAGTTTTGATTTGATTTTTAATGATGTCATGGACGATTCTGCCCTTATTAATGTTTAAAAAAATTTTCTATTTAATGTTTTCCCTTAAGGTTTGATTTTTTTTTAAAGTTTATTTTGTTTTGTTCTAAAGTTTTATACATAGTTAAAATAAAAGATATTGACGATACAAATGTGTAGTATTTGAATTAGAAAGTCGATGTAAAGAAAGTCATAAGACGGTTCCTTGAAGACATATTATTTGCAACACAAGTAAATAGTATCACCAGAAAAACTATTCATACTATGAAAGACTTTCATTTCCCAAAACTTCCCTATTAGGAAATCTACGGAAATAACAAATTACAAAATGAATCAGACATTTTTAAAATAAAAAGAAACGCTCAACAGACAAAAAAGAACACATTCAAAACGAAAACTCCACATTTGTTTTTTTTTTCTCCCCCTGTGAGTCTTTTTTTTCTTCTTTAAAAACCCAGTAAAAGGAACTTAGACAAAAGGGCATTAACCCCCTTGTAGACTTTTAAATTATTCATATATTATAGGTATATTTCAATACCCTGGTAGACAAAAAGCTTTTTCCGATCATTTCCGAACATGAATATGCAAAGATTAACGAGAAATATCTCAAGGAAAATCCAACGAGTATTGGAAGAACTTGCTGAGAGATTAGCTAATCCTCATCAACTTCAGCCTGTTCCTGTCCCTGTTCCTGTAAGAGTTCCTGTACCAAGAGAAGGTAGAAGAAGTGGAAGACCACATGGACTTCGGTCAAATTTTGAATGTCCCGCATTTAAAATTAGACGATTTTTTTCAACATATGGAGGAGGTGGTAATACAAATTGGACATATCATCAATTCAATTCAAGTTTTTCAGGTAAAGGTAAATTATGGTTTGGTAAATATAATTTCTTTCAAAGATTTTATAGTTTTGCTGGAAAACGTAGTGTTGGTAGAAGTTCAAGAATCTTACTGTCATTAAATCATAGTTTTATGTTTCATAATTTTTCTCAAGCATATCAAAGTAATTTCCGATTAAAATTGTATCAACAAAATGTTAGGTTAACTTATCGAACTTTATTTAATCGATTACGAGAAAAATATCAAATATATGGTGGGTTTTCACAAACAAATAATGTATTTAATAACTATAATAACAACAATAATACCAATAAATTTAATCCTACAATTCGATTAAATTTGTCTTTAACTCCTCAACATCATAAAATCACGCTTGAATTAGCCAGAAGTGATTCTTCTGCTACTACACAAGAGAAATTAGCATGTAATCAAGTTAATATTGGATGTTTTATGGATTTCCCAATAAATTTTAATTTAAATATTCCTCAAGAAACAATTTTAACTGAAGAAACATTTGAAGAAATGATGTTTAGTATTAAAATGTTTGAAAAAAAATTGAGTGATTTAAAGAAAGATTTAACTAATTTATTTGAATTGGGAGAATTACCAATTAAATATATTTCTGATAAAAATGTATTACGAATTTATTTTCCCAATTGTGATCGTGAGAAATTAGAGAGTTTGTGTAAGGAAAAAAATATTACTGGAGGAATAATATTTGAAGAAGATTGTGAATTTGAATCTCAACCAATGGTTCCTTCTTCAAGTGGGAGTGTAGATGAGTCTGATATTTTAAGTTGTTATTATGGTAATTCTGAAAGTTCATGTGATACTCAAAGTGATTTGTTTTCTACAAGTGAAGAATTTCATCCACTTTCAGAAGATGATATTGTTCGTCCTGAATTTATTATGGGTACAACTCCGATACCCAGGAATATGGAACCAGTTATAAGTGATTGTGATGAATATTATTGGATATCATCAAGTCATTAAATGGTTAAATGAAATTATTATGAAGGTTTAGGGTTTTAGGTATATAGTGATTTATTCAAATTTTTATTTATAAATAACTGTAGAAAAGTATACACTCGCAAGGTTTACGACACTGGGACTATGTCGCGACACACCCACAATAATTTTGACATTATTATTATCTTTCCACATGGAATATATGCGAACATTTATCTACACATTTTTTTTGCCCAGTCTACCCCCTTGTCGTGTTATTTGTGGTAATTTCTCACATATACAAAATTTAGCAACACACTTTTTTGGTTTTATATTTATAGATATATAGATATATAATGTCAGGAGACGAATTTGAAGACGCCAAGGAAGAACAAGAACAGGAACATCAAGAATGTAACGCTGGTACAGAAGAAGGGCAACCCAATGGAGACACTAGCGCTGGTAACACTGCTAATGTTGCCAACGCTAACGGCTCACCTCCTTTACCCAACCGCAATTCAATTCACACATGTATTCGATTAGATGAACCAGGATCTCCACTAGAACAAAATTTCCAATCTCAACAAGAATCTCTTGATAGATTATCAAAGATTCTGACTACATATGATAAAACAAGCTCAAATTATTTACTTCAATCTAAATTTAATCAATTAAATTTAAGATTTAATCAACAAAATAATCAAATTCAAGATGCTGTCAATACTGGAACAGAAAATATCAAAAAAACATTTAATGATATTAAAAATACTGTTGGGGGTTTTAGTGAAATGTTTGAATATAAAATTGATTGGGAATTCTGGACCCAAATTGTTAATGATTATGATTATGTAATTAATCATGAACTGAATAAATTAAATGAGTTAATTATATCAGGTATTCCAAAAGAGTTTCGAGGAATTATTTGGCAATTAGTTTCAAAATCTAAAAACTTTCAATTGGAAGAATTTTACCTTCATTTAAAACATGAATCTTCAATACATGAAAAGGCAATTAAACGAGATTTATCAAGAACAAGTTTTTTCACAAATGTTGAACAAGTTAATAAATCGCAAGAATTATTTAATGTAATCAAATCTTATAGTTTATTTGATCCTGATGTTGGGTATACTCAGGGAATGATTTTTATTGCTATTCCTTTAATTATGAATATGAGTGAAGCCGAATGTTTTTCTTTATTAGTGACATTAATGAAAGAATATCGACTTCGAGATTTATTTTGTCCCGAAATGAAAGGTTTACATTTAATGTTGTATGAATTTGACCGAGTATTAGAAGCTTATTCTCCAGTTTTATATAATCATTTAGTGAAACAGGGAATCAAATCTTCAATGTATGCTTCACAATGGTTCTTGACTTTCTTTGCTTATAAATTCCCCTTGGATATTGTTTTAAGAATATATGATATTATTGTAACTCAAGGTATGGAATCTATATTGAAGTTTGCTGTTAATTTAATGTTAAAGAACCAAGCAAATTTATTATCACTTTCCTTTGATAATTTATTAGAATTTTTAAAAGATAAATTATTTAATATTTATATTAATGAAGAGTTTATTAATTTCAAAGAAGATTCAAATAAGAGAAATTCCAGGAGATTTTCATTATTACCAGGTTCCAAGAATCCTGGTACTTCTACCCCAGTAACTAATTATTATAAATTAGATGCATTAGTTTTTGATTCAATGCAAATTAATCTTGATCCAGTTGAATTAACCAAATATGAAAATGAATTTGAAAATATATATACTATTGAAAATTCGAAAATTGATGATATAAAACAGATTAAACTTGAAAACGGTAATTTAAGACACAAGATAAAACAATTGGAGACGGATTTTGCTAAATTAAATAGTGACCATATTGAAATTGTACAAAATATGGTTGATTTAAAAATCACATTACCAGATATAATTAATGATAATGAAGATTTAGCAAATACTATAGAACAATTGAAACATAATATTCAAGAATTAGAATCAAAAATGGTGGAATCTCCTTCAACTTCAACAAGTGATATAATTGCAAAATCTTTACCTGTGGAGATTGAACAAAGTATTCAAGAATTATTAAGAGTAAATGCTGAAGAAACTGAACGATCAGTTAATTTAGAAGAAGAATTACTGAATTTATTAGAAGAACAAAATGATCTCGAACAAGAATTAAAGAAATATAAGAGTGGTACTTGGTTTAGGTGGGGGAAGTAATTAGTTTTAATATGATGTATTTGTATCACGTGCGCAAATGTAGTGTCCAGGGCTCTAACCCTAATGTCATTATTTTCTATGCATTGCGCATACATACACATTTCTTTTTTTCCAACGGCGATGTATACATTGGTTGAAAAAAAAAATACATATAATTTTCACACCCAAATTTCTCTTCTTTTTAACTAAGTAAACTAAAGAAAAAATGGCTAGAGGACCAAAGAAGCACTTGAAGAGATTGGCAGCTCCATCCCACTGGATGTTGGACAAATTGTCCGGTACTTATGCCCCAAGACCATCTGCTGGTCCCCACAAATTAAGAGAATCTTTACCATTAGTTGTTTTCTTAAGAAACAGACTTAAGTATGCTCTTAACGGTAGAGAAGTTAAGGCTATCTTAATGCAACAACACGTCAAAGTTGATGGTAAAGTTAGAACTGACTCTACCTTCCCAGCTGGTTTCATGGATGTTATCACTTTAGAAGCTACCAATGAACATTTTAGATTAATCTATGATGTTAAGGGTAGATTTGCTGTTCACAGAATTTCTGCTGAAGAAGCTTCTTATAAATTAGGTAAAGTTAAGAAGGTTCAATTAGGTAAGAGAGGTGTTCCATACGCTGTTACCCATGATGGTAGAACTATCAGGTACCCAGATCCATTAGTTAGAGCCAATGATACTGTTAAGATTGATTTAGCTACTGGTAAAATCACTGATTTTATTAAATTCGATACTGGTAGATTAGTTATGGTTACTGGTGGTAGAAACTTGGGTAGAGTTGGTGTTATTGTTCACAGAGAAAAGCATGAAGGAGGTTTCGATTTAGTTCATATTAAGGATTCTTTAGATAATACTTTCGTTACTAGATTATCTAACGTTTTCGTTATTGGTACTGAAGCTGGTAAGCCATGGGTTTCTTTACCAAAGGGTAAGGGTATTAAGTTATCCATCTCTGAAGAAAGAGACAGAAGAAGAGCTCAACAAGGTTTATAAGTTTATAGATTATAGATTTACCCTGTTAATATAAAGCGCATCTGAGCGCATTTGAAATACTTAATTTGTATTTTTTTTTGGAGACAAACAACCCTTTGAGTCTTATCTACTTTTCTTTTTGACAACAGACAACAGTTAGTGGCAACAACACTTAGTGGCAACAACTAGTATACCAATGATATCTTTTAAAATTTTACTAATATTGATTAATTTTTGTCTCCTTGGTCTTCTTTGGAGTTACAACCAACCAATTCTAAGTGAAAAACTTGTAGATCTTACTGCACATATCCGATCTGACACAACCTTCTCCACATATCGAAATCTTACTTGGAATGATATAAACTTTGTTCACACTACAGATACACATGGTTGGTATTCTGGACATTTAAATCAAAAACAATATAATGGCAATTGGGGAGATTTCATTTCGTTTGCTTCACATCTTCGAAAACAAGCTGGTAAACAAGGTCAAGATTTATTATTGATTGATAGTGGTGATAGACATGATGGTAATGGATTTTCCGATATCACTTCTCCCAATGGCAAAGTATCAACACCTATTTTCATGAAACAAGATTATGATTTGTTGACTATTGGTAATCATGAATTGTATGTTTGGGAAAATTCTCGTCAAGAACATGGATTGGTGACTAAACATTTTGGCGATAAATATATCAGTACCAATGTTGAATATAGGTTGAATAATGGGAGTTTTGTTCCATTTGGACAAAAATTTAAATATTTCACAACTCCAGTTAAGCAAATACGAACTTTAGCATTTGGATTTTTATTTGATTTTAATCGATTCAATAATGGCACGAGAGTTACACCAATTTCGGAAATAATAACTCAAGATTGGTTTAATCAAGTGTTGCAAAAATATCAAGAACAAGTGGATTTGATTGTGATAGTGACACATACGCCTATATCCCATGATTACCCTGAATTATATACTTTACATCGTCATTTACGAAAGTACTTTCCAGCAACTATTGTTCAATATTTTGGAGGACATAGTCATATTCGAGATTTTACTGTGTTTGATGAATATTCAACTGCATTACAAAGTGGAAGGTATTGTGAAACTGTTGGTTGGACAAGTATTAATATGAATGGAGTTGACTTGTATGATAGGTTTGCCAGATCATACATTGATTTCAATTTACATTCTTTTTTGTATCATACAAACACAACTATTGATGAATTTGATACAGATAAAGGGAAACATGTTTCTCAATTGATTTTAGAAACTAGAAACAAATTAAACCTAAACCGAGCTTTAGGATACGTTAATGGTAGTAATTATTATATTGATTATGTGCCAATTGATCATAAAAATAATATCTTTAACTTGTTAACCAATAAAGTATTAACCACTTTAAAACCAGAGAAACAAGTTACTTCTACTAAAAGTAGAGTTATTATTATAAATACTGGTTCTATAAGGTATGACTTGTATAAAGGTCCTTATACTATTGATTCTCAATATATTGTATCACCTTTTGAAAACTTATGGGTAAAACTTACTATACCTAAATCTATTGCTATTCAAGTTTCAAGTATACTTAATGATAATGGGTATATATTTACAAAAGAAGTAGGTATTGATAATAGAAGATTGTTACCTCCACATCAATATTATTCAAAAGAAAACTTGAAACGAGATCAAATTCCATTAAATCTTGAATTAGAAACGAAAAAACTATCCAAGGGATATGTAACCCATGATGACTTTGGAAATTCTGGTGATGATACTTTACATAAACCAGTAATAAACTTCCCTATTCCAAATGTCGTTGAAAGTGTTCAGTTCCAACTGTCAGAAGAAGATATTGATTTAATTTTCTATGATTTCATTACACCAAATATAATTTGGGCATTACAAGAATTAAATTATACAAAATTTGAAAAAACTCCTCTGGTTTATTCTTCGAAATTCTTGGGTGATTTATTAACTGAATATATTCAAAAATTTAATGTATAAATATTCCTATATCTTTAAAATAGTATCTTCTGGTATATAAGTAAATCTATAATTTAAACTACTTATTATTTCTCCTTTTGAATTATTAATTACTGATTCATCAACTACTAAATTAACATTTACTCCAAAATTTGAACCCCAAATAGGTCTAATTGTTCTACTACCAATTGAACTATCATTTATTAAATCAGCAGATTCACCTAATCTATTTTTACCACTTTGATCAAATTTAACTTTTGCACAAAAATTTATAATTAAAGTACCAGTACCTGGAATTAAATGAACATCAAAACTAGTTAATTGATGAGATGATAAGGGAGTAGTTAACCATTTTTTTTGAAATTGTAAACGAGAATCTTCTTGTGGAGTGGGGATTATTGGTTTTCCATTAATTATGATTGCTGAATCTCGTTTAAGTGTTGATGCAAACTGAGTAGCATATGTTTCAACATTAGGAAATGATTGTGTTGGCGATATATATTGAGCATCTAATGAGGAAAGGAACTCTTTAAGAAAAGGTTCGATTGGTTGAGCTGAATTTGTTAGTGAGACTGATTGATTAGGTTTGATTGAGGAATTTACTTACTTGGATCTTGTTGGTTCATGTTGTTGGATGTTGGTATGTATTGGCTATAAAAATTTTTGCATCGATTTTTGCGTACCAAAAAAACCAAAAAAAAAAGGTTAGATTTTCTGTTGTTAACAAGTTGGGAAAACAAGAGAATAGTTTAAGTATAGCATTGCCATAGCACGACATTATATAACACCTCTAAGAACTACAATGAATACAATGAATAGTTTGAATATCATGTAGATGATTCAATACAGTTGGTAGCTCATATTTCTTGATTATTATTCATAACTTCGGATATTTTAATTGATGTTACTTTACCGGATTCCGAGAATACTCAAAACCATACTACGGTGATTAAAATCCTTCCTTATCTCTCAAATAATGTAACTTTCCCTTTAAGGTAATGGTTAAGAACCAATTACAGTATTTCGTACTTTGTTAGTATCACTGTTGAATCAGAAGTTAGAGGTTTGGTGAATAGAAATAACGTGAGATAGCTTGTAGAATATAAACTCTTTACGAAAAAGAATTATTCAAGACAAAAACAAAAGTACCAATCTGCCTTTCTCTTCAAGATTCTTTAAGATTATTCAAGATTATTCAAGATTCTTCTTGAATATAAGCCTTGGCATGGTTCTATTTACCGGGTGACTGTCTCACAGACAAGACTTTTGGTGACAATGCGTCTGATTAAAAATTAGTTAAGTTTGATCCAGCCCCATGTAGATCAATGCACCTCGGTGTATATGATATACGGATACATAGAACCTTTTCATAAAAAAATAGAATGATTCCGAACTGTATTATTGGCTACTAACCAGCAGGATACAAAAATTGTACTACGAAACTTTTGTAGGGGGCTGGAACGGAACAAAAAAAATACTTATACTTATATTTTAGAGGGGTGGGAGGGGGGTTACAAGAGCAAGTCACAGCGAAATATAGAATGGGGAATTGAGTTAAGGATACGAACAATGAGAAATATACTTTACATGTGAACCCCCTAAATCAAGCAACATTCCAACCCTGTTTGAATATTTTCTATTGTCCTTGAACTAAAATTCTGTCTCCCTTATTTCTTTGTTCTGACCCCAATTAAGGAGAGAGAAAAAAACTATCTGATTCAATCTAAATCAATGTGTAAAAACCGCACACAAAAAATTCGAGTAATTCCGCTGGCTTGAAATAAGATTTGTGCCAAGTAATTTTTTTTCTCCCGTCATTCCTTGTTATTTTGAACGGTGCAAACAATTGATGTATGCTGGATTTTATTCCTAATTGGGACAATTCCATTCTTTTTTTAGATTAAAACTGGCCCAAATCTCTTTTAAACTGAAACCAAAATTCCTTTATTTTTGAAATAGTGCCTGGGATTATCAACTAAATCAAAAAGAGTTTGTTGTTAAAAATAATAATTACGTTCGTAATAATTACATACCTGACCAGCCTCCTTAAGTATATAACTTATACTATATATCCTGTTTTTAGGTGATCCGTTTTCTTAAATTCTGTTTTTTAAATCTAGTTCTATAAAGTTCTATTTTTTTATTACATTCGCTTTACGAAAACATTCTAAAACTTTGTTTCTACTTCCGTTACATCCTTGGTTATTTTTTTTTGTTTTTATTTCGGATTCAATTAAAATCGGACTTATATAAATCATTAGTTTCCGAGATTACTACATGGTGACAACCCCGCCTTAGAAAATATATAACCCATACATTTGCACAGACAGACTTTGATAATTACTTATCTACATTACTACATTTGCTACAAACCAAAAATATCATTCAAGTTCTCAAAAAAAAAAAAAAGAATTATACTTGAATTTGTTGCACTTTCGTTTAACCTATTCATAGTGGCTTTAAATTTCAAGATCATAAGTTGGTAATTCTTTGTTACAGTGAGTCCTTTTTTTTAACAAGAAAAAAAAAAGGAAAGAGTTTAGATTTATAAAGTTAATTTTTCGACTTGAATTTTGTTGTATTTTTTTTTGAAAGGTTGATTCAGTTTTTTCTTTTTTTCTTTTGTGTTCCACATTTTTATTTTTGTTGTTGTTGTTGTTCTAGTAACCAAGTGGCAACCCAATTAATTACATTTCCAAAAATAGGTAAAACTAAGTTGTTTTAGGTAAAGATTGCAAAAAAAAAGGATTCATTCATTATTAATCAACAACATCTTTGTGGTAGTTATTAAACAAAGCTTATCAACTTTTACGAATTTACAAGTTTTTTTAACACATTTCCAGATCTTTCCAAGAAAAAATAACAACATTAACAAATACACATTATTATGAGTTTAGTACAACCGGCTATGTTTAAGGACCAATTAAAACAATTGGGACATCATAATGATACAAATCTTATCAAATCTCGCAGTCATAATGAATTGTTAAAACTCAATGGATCTATATCTGTATCTACCATATACAGCAAGAATAATAAACGAAGATCTTCAAGTGATGATGTTATAGATACCACTACCCCTAAGAAAAGATCAAGAACTGCCCCACCTTCTCCTCCTCCTTCAAGTGACAATACAGGTAATTTTTCCACTTCAAGTTCGGAATCTCCAATAACTAATGAAAGATTTAGTGTTAAGAAATTACGATCAAGATCTCTTTCCCCGGTTAAACGATTTTTCAATCCCTTATCACCCTCAAATTCTCCAAAAACTATTCACAAAGAAGCTATACTAAAGGATAAACAAACTATTATTCCTGAGAAAATTACTTTACCAAGTATTTCTGCAGTTTTAGGTACCGCTGAAAAATTTGAACAATCAATGAAATTAAAACCAGTTACTCCGACAGTTTCTTTAGATTATTTTGATACTTATAAACCAAATGATGAAAATTGGAGATACGAATTACTAGACAAAATCACGAAAGAATCAAAGCATTTCCATTTAAATCAATATAATTACTTGAATAAACATGCAAATGAAACATTACCTACAATTAAATTATCTTCATCACCAGGTAAACCAAATTTTGATTCAAGAATTAGCTCAAAAATTCATTCAACAATGTTACCAAAACTTCAACACGATCGAGAACGAAAAATTAATTTTCCATATGAATCAAATTATACTTATTTAAACAAGACATATTTAAATGATGTTAAAAAATATCCGGAATATTTAGAATTGGCGCAATCTTTAATGAATTTATCACAACTGGAACAATTTAATTCAAATAATTTTTCTACTACAAATTCAGACAAAACTCCGTTAATTAAACATCATTCATTCCCCCTGTCTTCACCACCAGTATCTTATTATAGTGCAGTCCCTCCTCCTCCTCAACCACAACCACAACAATACAACTCTTCATATGTCGTTTCATCTCCAATAACAAACAACTACAATTCGTTTACAAATAATCTTCCTTCACTTATATCAATTCCTCACAAAACTCCACCACAACAAATTAATCATAAATTAGTTCCCTTTTCCCCACATTCAGGAAAAATACCATCTCGTACAGACCTATTGAAATCCCCACCAAGAAATCACCACCATCACCACCACCACAATACTCCTCGAGTTTGTATTTCTTGTGGTTCAGATCAATCTCCATGTTGGAGACCATCTTGGTCAATTAAAGAAGGTCAATTATGTAATTCATGTGGGTTAAGATATAAGAAAACAAGTGCAAGATGTCTTAATGAATCTTGTAGAAAAATCCCTGCCAAGGGTGAATGGTCATTAATGCAAAGTAAAGGGAAAATTACATTTGGTGATGGAATTGAAGGTTATGGTTGTTTAGAATGTGGTTGGAGAGTTGAGGTTAAACGATAAACTCTTTCCCGTCTTTAATCAAGTATGGGAGGTTTACAATTATTTATTTGCATTTACTTTATTTATGTGAGAGTATCTGTCTGTTGTTTTTTTTTGTATTTTTTTTTAAAGTTCAAAACTGGTATTTTGGTGTTGATTATCTTTCAATATGTATTATTTATATGTCTCTATCTTTTGTGTATTACTAATTAAAAAAGTATAATTATATGTGTATGTGTGTAAAACGTTTATATGTTTTTTGGCTGTCTCAAAATTCTCGTGGAAGGCAAAAGAAAAATTGTTGGCAACAATCTTGACTACACAGTAAACAACAAGAACCATGTCAGAAATTACAGTTACTATCAAATCTTCAGGTGATAAGAAATATGAAGTTAAATTTGATGTTTCAATTACTGTTTCACAATTAAAAGAAAAAATTGCTGAACAAGCAGATATCCCTGCTGATAGTCAAAGATTAATTTATTCTGGTAAAGTTTTAAAGGATAATGAAACTGTAAGTTCATATAAAGTTCAAGATGGACATACCATTCATTTAGTCAAGAGTATTACTAAGACAGGTGGAAGTGGTTCTGCTAGCTCTCCTTCAACTACTAGTGGTACTACTACTACTGCTGGTTCCCCTCCTCCACAACAATCAGTTCCTTCAAATATTGCAGCTGGTCAAGGTTCTTTCAACCCATTAGCTGATTTAACTGGTGCAAGATATGCTGGGTTTACTCAATTACCTTCAGCTTCAATGTTTGGACCTGATGGAGGTATGAATGCTAATTTACCTGATCCAGAACAGCTCACACAAATGATGTCAAATCCTTTAGTACAGCAACAAATGAATGCCATGTTATCTGATCCTCAAATGTTGGATTTTATAATTCAACAGAATCCTCAATTAAGAGCTATGGGTCCGCAAGCTAGAGAAATGTTACAAAGTCCTATGTTTAGACAAATGTTTACTAATCCAGAAATGATGAGAATGATGATGCAATTAGGTGGAAGAGGTGGTCCAGGTGGTAGTCCTGGTGTAGGAACTGGTGCCAATGCATTCCCTGCTCCTGGTGCTAATCCAAATATTGAAGGTCCAACTTCTGGTGATACAAGTACTGGCAATACTACTGATGCTAGTGCAGGTACTTCTCCTGGAACTGTACCTGCTGCTGGTGCTGCTGCGGCTAATCCATTTGCCAGTTTATTCGCTAATGGTATCCCACCAATAGATCCTCTGGCATTATTTGGTGGAACTCCTGCTGCTCCCGTACCGGTTGATAATAGGCCACCAGAAGAAAGATATGAGAGTCAATTGAGACAATTGAATGATATGGGATTCTTTGATTTCGATAGAAATGTAGAAGCCCTTAGAAGAACTGGTGGGAGTGTTCAAGGAGCAATTGAGTATTTATTAGGTGGTAATTAGATTTAGTCTTTTTTTTTATGTATAGTTTAGTTTGTATGTGTGAATGTACTTTTTTTTTAAGTTTCAAAAAGTAAAGACGAATCAAAACAGTGGAAGTACAAGATATTCAACATGACCAATGTAGAGGCAAACACAAATGGTATAGACAATATGAACATACAAAAACAATCTTCACCTATGGATTCTGCATTTGAAAAAATTATTGCTATATTCCTTCAATCAAATCAATATCACTATTCACAAGAATTTCTTGATGAATTAACAGATTTAACATTACGATTCTTTAATGATTTAGTTGATAGTTTATCGGAATATACTCGATTACAAAGACGACAAAAACCCTCACTTTCAGATATGAAATTGTTATTCAATTTAAAAGGAATAACTCTTGATGAAATATGTCAACAAGTTACTCTCAGTAATAAGTTTCAAAAATCTCAATATAATTTACCTATAAAACAAGTAGTAAATCAAATAAAACAGGTTGAAAAACAAAGAAATAATCCTGAAATTGAACCTGATAATCCTTCACTTCCATTTATACTTAATCAACAATATGAAATAACAAATCTCGTTCCAAGGCTTAATATAAAACCAAGTTATATTCCTCTGTATTTACCTGATTTCCCTCCTGATTATACATATCAATCTACTCCCAAATATATGAAAACTGTTACTGATTTAAAAGAATTGAGATTGAAATTAGTTCTGGAATCAAGGATGATTGAAAAACCTTTATATAATTTAATTGAAAATGATGATAAAAAATGGAGAATTAAATTTGAACAGGAATTACAGGAGTTTGAAAAGAATAGACAAGAATCAATTGCTGTACAAGTTCCTATTGAAGATAAACCAAAGGAGGTAGAAGCTACTGAACCAAAACTAAAAGAAGAATCTGACATCAAATCATTTGATTTTATAACATATGCTAATAAAAGAAAAATGATAGATGAACGACATAAACAAGAACATGAAGCACGAATTAAAGCTCGTGAAACAAATTTATTTATGAAAGCAGAACTTTACTATTCTCCATATTCTACAATATCTCCAACACCTGAAATTGAAACATATTTTAAAAATGTTATATCTGATGGATTTAAAGATGTTATAACATCAATCAGGCGTGCTGAACAAGAAAAGAAAATAAGAATAGCTAAACTAGTTGAAGAACGAAATAAACGAGAACGGGAATTGGAAGCACAAAGAAAAGCAAATGAAATTTCAATTAATTTTAATAGAATGGATGAATCTTCTTCTTCACTGGAGGATGAACAAGAAGATGACAGAGTAATTCAGTTTATGTTTGATGAGGACAAGCAAGAAGAGAAACCAGAGTCGAATATTGTTGTAATTGGTGAGACACAACCTGAAAGTGTACCTAGTGTACTGTTTGGAGATATTGTAGAATCTCTGGATGATGATATGGAAGATATAGAAGCAATATTAGAAGCTGAAATATCTAATGAAAACAAACCAACTGAATCTACAGTGGACACTATAACGTTACCTAAAACGTCAGATGAGGATGAAAATTCCAGTGACGATATGGAAGATATTTTGTAATGTAACATTGAACTAAGTTGTATTGAAAAATACTAGGGAAAAGAGGGAAATAAATAGACTTAGCGTATTTGGTACATATTCTATAAACAATTCAACCACAGTCTACTTGTATCTTGTATCTTGGTCCTGTATTTTGTATACCTATATCTTACATACCTATATCTTATATACCTATATCTTATATACCTGTACCTTATATCCTGCATCTTATATACCTGCATACCTGGTTAAAAATGACATAACATGAATTTCAAGGGGTAATTCAGGAGCACGTGATGAAGGAGTTTTTTTTTTCTTTTTGTATAGAAAGCAAGAGAAACCGATAGAACTATTAAAGGTGGGGAGGAAAGATAAACACAATTCAACAATTAAATAAATAATAAACAACAATTGAATGCGTCTAGACTTACAAAAGTAGAATTCGCTAGAAGCAATTTCAATTACAAACAAAAGAATAGAAATTACACATGGTTACAACAAAACAAACAACATACACATTCCCTAAAAATATACACACACGTATATATATATAAACACACATACACATTTTTTTTTAATTTCAGCTTTAAATATAATTTCTTTGTAGCAATCTAAAATTTATTTTTATCAATCCTTTAACCAAAAAAAGTCAAAAACATGACAGTGATTATAGGTTCATTGTTTCTACCTTATACAGTTAAATTCAAGGTTGATGCTATCAATGGTGGGGGTATAACTGATTCAGAATCAATTCAAGAAGATTTAATTGAGAATGAATTTAGAAAAGCTGGTTCACCAATTCCTTCAATTTTACCAGCATTAAGTCAAACTCCTCAAGTTCCATTATCTCCGGTATTAAGAGGTCGTGAAATTGCTAGATCGTTGAAAAATGAACCAAGAACAGATACACCTGAAGGGTTTTTTTATACAAGAAGACCAAAACGATCAGGAACTACTGATTCTTCAGGAGAAGTTTCTACTAGTGGAACACCAGCTATTGTTGTACAAGGTTCTGGTCCTGGTAATACTACTTCACAATATATTCAACCAAAATCTCGTTATAGTAATGTCAAAATTGGTAGTTCAATAGTTGAAACTAAAAAGCAAAACGAAGATATTGGATTACCCAGTATAACCACAAGATCACAATCTTCAACATTAACGAGAAATAATTCAAGTCCAAATTTAATTTCTTTAGCTCCAACAGATAATTTTGCTAGGGCAAGATCTATACTTAGTGGTAAAGGCTCAACTTCAATTATGTTGCATCCAAATCATAGTGCAGGTTCTTTATTTTCTGATGAAATATCTTTCCCTTCATTACCTCCTCCTCCTCAACACCAATCTTATGTTCCAAGTTATCATCAAGAAGATGATGAACCTTGGAAAGAGCGATTTAAAGATATGATTTATGGAAGAAATCATAGTAAATTAGCTCCATTTGGAGGATTTTCTGATCCTAGTGTGAAAAAATCGATTCTTAATGAAGAAAATATCTTTGAAACTGCTCCTTGGAATATTGTTTGTACTGAAAGTGGTAATGGTTCGTTAATTAATGCTGTGAAATTATCTGTTAAAACAGGAGTTATGAAGAGAAATAAATGGGTAGGAATATTATCTATGCCTAGTGATGATGTTCCTGAAACAGTTAAATCTGATATTTCTCAAGAATTAAGTAATGAATATGATTGTGAAGTTGTATTTCCTGATGATTTAACATTTGAAGGACATTATAAATCCTTTTGTAAACAAATTTTGTGGCCTACATTCCATTATCAAATTCCTGATGATCCAAAATCTCGTGCATTTGAAGAACATTCGTGGGGTCATTATGTACTTATGAATCGATTAATAGCTGATAAATTAGTGGAAACTTATCAAAAAGTTAATGGAAATGTAGATGATCCTTATAATCCTGAAAATATGATTTGGGTTCATGATTATCATTTATTATTAGTTCCAAAAATGATTCGTGAACAATTACCCAATGTTAAAATTGGTTTGTTTTTACATGTTTCATTTCCTTCATCAGAAGTATTTAGATGTTTTGCTCAAAGAAAACAAATCCTTGAAGGTATGCTTGGAGCTAATTGTATTTCATTTCAAACAGATGAATATGTTCGTCATTTCTTGCAAACTTGTAATCGATTATTATTGGCAGATACTAATGAATTTGGGGTTACTTATGAAGGTAATTTAACTGTAACTAATACTATTCCAGTAGGTATTGATGCTAGTCAATTAATGAATGTTGTAACTAGTGATCTGGTTAATGAATGGAGGTGTATGATTCGAGAACGATGGAAGAATCATAAATTAATTGTTTCTCGAGATAAATTGGATAAATTAAGAGGGATTAAGCATAAATTATTAGCTTATGAGCAATTTCTTAAGAATAATCCTGAATATATTGATTCTACAGTATTAATACAGATTTGTATTGGATATTCTCATGATGCCGATTATGAAGCTGAAGTTATGAAAATTGTCTCTCGAATTAATTCTTTGCCAGATAATATTTCTGTAACTCAACCAGTGGTTTTATTACAACGAGATATTGAATTTGATCAATATTTAGCATTAGAATGTGAAGCTGATGTATTTGTCGTTTCATCAATGAGAGAAGGTCTCAATTTAACCTGTCATGAATTTATAATTGCCACTACTGAACGGAAATCCCCATTAGTCTTGTCGGAATTTGCTGGTTCTTCAGCGTTGTTAGATTGTGATGGTAAGGGTGCATTACTTATAAATCCCTGGGATACTAAACGATTCTCGGAAGTTTTTAAAGAACTGTTGGAAATGCTGGAACAAGAAAAGAAACTTCGTTGGGGAAGTTGTTTTGAATTTGTTCTTACACGAGATTCTAAACATTGGGTTGCAAATTGTTTAAACAGTATACTTGAAGCATGTAATCTTGATCGAAGAAAATCACGAAACTTATTCCCATTTACTCAAAAAGTATTTGAAAATTTTATGAGATTAAGTGGTAAAAATGGTAAAAAACTTGTTATATTAGGATTAGAAATTACTTCCACAAGTGTTAATTCCAGTAGAAATATTCATTCTTCTTCAGCAGGAAAGGTTAATATTTCTGAACCAATGAGACTTGGGGGATTATTAGTTGATTTAATTGAAAATCCCAATACATTTGTTTATTTGATGAGTTTTTTAAGTAAAGATGATTTAGATATTATGTTTAAACGATATCCTAAGATCGGATTAATTGCTGAAAATGGTAGTTATATTAAATTAATTGGTTCAAAAGAATGGATACGTATTGTAGAAGAAGAAGAAGAATCTTGGATGCCACAAATTACACAATTAATTGAATCAAAAGTGGAAAGATTACCTGGTTCATTTTGTCAAGTTCAAGATAGTACTATACGTTTCCATGCTGGTAGATCATTTATTGAAGATAGACAACGTAGTTTAGATGCTATGGGTGATACAATTCAACATATTAATAGTTTAAGTGAAGAATTGGGTGGGATTCATGCAACATTGGTTCGTAATCTGGTTCTTGTCCAAAAGAATCAGATTAATTTAATGGCATTAAGATTTTTAGTGGCATATTATAATACAAGTTTATATACTAAAACTGAAAGTTTTATTGAAGAAAACATTGGGGAATTTCAAAAACCAATTAGTCCACAACATGAAGTTATTGATTTTTTCAATCGAGATGAACATTTTATAAGTGCTATACTTTATAGTGGTGGATTAACTACTATTGATGAAGCAAATTATGAATATATTAATCGTTTAAAAGATATTAGAGCAGTGAAGAATGCGTTGACAGTGACAGTTATGGCCACTGATGGTGATGATGTTAAAACTGCTGCTTATTATGAAGTTAGTGGTATAAATGAATTACTTCGTATATTTGTGAGAGCTAATTTGACATAGTTTGTTAGGGACGTTTATCTATATATATATATTTATTTTTTTAAAAAAAAAAAGAACTGTTTGTATATACTAAGTAGTTGTATGTTAGAGTAATTATCTACTCTAGTTGTTGGTATTGACGTACAAGTCACACTTCCACTTTCCTGTAAACTTTTTGTATTATCTTTAGCCTGGTGGCGCAAATCTTGTTCTTTTTTTTTCCAGTGCTGCGAAATAGGGATTCGCTTCAAACACGCTAAAACTGTTTATCTTTATAACTATCAGCTACTAATTTATTTAACCCCAGTAACGAATTTAAAAACTCTTGATAATCATTTTGATCAAGTTGATGATATTTATTCCAGTAATGATCAAGAAATTCCGATTCTGTTACATAATTTGAATTTTTATCCCTATTTACCATCCATAGATTTTCCTTTGATCGTTTATGAACTTCTCTATCATCTTCCATTCTTGATAATATTTGTCGTTTAGAAAGGACATTATTTGATCTATCTGTTTTCGCTCTAATATTAAACATTGCATCTTCATTTATTAATTCATCTGTAGGTGGAGAATGTTTTAATAATTTAGCTCGTTCATATTGACTTTGTCTTTTTTTTTGTAATAGAATCTTCCAAGCATTAATTAAAGGATCTGAATTGTCATCAACTGGTTCTGATATAAATTCTTCATTTGATTCAATTTTCACTAAATCTTCCTCAGTTAATAAATTTTGTTGAAATTTTTCAATATATTCTTGACATTCAATTTTAAAATGTTTAGAAATATTAGAAAGGCAAATATATGTATTATATAAATTTGAATTATTTGCTTGTGGTAAAACATGTTGAATAATTTCTGGTAAAGCATCTTTTAAATTTTGAATATAAGGATATGAATATTTATTTTGAAGGGAATATTGAAATGAATCAGATATTAAAACATCAATAAATTGAAAAATTGTTGATTTTGTATTAAGAACTATTTTAGGGTCATTTATAATATCCAAAATTGTTGGGAATAAGTAATCTTCTTTGTCAGAATTTGTCAAAGCAAATCTAGCAGCTCGATTTACATATTGTATTGAAGGAGTTAAATTTCGAAGAATTTGTGAAAATTGTGTTGCTGCTTCAAAGGAATCCATGTTGTTATTTAGTGTTTAGTTCTATAACCTTTAGTTTCCACTTCACTTTCACTTTTGTTTTTAACCTTACTTGTTGTTTCCTGCATATAAGTAGTTTTTTTTTGTCATCAGACATAATTAATTTTTTTTTTTTTATTTATGTGTGAAAACTTTTCGTTTTAATTTGCTATTTTTACAAACCATAGATACACCATGGGTAAAACAGGTAAAGGTAAAGGAGGTAAGAATAGAAGAAGAGGAAAAAATGATAACTCTGGTCAAAAGAGAGAATTGATTCTTGTAGAAGAAGGTCAAGCATATGGACAAATCACTAAAATGTTAGGTAATGGTAGAATTGAAGTTAGTTGTTTTGATGGTAATAAAAGAATGGGACATATTAGAGGTAAATTAAGAAAGAAAGTTTGGATGGGACAAGGTGATATTATCTTAGTTTCTTTAAGAGATTTCCAAGATGATCAATGTGATGTTGTTCATAAATATAATTCTGATGAAGCAAGAACTTTAAAGAATATGGGAGAATTACCAGAAACTGCCAAGATTAATGAAACTGACACATTTGGTGGTGATGAAGATGAAGATGTTAATTTCGAATTTGGTGCTGAAGACGATGAAGAAGAGGAAGAAGATGAATTAGATATTGATGATATTTAGTTGTGCAAGTTTTATATAAAGAATACAAGAAAAATATGTTAATTTGAGAGTGTGTAGTTGTATTTTTGTTTAGGTTGTAAATGAGTCACAGTAGTTGTAAAGGTGTTGTAAATTGGTGTAAATTGGTATAACGGAAAACATGTACAGAATTCCGTGAATAATAACAAACCCTTGAAAAAAAAACTACGCCAATATTTACACAACCAAAATATCTATGTTTTAAATTCTATATAATCCCTATATCATCCATTTAACGTCTACGACCATCTTCAATGTCTGAATCACTTAATTCAAAACTATCAAATCTTCGAAGTCCAACTGTTTCTTCAGTATTATATTCCATAGTAGCTCTATTTATTTGCATTGATCTTCTTACGGTTGTAAATCCTCCAACACCATTATCCATAGGTGCCATATCCTTAGAAGCATGAACCCCAAATATTTCTCGATTTTTACCACTATCTTCCTTTCTAGCAATATTTAACAAATAAACCCCACTAAATATAATTAAAAATCCAATTAATAATGAAATAATATCTACTGCTGAAGAAGTATTAAATCCTTTAAATAATATAAATGAAGCAGCTAATGTAAATGTTGTAAACGTAACATAATATAAAGGATTAACAATAGATGTATCAAATTGATCTAAAGCCTTATTGAAATAATTCATTTGAGTTATAATACATAATACAACAACAAGTAAAAACAAATATGTTGAAACATGAGTAAATTGGTTATTCCCTCCTAAAGTTAATTTAAGTGCAATACCAAATGCTTTAATTGACATAACTGAAATTGAACCAACTGAAGAACAAATTGAAAGATATATCATAGGGTTGGTATTTCCATATTTTGGAACAATTTTATAGATCATAAATAAAGAATATAATCCTACCAACACACAATAAAACATAAATCCTGGTTGTGTAGCATATCCCAAGATTTCATCGACAGTTTGAACTTCCTTATCAGGAGGAGCATGAAGAATAATTATCACTGACCCCATAAGACAAATAGCACATCCCATTTTACCTAAAGTTCCTAGTTCTTCTTTAAGGAAAATTGCTGCTAATACTGCCCCAATTATAACTGATAATGCTCCTAAAGGAGTAACTAAAATTGCTGGTGCAAATGTATATGCTGCGAAATTTGCAATTTCTCCAATAGCCATAGTTATCATTCCACCCCACCATATAGGATTTTGTAAATATTCATGACCTTGAACTTGATTGTTACCATTACGTGCGGATGCATCCATTAATCCCATTTTGGTAATTATAAATGAAGTACCTATAGCTAAAGAAGAGGACATTGCGAGTGAAAGTCCGATATATTTATCTTCCATCATTATATGTTAGAGTTATAATATAGGAAGAGTGTCTTTGATTGTTTTGAATGACTCTGGGTTAAATAGGAGGGATATGGACACATGACGAGTATTTTTTTTTCTTTTTCTGGAAATAAATAAAAAAAAAGAAAAGAAAACCTATGTGTTATATGCAGGTAGGCTCCCTTCGTAATTTAATATAACAATGGGATGAAATCCTGGGTTGTGTAATTTTACGTGTTCTTTTGGTGTGCTTTGAAGATTGTAAGATGTATTAGTACTTTCATAATCATGTTAGTTGGTATACTATTCCAATCCAAGTATATATTTATAGTTCTGGCTATGGGGTTGCATTACTTGACCAAAATTTTCTAGGCACTGTTCAGCTAATTTTTGTTTTATAATTATTCATAGCTTGGGATAGAATAAAACTTAAGTGAATAACACTGTTTAGAAATTAACTTAATTTAATGTTAGTTAGTTAGTTAGCTAGTTAGTTAGAAATATGTGGAATTCTATAATGTTGACTGAACGCGTGTTAGAATTTCTAATGTTTTGGAATAAATTTATGAATAACACTCTTCAAGTCAATCTTTTGAAAATAACATTTCTGTCTCTTTATTATTATTATTATTATTATTATTATGAGTATATCAAATAAATTTCTTGCTAATTTTGTTTCAAGTTTTTTTTTATTTGTGTTTGTTAAAAATTGTTCCATAAATTTTGCGAAAAATCTTGTAAAAATAATTTTTGCAACCAATCAATCACCCGCTGCCACCAACACAATGATTAAAGTTATTCCAATATCATTTCAAACTATATCAGATAAACTTATCAAATTAGCCCCTGAACTATTATTACTTCAAATAGTTTATTCCATCATTAGGTTTTATTTCCATTATTTCAATTATTTATATTCTAAATTAAATCGATTCTTAATTATAATCACTAATAGATTCTTTCAAAATTTGTTTAATATCAAATCAAGAATATTTCAAGCATATAAAAGAGATAATATATTGAATGATCTTTCATTTGCTTGTAATTTAATCACCATTGCTTGTGGGAATATTTGGTTTTATTTACATTGGCAAAATAGTTATAAACAAGGGTATGCTTACTATATAACTACATGGACTAGTTTAGTGGGATATATAATAACTTCAGCAATTCAATTTAATACATATCAAACAATATGGTCAAGTGAGAATATTTCTACAATGTTAAAATCAGAAACTACATTTATGATAATAATAACTGATTTATTTATTGAATCCAAGGCAAATCTGTATAAACTAATTCTATTGATGTTTCATTCGATTCTTATGTTATTAGGGTTGACTGTGAAAGATAAACCACATAAATCCATAGTTCCCTTTAAAGGTTTACTTTTGTTTTTGTTTTCTATGATTGAAATATTAGTAATGTGTATATTTTGGGTCGAAACTTTTAATCAAGGACTTAATCAAGCTATGTTATTTACAATTTGTTATTTATTAAAATGGGAAGACTCAAGAACAAATCAAATTGTACAAAATACAACAGGTTATATTCGAGATCTTCAAGAAAAGAAAACAACTTTCCAATTACAAACATCTGAATCAACAACATATACTCAAGAATTTAAACGATTTACTTCATTTGGATTTGATACATTTAGTATAATTAGTGATATACATTAGTTAGCTTCTCTTTTAATTACTTAAATCCAGTTTCATTTCTTGTAATCTGTCCCAACCAGGTGAATCTTCCCACATATCCTTACCCTTAGACATTAATGATCTAACTGTAGTTCTTGCTTTATATTTCCAATCTTTACATACTAAATCTTCAGCACCATGTCTACCAGGTAATTCTCCAAGTGATTCATAAGCACTAACTAAATCACCACAAGCATCAACAACTTCATTCCACACCGATTCATTTGATTCTAATTCAGGGTTATGCATAACAGCTCGATAAGCACGTTCGTGACATTCCAATGCTTCCCAAGGACGTTTCCTCCATAATTCAACTCTAGCCACGATTCTCCAACATCTTGAAGATGAGGTAATTACTTTTGGTAAAATATTGCATATTAAATCAATACACGAACTTTGATAATGAGTTAATCTCGCATTAGGGTCAAATTCTGTAGATACAAGTATTTCCACTAATTTTTCTATTACTGGAATATCAATTGCAGTGTCTCCTTCATTCTTTTTAATATCAATCATTTCTCTGGCAGCAATTAATACATCATTCCATTCGTGTAATCTCGCTGCAACAATCATATAATTTTCATAAATTCTCCAAGACTTCCGATTTTCACCTCCACATCTAATTGCACGTTGTAGCGCATTAAATGCAGGTTTTGTTTTATCTAATTTTAATAAAGCACTAGCTAAATTAGACCAAGCATATGAATTATTATCATCAAGTGCAATGCATCTGGTAAATGCTTCTGATGCCAATTCAAATTGTTGAGTTTCTAATCCACAACATCCATAGAAAAACCAATTTTCATAACTTAATGGATGTGCTGAAAGAGAATCATGCATATGTTGAATAGATAAATCAAGGTTTCTAGTAATACCTGAAGGTGGATCATGGTAATATTTTGACAAAGATGCCTTGGCCTTGGCGTATCGACCAATTTCCCAAGCTTTAAGCCATAACTCAGGATCTTGTCTTATATCTCCAAGAATTGATATAGCTCGAGCATCATCAGGATGAGTATTTATCCTATCAAGTAAAATTCGTTCCGCTTCTGATTCATTGTTTACAGCAGCATAACATAATGCTGCTTCCACAGGTAATTGTAACCTTTCATAAATATCAAGTGCAGATTTTAAAATACCAAGTGACATATATTTTTCAGCAAGTTTAACATCCATGGACCATTGTGGTAACAATGGTAGTTGATGAATAAATCTTAATCTTTGAGCAGTTATAGCATTAGGATCTTCATTCATGGCTTCAGGAATAATCTTGGTTTTAATTTTAATACCAATTTCTTCAATTAATGAAGTCATTTGTAATATTCCTCGTTCAACAGTTCTTGATTTTTCTGTTTCCAATAAAGATCTTTCCCAAAGTGCTCGAGAAAATATTAACCAATTTACATTTGCACCAGTGGAATATAATACTCTACTTACTAATGCCATTAATTCTTCTTCTACCAAAGGATCTTTAGAAGGTGAAGTTTGTTTTAAAACAGTTAATCTTAATAATAGTTGTAAATTATCAATATTACTTAACCCAGGTTGATTATTTGGATCAAGAGATTTTAAATCAACAGGAATATCATCTTGTCTAATTGCAATAGGTAATAGTTTATCATCTTGAGATTCTTTATCAGTTGTATCAAATTTAATTCTTTTGGTATTTGATTCAATTTTCATTTCTAAATCATCAAGAGATTCAAATTCAGGTTTTTCTAATAATAAATCAGAATCTAAATTAAATTTCTCAGGAGATTCTGTAGCGGTATCCAAATCATAAACTGAACTTCTATTACTTTTAGCTAATATAAGTAATACTGAATTATGGTATTTTTGAAATTTGGTTCGTTTAGCCTTAGCTCCTGATAATAAGAAATTAAATTCCGATATCCGTTTAGCTTGAGCTAATGAGGATATTGATGAATGTTCAGTCTGTGCGTGAATATGAATTCTTGAACGTTCTAATAATAATTGAGTTTGTACAAGTCTTTGTAAATCTGGGTGGGAATTAGCATTAGGAGCAAGCGATGTAGCGATTGAATTGTTTAATAGCATTCCCGAGATAGTGGAAATTATACTTGGGGGTTCAGATACAATTGAAAGGTGAACTTGTAATGTTCTAACTTTCCACCAAAAGATAGAAGCAAAGACAGCATCTTCCTTAGCATGAGACGAACATTTTTGAATAAATTCCACTAATTTTTCACTATGTTTTGTAATATCTTTATTAAACAAAGAGAATTCAAATGGAGTATCTATCAATTTTTCAAATACTAATTCTGCAAGAATTAAATATATTGGCTCTTGCATTAATTCGTATGCTTGTTGACCTTCAATATTCAAAAGTCTAACTGAATCATATTGTACTTGTTTAGAATCACCAAATAACACTTTTTGTAAACTAATACTAACTGAAGGACCTGTGAAATTACTTTGAATAAATAACTGTAATAAACAAATTGCCAAAAGGTGTAATTGAACTTTATCAGAAATTAATTTGCTCAAAGTGTCAACATATTCAACTAACACTTCAATCAAGCAAGAATTTGGATACTTGCTTGTTATTTGACCTAGTTCTGGCAGACTTAATACCTGGTGAAAGAAATCATCTTGTTCAAGTAAATCTGTATAGTCACCTTTCAATATTTTCAAAATAGCTGTGCTAGTTTGGTCACTGGAGTCAACTTCAAATGATTCTGGTGGCACTAACAATACCAACTGTGACAATTGGTTTCTTAAAGTATCCATTGTTTGTTGTAATAGCTGAATACTGTGTTGCAAATATAAAAAAAAATTTGTACTGTTTTTTTTTTGGTTGCCAATGCTCATCGAATGTTCTAGACTGACTTAAGTTATTTTTGGCCCAAGCCGAAGAAGGATTTTTACCGCGGGAGGAGTTTCTCTCGCACGGGAAGGATATTCTTTTTGCACTAGAAGGATGGTTCAGTCACCAGGAGAGAACTTAATTTTTTCGCACTAATTTTGTACATAAATGGTGAGTATTATATACTGTATTATACTCTGTATTATATTCTGCATTGTATAAAGCTTATTGTTCAATATATGAAAGTGAATTTCGTAATAATGTTATCAATAGAATTTTTCTATTTTAGGGAAAGAAAGTATCGTTATTAAATACCATAAAAGTATAATTACTACCTATTTGGAGAAGAGATAAACTACAATCCCATTGAGCTGGGCCAATGATGTCCTAACTTGCCAATTCAGCAAGCGGTGCCTGCCTAACCACCCGCCCCCTCTCGCGGGAGGAGTTTCTCTCCCGCAGTAAAAAAATTCTTCAGCTTTTTTGTCTATTCTACTTAAAAGAGCTATTCAGTTTTAACGACATTTATTAAATATCTATATGCATAGTTACTATTGCCCGCCAAAGAAAGAAAGTCTCTTTCTTGTTTCACTAACTAAACTTTCTGAACGTTTATGTTCACCTGATTTTCTACCATGTTCGCTTGATTTTCTTGATTTCTTTAAAGATTTTCGAATATTTAATCTATTCATTGTAGATTCATTATTTTCATCATCACTTTCAAAATCAATAATTTCTTCCTGAAAACTTAATCTTGAAGAATTTTGAAGGGAATTTATCCTCTTCTTGAATTTAGGTTCATTTTTTACTGGTTCTTCATCAATACCTAAATCAATTAAAGAAACTTGAGAAGGGTCAAAATCTGGTTGTGGTAGTTGTTGTGGTTGTTGTGGTTGCTGCCGTAGTTGCTGTAGTTGCTGTAGTTGCTGTAGTTGCTGTAGTTGCTGTAGTTGCTGTTGTTGTAGTTGTTGTAGTTGCTGTTGACTTTCATTGTTCAATAACAGAACTGATGACGATGAATTGGATGAATTTAAACCAACTTCTAAATCTATTAAGTTAGAATCAAGTATTTCATTAGGTTGTTTAGTGACTTCCAAAGGTTGTGGTATATTATTTTCTTTAGGTTGGTTATTAATGACTTGTACAGGTGGAGGAACAAAAGGTTGTTGTGGTACAGAATTCTCCTTAGGTAGCACTAAACTAATTTTTGAAGGTTGTTGCGATGGAATATCAGCAAGCCTATAATCACCCCAAGGATTCTTACCATTGTTGGTAGAAACACTAATTTCAGATTGTATACTGTCTATAGCTGACATATCAGTGACTGGAAACGGAAAAGGATTTGATTTCTTTGCATTCACAGGGATAGGTGATGCTAATTCTGGTGAAGGTTCAGGAAATGAAATTTCCTTTTCTGAAAGATCAAGTAAATCTACTTTAAGTTTCTCGTTAGACTCTAATTTCTCTTCAATCTTGATATTTTCAACCTTTTCAGTCAATTTTGCAACTTCAACATTCTCTTCAACAGGTCCACTACTTTGTTGTTTAATTGAAGATCCTGAAAAAATATCATCCATTATACGTTCAGCTTCTTTATCAATAACATAATTACGTTGCTGCTTATTCCATGCTTCAATATTATGATATACATTTTGAGTTCCAGGAATATCATCACTACTCTTACTAGTTATTTTCAAACTTGGTTTCCTTTGGGGGACTTCAAGATCTGGACTTGATTCACCTTTCTTGTTTGGTTCATCTCTAAAAGCATCAAGTGCAGGATATCTTTCTTCAGCATTTTCTAATTCAGTTCTATCTAATTCATCTAGTGAAGGATATCTCTCTTCAGCATCGTCTAAACCTTCTACAAAACTTCCATCTAATTCATCATCAGAAGATTCCACTTCTTGACTCAAACGAGATCCAATCAGAGAACTTCTACTTTCGCTATCTTTGTTTTTTGAAGGAAGGTCAAGATTGACAGCTGCAGATGAAGTAGAAGAAGATATACTATGTATACTATGCTGTTTTGGTAAACTCCCATCTTGGGGAACTTCTAGTGAGTTTCGGTTAGGCGCCAGTGGTTGTGGTGGAACTCCTCCTAGTAGTGGTGTATGTGCTTGAACTCCTGGTGTCAAATTCGCTTGAACTGGTGGCGCCGCCAAACTAGCATTGCTTTGATTTCTTGAATTTGCAATCAATTGTTGTTGATAATATGCTTGTTTTTGTCTCAAATATTCATTTTGCTTCTGTACTTGATAATCATGTAATGCTTGGAAATTATAAGGTCCTAATTTATAAATATCCTCTAGTCCTAAATTTGAAAATTCAAATCCCATCATTTTTGAAATCAACATTAATATTTGAACAATATTTGGTCTAAATATGGGATTTTCTTGAAGCATAATGATTATTAAATTCTTAAGATCTCCTGAGAAATGTGGTTCTGGTAAAAATTGAAATGATGCATGAAGTATAGCTATATCGCCTTGAGCTTCAAATGGAGTAGTATAGTAACATAACTTATATATGAAACATCCAAATGCCCAAATATCTGCTTTTTCATCAATTGGAAACCCTCTATACAAGTCAATCATTTCTGGTGCACGATATTGAGGTGTTGTATGATAAAGTATATCATGACTTATAAAATTAAATTGATTTTGATCTTGAGGTGGCATAACTGGACCTGTTGTAGATCCAAAATCACAAAGCTTAAATCTATGTTTTGAATCAATTAAAACATTTTCAATCTTAATATCACGATGAACTAATTTTAGTTGATGCATATCATAAATTCCTTGTGCTATATCCAATATAATATTAAGAATTTCAGGCTCATTTAACTTACTCTTTATATGAGCATTCATATAGTCTAAAAGTGATTTGTTTGGACATAATTCCATAAGAACAAGTACTTGATATGTTCCATCAGGTAATCTTTCTGCATGTGAATCATAATATCTTACTATATTTCTAGCATGACGTAAAGTCTTCATGACATCAACTTCTCGACGCATATTATTCAACCCACTTTTGTCCTTAAGAATAACTCGTTTCAAACAAGCAATGTTTGAATCTTGTTCTATGGGATCAATTGATACTTTATATATATGAGCAAAGCCACCTTCTGATAAATACTGAATGATCTTAACTTTATGACTGCCAACTTGAAGGTGAGTACCTTCAGGTAGTTTCGGAAAATTCCCCATGGCTTTGTTTTAGCTATCTCTACACGTGATTTGCTAGTTCTATTAGTGTATTATTGATATACAATTTATAATGTGTTATTGGCGGCGGCGATTTCAGGGCTATGGATCTGTTGACGAGAAAATAACACTTACGTCAAAAGCCTGAAAAAAAGATTGAGAATTTAACGACAGACAGACAGACAAAAAAAAATACAAAAGACGTCATAGGTCACGTGACCGTGGTTGTCACTTCATTTCGGCTGCAAATTCTTGACAATAAACCTTTTGCATTTCTTCAAAACTAAATGGGATGAATAAAATTTCTACCCCAGACAGATCTTTAACCAATTGACACATCTTATGTTCAATATATTCCGTCAAGAATGTCCTAAATGTTATTTCATTTGATGTGATGAATTCATCTAAACATTTATCATATAACGTTTTCAATTCAACGCCAAATTTCATGGTTCCCTTTAATCCATTTCTTGAAGCTCTCGTTGTGGCAACTTTCTTCATATTTTCAATTTGAGTTTCTAATAATACTCGATATAAGTTTCTATGATTATCAGTAAGTGATCTTAATACAAATTTTGCCCCACTATCACCAACAAATTTCTTGGATTTCCCAAGATTTAATACATCCTTAAAAGACAGTTCATTTATATAACATGTATAAGTGGTTAAATCATGCCATATAAAATTAAAATTCTTTATTTTAAACAGATCCCATAAAAGAGCAGCATTAATGTTATCAGTGGATGAAATTAGCCATAATTCAGGAATGGAAACTAGTGAAGATAAATAACCTTGAGTTTTATCATCTCTAAATGTTTCTCCGTCTAAATTGTGAATGATGAGTACAAGTTGAGGGATAACAAATTGATTTTTCCCTGGTTTTTCACGTCGTTCTTTCATGTAATTGACTATAAATGGAACAGTTTCTGAAATATGTTGTGGAAGTTTAATTCCTTCTTGTCTTCGAATTTTACTAGGAATAAGACATGCGGCAATTTCCAATACTAATTTTTTAAATTTTAATGTTGGATTATATCCATTGACAACTAAAATCTTTGGAGTATGTTTAGTAACACTCTTTAACCAAATTCCTAAATATTCTTGAGCGAAATGATTAATTAAATCAATTTTTGATCCAATTCCATAAAAATTAATGTTAAACCCTTGAGATAATTGAAAACACCATTGGTTATGTAAATACTTATGCAAGGAATGTAGTATACTTTTACGATCTTGGGAAAGTGAATCAGCTAGTTTGATGTATGAATTGAATTCTTGATAATCTAAAGTAGGAGCAAGATCAGTTAATGATCTACCAACAGCACTAATTCTAGCACTATGTTGCTCAAAATACCCTTCGGCACCTTCCAAGAATAACGCTTTGTCATCTAAAAATCTCCCCATCCTATTCTTGGTTATATCAACTCCATTAAAGTATTTTTCAAGATACTCCTTGTCTATTATATTACCTTCTGGATCTTGTTTGGGGACTGGCAAAGGTTCAAAAGTGTGCTTTATTTCAGTATCTCGGTTCGATTTAGTTTCAGCAATACCACTGATTATTGGAATTGATTCACTAGTTTTGTCGAGTATAGAACTGGCAAAACTATTATTAGAAGTTGACTTGCGAGAAGGCGATTTTGTAGCTTTCTCCTTTCTAGAAACTCTATCCAGATAAAGTAATTCATCATCTTGTTGGAAAATACTTTTAACTTGACCAATTACTAACTCCGATTTTGTAGGTCTACCTGCTTTACGTGGTGATCCTGAGTCGGCTAACTTTCTAGGTTGTTTGGCTATAACTGTATGTGGCGCTTCTCTTGTCTTTGTTGGAGTTGTAGGAGCTGTGCTTACCTCAATTTCCAAGTCTGAGTCACTATCACTAAATTCTTCACTTGATACTTCCTCGATATCTTCTTCAACTTCATCTAAATCATCTTCATTGTCAGATAAGACTTTTCTCTGAACTTTCCTTCTAGTTCGTCTTGTCTCAGTTAAATCTTCTTCAAATTCTACATCACTACCATAATTCCTATCAATATCTTCCCCTCGAGATTCTTGTACAATTCGTTCAGCAATTTTTTCTTCTTGTTCATCTTCACTATCATTAGATGACAGTATCATACGTATGAATAATCGAGTATGTCCCATAGCTCTCTTTCTCGCTAAGTTGTCATATTCAATTGGTGTTCTTTTCTTGGGCGATCTTAAACCAGCACGACCAGGAGTGGGACTTCTTACAGGACTTAAACTATAATTGGGTATAGTACTACCATTCTTATTGAGGGACTCAATTTTTATTTCCTGATTTAGTTGAGTCATTGTGAACTAGGCAATACTTCTCTAGTTGAAAACTTACAACCAAAACACCAACTTTTTGAACTTGCGCGACGATTTCCATTTTGGATCAAACCTTAAAAAATAGCGATGCGATTTTTCAATCTTTACATAACATTTCCAACAAAACTAGACACTTCTCCTGTCAATCATGTTAACATTCTGTCCAAACTGTTCAAATATGTTGCTTATAGCACCTGGAGAGGACGGTTGCAACCGATTCTATTGTTCTACATGTCCTTATGAATTTAAAATTAATGGTTTACAAATGTATGAACGAAAGAAATTATCCAGAAAAGAAGTCGACGATGTACTTGGAGGTGAGGGTACTTGGGATGATGTTGATCAAACAGCAGCTCAATGTCCTATAGATTCTTGTGGTGGTATGAAAGCATATTTTTTCCAATTACAAATTAGATCTGCTGATGAACCAATGACGACATTTTATAAGTGTGTCAAATGTGGACATAGATGGAAGGAAAATTAGTGTGTGTGTTTGTATGTTCTACTTGTATATTAGATTGTATATTATTTATAGAGTTAACTTTGGGTTGTTTTTTAAAGATTTTAGTGTATAGTTACACCAATTTCGTCTGTCTTCTTGTAAACTCTGCTTAACTTGTTCAATTCTCTTATCGTCTAACGATGAAAAGTGGAATAAGTTGTTGTGACGAAAGTTTGATCCTATGAATGAATTTTCTAGTGAAGGAAAGCTAGAAGGTATAATTTCAGGAGTTATCGCGTTTCTCTCATCTGATATTATGGAATCGCTCAATACAGTTTCACTCAATATAGTGTCATCATTTTGAAAAGAATCACTATCAAAACTACTAGCATATCCTTTGGTTTGAATCTCATATAATTTTTGTTCACGTAGTTCTTGTTGGTAATTCATAATCTCCTTGTATTTTTCTTCACCCCTACCAGAAATTATATCCTCTAGTTTAAACCTCAGATACCATGTACTCTTTTTATTCGATGAATCTTTCCTAACTAACTTCATTTGTCCCTTGAATGGAATCTCTTCTTGAACATTCTTTACAAAATCAGCTTCTTCGAGACATTGTGAAAATGACCAACGATCAATTGAACGAACAGGTTGATTAATTACTTCCTTAGCAGGATTTCCAAGCAATTTAAATCGTTCTATATCAAATCTATGTTTGTGTTTTTCATTACTACAATAATCTCCGAATACAGGGAAAACTGTAAATCCATTCAACCAGGACTTGTGTGACTCAACACATGGATATACCAGTTTGGGATTTAATAATTGAACTAAATGAACACTTTCTTCGTATGAAGAATGTCGTGAAAAGAATAATTTTATATTTGTTGGTAAAAGTTCTGTTCCTTTGTCAGGTAAGA
Source organism: Spathaspora arborariae UFMG-19.1A (assembly GCA_000497715.1). Lineage (NCBI taxonomy): Eukaryota > Fungi > Ascomycota > Pichiomycetes > Serinales > Debaryomycetaceae > Spathaspora > Spathaspora arborariae. Next base: position 60,076 of record KI547150.1, read on the forward strand.
TCCAAGTTCTCGCATTAAATTGATACAATTTGTGTCCATTCTTTGTTACTTGTAAAAGTTTTAATTCGCTATCATTGATATCTGCAAGTGGTTTGGGTAGACAATATCCAGAATAATCAACAATATTAAAGTTTATCATATGTCTAATAGAAATCACAATCTTATTCTCTTCCTGGGTATGACCCACTCGAAATTTAAATCCTCCCTTATACATAACTGCACTATATATATCCAGTTCATTCTTGATTAATTCAATCCTTTTCTCAATAACCGGGTCAACTATCAATTCCCCTTCAAAATGATTAACAATTTGAAACCAGGCTTCCTCGGATCCAGAAACAGTATCAGAAAACTCTATAGTAATATCCTCATCCATGGGATATAATTTCAACATTTCAATTGCCGAAAATATTCCTTCACTATTAGACATAATTGAAATATATGGTTCCCCTCTATATGAAAACGTAGTATCCAAATACACCATATCCAACTGTTTAAGGCCAGTAATATAAGGAAACAAAAATGGATTCTTGATTAAAGAATCCAGCCACCATTTCTCAGCTCGAATATCCCCAGTAAACAATACAGCTTTCCCATTCCCTTCAAAAAGAAACATAGTTGATCCAGGACAATGATATGAATTAATCAAAGTAACTTTAACCCTTTTTGTTTCAGTATACACTTCAAATGGTTCATTATAGTTTTTAACTGTTAAAAATGGAACGACATTCTTGTATTGTTCTTCCAATGATATTATTTGTTTCGTTAATAAAGAACAATAGACACGCAGACAAAAGGATTTATTAATAAGTCCTAAAACATGATCTTTATGAGTATGTGTTAGAAAATATGCATCTGCTCGCGTATTGAACTTGTCAACAAATATCCCTGGGAATTCATATATTTCACCATCAAATGTATTCTCCATAGTTAGTATCAGTTAGCCGACTTGCATAAGGAAATTTACGAGACGGGGCAAAAAGAATTAAGCATTTTATTTTTGAATGAAAAACCTTCCAAAACAAGGACACCCCTCATAACCAAAAAACACCAACTACTCCTAAATCAAAATCCCATAGTATTCAACTCGTTTGTATTTGTGATATAATGGTTCCCATTGAACAATAAATCGATCAGTTATAGGTAATAATAATAATCCACTAAGACTTAATCTGTTAACTCTAGCCAAACTCTCAATATAGATGATCTTGGTGTTACATAATCCACAAAATTTTAATACAAATAATATGTAAGCAATTGGAACACTTGATCCTGGACCATTTAAAAGTAAAATAGAAGGTTTCTTTTGAAGTACTAACAAATGTAGTCCAGTTACCCAGAATGAGAACAATGTACTGAATATCGACAGGATAATTGGTTCACCTACTTTTCTTGCTCTAGGAATGCATAAATATTTACCAACAGAATGTTCATCTTTATTGTTTTCTTCATAATTTTTTGCCTTAACAATTGAAGTGCTATCTCCAGAAGAATAAACCCAAGTTCTTGTAAATTTTGACAAATTTAATTTTGAAACAATCCTTATCATTTCTCCTGTATGCCCACCTGATCCAAGCAAGATCATTATGTTTGACCCATAGGGTAAATCTTCAAGTTTAGGCCCTTTTGTAGCTGTTTGGGGTAATCTCAAACCTGGAAGTATCCAGATTAACCTGAGAAGGAGAAGTAATATTGGAAAGAGGATGATAGCTATAATTATACATATAGCTGATTCGTAATCCATTGGTGACGTTAGTATTAAAGATAGCAGATGAGTTTGTTTCAAATCTATATACAAAGAAGAAAAAAAAACCCAGCATTTTTCGTTGAAGAAAATCAAATCTCAAAATCTTCCCTCAATGCTTTGTACTTTACTTGTGATTTACCTTGTTTAGAAGATGTTTTATCATTCAGTAATGCTTTAGATACTTTCGAGCTGTTACTTTTACTCTTTGTTTTCTCGGCATCTCTGTCTTTTTCTGCCAATTGCTTCATTACTTTCGCCACTACCAAACTTATTTGTTTATTTTCTTGTGAGGTTTTAGCTAATGGTTTTTGTTTACCCCAACATACTCTCATTGGGTTACCTTCAAGTATTAGTAATCCTGCTGTTTTTTTGTTTTTATTCAACCCATTCTCGTCAATAGATTTTGCAAATGCCTCAGCCGAATCTCGCTTATCAAACAGAATAAACCCACATCGACTGTCATGATTGAGAACAATCCCTTTCACTTTCCCATATTCACTACAATATTTTGTTACCAAATATTGAGGAAGATCTTTGGGAAATCCAAATATGAAAAATGTAGTTAAATCAGGATGTTTCTCTGATTCTAACAGATTTCCAAATGGTAATTTTTTGGAAAGTTTGGAAACGTTGGCAGAATCAGCCACTTCAATGGTTGATCCATCAATTGCTTTTGGTGTATCTTTAAAATTAAGCTTTTCTGCTAACTTCATTAATATTTCTCTAACTTTAGTTTCATTGTGTTTATCTTCTACATCTTGTACATTTTGTTTACTAAACGATTCTTGTAATTTGTCTGCCATTATTGCCTTTACTTCACGATTAGTCAGAGATTTCAACATAGACATTGGTTCAAGACCGGCTAGTTTCAATGCAGTGTCTCTTAATTCTGTCGGTATACCATAGTTGATATCCAACATACATGCTTGACAACAATTTTTAGCTTGTGCACAAGTTAAACATATCAAGGTTTTATTTAGTTTATTGGATGCAGATCGATTACCCCATCGATAAACTGTGAATGGTCTAGTACATTCTTTACATTCGGCACCATTTTCTTGTTTAATCATTCGAATGTGCTTGTCGTTTCCAAGGCATGTTGGACATATGGAGAATGTTTCTTCTTCGCTCATTGGTGAAGTTGTATAAAAGAGTCAAGAAAGTGTTTTGTTTTCTTTTTTAGTAGAAAAAAATAGTGATGAGCATCGACAGAGAATTTATAAGAGCAGAAATCAAACAGACAGAACAGGATCAAGATCAGGATCAGGATCAGGATTGAACTTTCCTAGACGAGTTCAAATCTTGAATATTGCTACATTGACTGTATCTTTTCCTTCTACCATTGCTATATCACAACGTCAAGCTACAAAATCACGCTAGAACTAGATTTACAATACTATTAAACAGTTAGTAAAAATTCCAATCACAATATTAATTGCTAAAGAAAAGGGAACAATCTTGTTTATTTTAAATCAGGGTTAAAAAGCTCTGAAATTATGTTTGTTCCACATGGTTATTCAGTTGAAGAAATTCGTTGTAGTTAATATAATTATTCATCATTTAAAAAATAAACAGATGTTTTTTTTTTAATTTCCTTTTCTCATTCAATTAATTCAGTTACTATATCATATAACATACATTTTATAGGTATTGAATTAATTTATAGTTAAGAAGAAACTAGTGTATGAAAAATGAGTGGAAAATTTTTTCTTTACTTCAAAATCCTTTCTTTTATAATTTCATGATACGTTACCCGCACTTACTACTATCCAGGTTTATTTTGCAACAATTTCACAGCATCTGTTTCAAACTTGTAAAAGAAGCTTTGAATTCATGTTTGTTCTATATTCAGATTCATACAAAACATAATCATGCATCCAATAATTATTACCATACAATACTTTTAATTCTTTAACAAATTCAATATCGGCTTTGACTTTTTCATTCATCTTGTTCAACTGGTGTTTGTTTAATACCAAGGGAAATCTACATATATTAGCGATTAATTCTAGCTCATTCTTGTGCAAAGAATCTTTTTCATGGGCATATAATAAAAACTTCTTCTTTTTATCCACAATAACTCGTAACGTTTCCTGATCAAGAGTATTTCTCATAAACATTGAAAAATACGCCAGTGAGTAGTATTGCTCAGGAATAATCAGTGACACTACTGTTGGAAGATATTGAGACATGAAAAGAGAATCTGATATTGTCATTCTGCCACATATTTCAGATAAACATTTTGTTGAGAGAGATCTAATTTCTTCATCGTCATCGCATAATCCTCGTTCATAAACAAGGAGAACACAATGAGAATATAAATTCTCTTTTTCTCCAGTTCCTATATAGGATACCATAGCCCTGTTTGAACTTTTCCTGTAATCTAATGGATGACTATCATGTGAAAGTTTAGTACATAATGATAAAAATTCGCTACTGAATGAACTTTCCTCTCGAATACAAACTCCTAAACATTCCAATGCTGAGAGTCTGACACTTTCATTAATGTTCGATAAAAATGAAAACAAAACATTAATCTTATCTGGTGAGTATGTACTATCTTGACAAAGCTTAGCATACAATCTCAAAGCTCTTGATAAAACATAGGAAAAATCCTCGTTGACTATCAAATCCCAGATAAGATCTTCAATGTTAGTCTTTATTCCTTTCTTTTCAATGAATTCTAAAACTGCAATACGAACATTGAAAAATTTAGACTTTAATGCTAATTGAATATGATCTCGTATTTCATTGTCTTCAAAATATTGTTGCAATAAGTAAGTTGAAAGGGTATTTAAAAGTAATTGTAAACCACCATCTAACTTATTATCGGAATTCGTTATTTTGGAAGTAAAAAGTTGTTTGAAAAGATTGAGGTTTTCCTGATTCAAATGGACTTTTAACTTTTTAAGTGTATTAATTAACGCATTTATGATCAAGAATGGTTGAACAATAAAGTCGGGTATTTTCAGTTGCAATTTTATAATCATGCCATAATTTATTTTCAGCGTTCCATATAGTAAACAAAGTAAGAAGCCATGTAACGTATTCAATTCAACTGGGAGGTTTGCTAATATCCCATCTGCAAATCTACATAATTCCTTCTCACTTAAAAGATTCTCTAAAGCACGGGCTGCTAGTTCCCTAACTTTCCACGCTGGTTCACTCAAACATGGCTTTAATAACTCAGTAAACTCTCCAGCTGTCTTTTCCTTGAAATCCAATTGACTCAATATCATCATTAGAGGAAAGATTGTTTGATTATTCACTTCATTGTTTCTAAATCTTGTTAAATAATGCAAAATAATATTCTTTAATTTAGGAAATCTCGAAAAGAATAATACAGCAGAATATTTATCATTATTTCCAAATATCCTTTGTTTGATACTTGCAAATAACATTACGGCACAATTCCTAATGGACCAATTATTCGATGCAAAATTGGCCAAACAAAGCAAAAGTGAATCTTGGATGAATCTAATACTTTCATTTGCTAATGTACTCTCGATAAATATCTGTTTTAATGTATTGTAAGCATGAACTTGTGGTAAATCTTCCTTTGTTTGTAACTTTTCATCATATGATTCATTGGCGATTTGTAAAAGTTGAGTAAATGCATAATCAATAGTATTTATATCTTGTTTGCTTGCTATTAAAATACCAGTTATTAAATAAGGAATACCTCCTGATCTTCGAGAAATCAATTGAGTCTTGTATTTGATTAGTTTTAAGTTATTATCAAGCCAAATTCTAGGTGAATTTTTAAGATCACTGCTTAAACAAATATGACATAGTCTAATAAAGGATGGGTAGATAGATGTGAATGCCCCTTTATGTTTAATTGAACTTAGTTGGTCTATTATTAATTCAGAACATTGTAATATTCTGTCATTACCTATAGAATCAGTATATTTCTCTAAAATAGTAATCAATAATTCATTCGAGTATTTTACTAATTTCCAAGAATAATTCCGTTTAATTGTATTTTGGTCGATATCTCCGTCTTCTTCGTCTCCATTGTCTCCATCGTCATCATATCCAGTCACTTCTAAAGACAATATTGTCTTTTGTTTGTCCCAAGCCAAAATAATATTCTCAAGCAATTCTTGACAAACGGAACTAGGAATATCTACACCGGAAATGATCAAATTTAAAGCTGTAAAGTGTCCATGGATATAACCTTTTTCGGTTGTTATTGCACAAACTAGCTTATGAATTAATGCTTCAAACTTTTCCTTTTCATTTTGTGAATAATACATGCTTAAACATTGTAATACTTTGGCTCCTCCTTCACTAACTCTTCCTGTCAAACTGGAAAGCAATGTAAAGGAATAAGGTAACAAGTCCTTTTCCTCTTTTTCAAGAAAAACTTTAAAATTCTCTGGTTTACATTGATTTAACAAACCTAAGGATGAATTTCTTATTGCTTTAAAATCGGAAAATAATAACTTTGTTAATAATTTAATCAATTGCAAATTTTCAAAAATATCCACTTTTAATTTTTCTGTGATATATCCTAAAATAATAATAGATCCCATAGTTTGTTGAAAATTACTTCCTGTTTGTAAATACTCTTGTAATAGGTTCAATAACCAAGAAAGGAACTCTTGGGCCATTAATATTGAATCTGTGCTGTTCTTCTTTCCCAAACTATTTTTAAATCTTCCTGATATAAAGCGATAGAAAACACTAAGAAATTTATCTTGATTATCAGAATCATTTATATTTATTTCAATGATGTGATTGATCTTTATTAGTTCGAATGTTGATTTAGGAATAAGAGTGTTGTTTAAACGTTTGTAATCGACTCCTAAAACAAGTTGAAGTGCGTTCAATCTTAACTGTGGATCTTCACTAACTAAACAATTTGTCAAGATGTCCAAATCGATTTCTTTCTCTAATCCTTCGATTACCTCTAATTTTTGTGACATATTTAAAAGACATAATAAGATTTCAAGATCATTGGAATATTCATTTATTAATAATTTCAAACATCTTCTGTCCTTCTTTATTAAATTTGGTAATAAATATGTGACAACATAACTTCTCTTTGTGGGGTCTGATAATCCTTGTCCAACTACTTTTCGCCAAACCAAGTACCATTTTTGAGGGTCGTCTGTATATAATCCATCATATATAACATGTAACGTTTTACTAATGGAATTTGCAACTTTATCGTCAAACAAAAGTAGACTTTTTTCAGGGTAATCTGGGTAATGACTATAAAAATACTTCTTATCTTGAATTTTCTTAAGAAGTGTTTCCAACAACAAGTATAAATTCTTAGTAAGAGAATATTGGTTCATTATCTTGTCAATCCAATTTGGTATTTCTGAACCTTCAAATATTAATAGTTTCAGTAATAATGACTGCAACGAGTTTTGCAATGGAGGAAATGGATGATTTATAAACTGAAGTATATAGTCAAATATTAGATTCTGTTCTTGAAATGGAATAACTAAAGCATGCAATCTTAACATACAAATTGACAATGTATCGTTGAAAAGAACAACAAACTTGTCATCACTAATACCTTGACTAGTTATTATATGTAATTGTGATACTAATTGACTGTAGTATTTTTTTACTTGACTTTCAATAGGTGGTTTGGTCTTGATTAAGTCTTGCTTCATTTGTTGAAGCTTTGATGTTTCTATAACAATCATATCTTTAAATAATATATACAAGTGTTGAAGGTAACAATTCCTTCGCTTAGAATCAAAAAACCAGGAACCAATTGTTAGCAGCCATCACACATCGAAATGTACTATGAAAAATTTTGTATTTAGACTCACGTGATTGGAGATTTAACTAGGTGAACATAAGTCAATATACTTACTTACCTTTCTAGCTAATGTTAAGTCTAGAGTATCTTTATACTATTATTCCTTTTTGTTTTTGTTGGAATAAGTACGAATGCCGTCTCAAAATATAAATGGGATGTTTCGGTTAAATATTTACCAGGAAATGTCCATTTTGTTTTGGGTGTTCAAAGATAATCAAGATTTTGCTATCTTTAAAAAAAACTACTCAGCCTCACTCACATTAGTCTCGAAAGGAATTTTCGAGTAATAATTGATTTGTTAATTCTGCTAAACTTCTCTTCTCATATACATAATCCAAGAATTCTGTTTTAGAATGCTTGAAGTAAAGAAAGCAATTGACTGTAAAAAAAACTGTAGAAAACAAGATCCTTAACTTATATATACTTACAGCGCGTAACCTAAAAATATTTCGTATTTCGTTTCTTTTTCTTTTTCTTTTTTTTTTTTTTTTTTCGTTGTAAATAACAATCCGAGACAGCTTTTTTTTAACCAGATTAAAACTCAGTTCCTTTCTAGAAATAGTATACATTCCTTTATAACAAGTGTTAAATAACGATACATTTATTTGCTACATCAACTACAATCTGTTCTTTTAGTTTTTACAATTTTTTTTTTTGCTAATAGATAACTTCAAAATGAAACAACCACCTGCACTTAAACGATTATTTGGAATGTATTTCCATCATTTTCCATTTGTCATGTTGACAACTACTGAAGCTATGTTTCTTCATGTCAGTATTTTATTATTCACAATGTTTATAGCTTATGGTATATATTCATATTTACCAGCAACAATAATGTTTTCCATATCTCGTGCTTCATATTATTTATTTGGTGAAACTAGTACTTTAGAAATAGATTCACCACAGTTTACATGATGAGTTTTTCTTGCGTTCATTTTATTGGAAGAGATTTGTTGTTTGGTTCGTTTGGTTTGTTTGATAAAAATTGGCCCCCTTTTTGATTTTACTTTTTGATTTTGTACGTGAGTGGGAATGTGTTCATTTTGCATTGGCACACATTTAATACGAAGGAATAGAGAAATGATTAGTGTGGGACCTACAGAATTTTAAAAAAAAGAATTATGAGTAATGTCCTTTTTTCCTTTAAATATTAATTTTCGTTTTAATATACTTTTTGTTATATCGGTTAATACTATTTTATAGATTAATTAATACTTGTTTAATCTACACAATTTTGGTTAGATTTTTAAGAATAAAGAAAAAAAGGTTTTTAGCGAAGAAGCCTCTGGTGCTTAGTGCTTAGTGCTCGGTGGGTAGTCTTGTTTCTTAATTTAGTTCGTTAGGTGGCTTCCTGTTTTTTTCTTCCTCTCTGTGATATTCCACTATTAGTGAGTGGGTATTAAACACATCAAAGTAGTTTTTTTTTGTACCGCGAAAACTTACGCGTTGTTTTCTATCTCGTATGAAAGGTAAATAGCTGATCTGGCATCGAAAATGTATAAAAGTAGACCCAATGCTCCTTTCAAACCTCCAAGGTTTACAAAAACGATTGATTCGGAAGATAGTTCCGTTTCTTCAATGTCTTCTTCTGCTGGAACTACTAATTCAGATGTTGATTCACGTGTTTCAATCACTCAACGTGTTGCAAAAATTGAGTCCTCCACTGGAACTGCTACTGTTGGCCCCAGTTTAAATTCAAAACTTCCAAAAGTTAGGAAATTTACAACACCTGCAGTAACAGCTCCTCCATTAAAGAAACAAAAGCTGGTTGAAACAGAAACTGAAGATAGACACCTGGTTGCAACTATAGAAAAGTATTCGGTTCAATGGCGTAAACGAACAAATAAAAAGAACAAAACTTGGGATGGTGATGGGTTTGCAACAATAACATATATAAATCCTACTGCAACTGTTGTCATTTTAAAGAATTCAGATGGGAAACAATTAAGTAAGAAAACTTTTAATGTGTTGCCAAAATTAGATGATGAAATATCTATTGGGGGATTTGAATTAAGTCTCGATGAGTTATTGTCTACACAGGGTGGCACAAGAACTTTACGTTCACAAAGTCTTTCTCTGTATTCTGCTCCTGTTGATGTCGAAGTTGCCGCTCCTGTTGCCTCTCCTGTTGCCGCTCCTGTTGCCGCTCCTGTTCATTCACCTACGCGTCTCGTCCCTTCAGTTATACGCTCGGGCACTCCTGTTCCTGTCACCGCTAGTTTTAAAAAAGTAGCTCCACAAGATTACACAGAAGCTGCAAATTTCCGAGAACCACTTTATCAAGGAAATCCTGATTCAATTTCCCTTCCTGACCCACCACATTTATCTGACTTTATCCCAGTGTCTATTGATCCTCGTCTTGCAACTAAATTAAGACCTCATCAAATCGAAGGTGTCAAATTCATGTATGAATGTTTATTAGGTTATAGAGATTACAAAGGTACTGGTTGTTTATTAGCTGATGAAATGGGATTGGGAAAAACTTTAATGACGATAGCAACAATTTGGACCTTACTTAAACAAAACCCCTTCCCTGATGACCATCATGCATTAGTTAAAAAAGTTCTTATTGTTTGTCCAGTTACATTAATTAATAATTGGAGATCTGAGTTTCGGAAATGGTTAGGACTTAATCGAGTTAATATCTTAACTTTGGGAAACACTCCCAATGAAAAACAAGAAATATTAAGTTTTGGTAAGTTGAATGTTTACCAAGTATTAATTATTAATTATGAAAAGGTTTCCGCTCATTTCCAGGAATTATCTACTATAAACTTTGACTTGTTAATATGTGATGAAGGACATCGGTTAAAGAATAGTTCCAATAAAGTATTGAATCATTTAATTAAACTAAATGTACCTCGTAAAGTTGTTCTCACAGGAACACCAATACAAAATTATCTTGTTGAATTCCATACTTTGATATCTTTTCTTAATCCTGGAGTATTACCTGAATTGAAAGAATTCCAAAGGAAATTCATAAATCCAATATTGCGAGCACGAGATATAAATTGTTTTGATTCTGAAGTGAAACGACAAGGTGAAGAAATTTCCAATCGATTGATTGAATTGACAAGGAAATTTATCTTAAGAAGAACTCAAAGTCTCTTGAACAATTATTTAACCACAAAGACTGATATTCTCTTGTTTGTCCCTCCTACTGAACTACAATTGAGATTATTTGAATTTATTTCTAAAACTATTAATCAAAACTATTCAAATGCAGTAGCTTTTACCTTGATTAATTTGTACAAGAAAATATGTAATTCACCCAGTTTGCTTTTAGATGATGAATATTTCAATAATAATATTCTTACTAAAGATAGCTCATTTTTAAACAATCATACATTGGCAACTGGTTCAGGGAAAATCAATGTATTGGTGCCGTTATTGTTGGAAATGGCGGCTATGAATGAGAAAATAGTCTTGATTTCAAATTATACGAAAACTCTTGATCTCCTCGAAACAATTGTTCATAAATTAAACTTGACATTTCTAAGATTAGATGGCTCTACTGCAAATAATCTTCGAAATAAATTAGTCAATCAATTCAATAAATCATCCCAGATTCAGGTATTCCTTCTTTCCTCAAAATCAGGAGGAATGGGAATAAACTTAGTTGGAGCATCTAGGTTAATTCTTTTTGATAATGATTGGAATCCATCAAATGATCTTCAATCAATGTCAAGAATTCATCGTGATGGTCAATTAAGACCATGTTTTATCTATAGAATATTCACTACGGGTTGTATTGATGAGAAAATTTTTCAACGGCAATTAGTCAAGAATAAACTAAGTGATAAATTTTTAGATGATGATAATTCAGCCAAATCTGATGGGTTTGATTATCAAGACCTTAAGAACTTGTTTGAAGTTGATATGGAGACAAATTCAAATACCCATGATTTGTTGGAATGTGGATGTGGTGGAGATGGAACTGTAACCACACAAGAACCTGAACAAGAGGAAGAGGAAGAGGAGGAAGAGCCACAACCTTTGAGATCACAAGTTTTGTCAGCTAGGGAATTACAACAGAATATAGAAGACAACGGTGGTTTACTCAATAAAAGACTGATAAAATTTGCTTTGAATGATTATCACCATTATGATCCTCGAGTAGTTACACAATTAGAATTTGATCCAGTATTGAATAAGATTGTCAATAATAAATCCTTTGATGATAATTCAAAATTACCAATTACATTTATTATGTCGAGGGTATCAAATGAACAGAAGAATAATACAAACAGTGATGAAAGTGGAAAGGAAAATTAAGTCTATAGGTCTATTTACCTTGTAATTGTTTCATTCTAGCTTCAGCAGCTCTTGCTCGTTGTTCTCTCATTACTCTCATCTTTTGTTGTTCTGAAAGTCCACTCATATTAAGAACTTCAGTTCCAGGAGTTGCTAAACTTCCTGAAGATTGAATTTTAGGGTTTCTTAATTCCATTTCAGTTTTTTTCGCCAATTCTTCTTGAATTAATTTTTGCTTTTCTAACTTAACTTGTTCATTTCTTTGTTGTTCTTCTTTTTCAAATTCCTCCTTGGGCTTTGCGGAACCAACTTTGGCTAATTTCCAATCACAATATGATTCTCCAAGTTTATGTCTGACAATTTGAAAAACTTGTCTAGTTTCAGAATCACTGGCAACTTCTGCTGGTGTTCTACCTGCATTATTCAAAACTGTAGGATTAGCCTTGAGGTTCACCATGAGAATTTGCACCATATGGTTTAAACTATTGACAGATGCATAGTGTAATAATGTTGGACTATGAGTGTATCGTTCTTCTGGTTGAAGACGGAAACTATCTACATCGATTTTATTTTGTTTAATAAAACTAATAAGTTTAGGAGCTTTTTGTTTCTTTAATAATGAAATCAACTCAGTTGAAAGTTCTTCAGCTTTGATTTGTTCTTTTGATTTCTCGATTTTTATAGGTGTTGGGCTTTCAGTTCGTTTTGTTTCTGGTGTTTTCAATATAGCTTTAGGTATATTGACCTCTTTCAAATATGTTAATTCAACCCATGCTCTTTTTAATTCAGATGTAGTTGCTCTTTTCGTTGTAAATGGAAAACTTCTAATTCTAGGATCATTATTTTGAAGAATTCCACCTTCATAACCAACTAAAATTTTTCTATTTGAAGCACCATTAGCTCGTATGAATATAGAAATACATTCATTTAAATGAGATTTCCATTCTTGTAGTAATTCTCTTACTTCTTGTATTAATGCTTGTTCATTATATCTTCTTATACTTGATCCAGCAGAATTGGCTTTGCCTCGAGCATTATCACTTGCACTCTGAGATCCACCTTGTTTTCTTCTCGTGGTATATCTATGAAATGTTTTAGATATGATGATATTTACTCCTTGTTCTTGTATGGTTTCCTTAGCAGTTGGAACATTACCACGAGTGTTTTTGGGAGTATGAGATACAATTGCTCCTGCAAAATGACCCCCTCCAATCATGAAAAGAGCAGATTTTTTAGTCTTGAGTTGAGAAAACAGTTTGAGTTCCTCTAAAGGATTTGAATTGAGTAGTTGATCTTGAGTGAATAATGATTTGTATATACCAAATGCTTTCTCTGACGAAACATAGGGAGATTTAAATAACAAGTAAGCTGATTTGGTATTTAAAAAGCTGACTGTTGTTTCTGTTTCCTCGTCGTTTCCATTCACTATTTCTAACCTTTTCATTAATGTCTGGAGTCTATCTTCCCTTTCCAGCTCTTCTTCCTCTTCTTCTTCTGATTCCGACTCTGAACAGGATAAACTTTCAATTGAAGTTCGTTCAATCAATTCTTCAAATTCTTCTTCAGTAATTGGTGGTAAATTTTGAACTGATCTTTTCAAATTATACCTATAAAAGTCAGACTTGTAAAAACTAGAGTCTTTTTGAATGTTGGTTTTCTTGATGTCAGATGGAGCTTGTTCTGTTGCCAATTCAGTGACATCTATATTTGCTTGAGTTTTTGAATCAAAGTATAACAATTCTAACGAGGTTAATACTTTATTAGGCAAATCATACACATATAATTCATTCGGTTTTAATGTTTCCGACATTATTAATCCTCTGTGTGTCAGCAAGAATTGTCTGAATCAAAAATGTTTTTACAAGCGCATTTTTCGCACAGAACTTGCATTATGTACACTATATATATATAAAAGACTGTATGACTCATGCAGAACCATATTTATGACATTCCTTTAAGAAATATTCTATTCTTTCTGGTTTCATGAATGGATGAGTACCGTGACCAAAATTAATTATATAATTTTGTTTTCCTCCTCCAAAACCTTTAATCATTGCTTCAACTTTCTTGGAAATAACTTCGTCAGATCCATACATAACCCCAGGGTCTATATTACCTTGTAAAGTTATTCTTCTTCCATTAACTACTTTAACAGCATCCTCTGGTTTATATAACCAATCAAGAGAAACAGTATCGTATCCTGCACTACATAAATCATCCAAAGCATACCATGCACCTTTAGCGAAAACAGTTAAAGGAATGTATTCTTCGACACCCAATTCTCTCAATCTTTTATGTAACTTTTCAGCAATTTGTTTTAAATAAGGTAATGAAAATTCATTAAAATCATCAGGACCTAATTCTCCTGCCCATGATTCAAAAATTTGTAACATTTGAGCACCAGCAACAACTTGTAATGCTAAGAATTCAATACAAGCATCACATGTTGCTTGTAAAAGTTTATGAGCTGTTTCTGGGTACTTGAATATCCATTCCTTGGCAAATCTAAACATTTTTGAACCTTGACCTTCAGTCATATATACTAATAAGGTCCATGGTGCACCTACAAATCCTAAAAGTGGTACTCTACCATCTAATTTTGTTCTTGTTAAAGTAATTGATTTAAATGCCCAATCTAATTTTGTTTTAATATCAGGGTTTAAATCAATTTTAGATAAATCTTCAGGAGATCTTAATGGAGAAACAAAAACTGGACCTTTTCCTTCAACCATGTCAATTTCAAATCCCATAGCTTGAGGAATAACTAAAATATCACTGAAAATAATAGCTGCATCAATTAACCCCTCAAAATGGTCAATTGGTTGAATAGTTATTTCAGAAGCAATTTCAGGATCTCTACAAGTTTCAAAAAAGTCTCTAGTTCCTTTAACTTTGTGATATTCTGGTAAATAACGACCTGCTTGTCTCTATGGTTAGTTTGTTAGTGTAATGTTGGGAGGGTGAGAGATATTCTTTATATGAAAAACACATACCATAATCCAAATTGGAGGTCTTTCGACTTTCTCTCCCTTGGCTGCTCGAAGTATCAAGTCATTCTTTAAAGGAGCAAATTCTGGCATTGTTGGGAATCTTGTGAATGGAAGAGTAAAGGATAGTTGAGATCCATTGAACAAAATAATGAAAAATATTTTGCATGGGGGAATTTTTTACTGTTTTTGGTAAGTGTCCCTCGGATATAAAAAATATCACGTGGAAATTGTTGACTTCCGATCTTACTTGCAAATTTAGAAACAACTAAAAATCTAACCCCATAACCTCTAGATGAGGAATTTACTAAGACTTCTTCATATAACTGCTAATCTATTCAATCAAATCAACAATTGAGGTTAGAAGAATGTCTGAACTCAACGATTCAGTTTCACGTGGAAGTCGTGGAACTGTAAACTCCAACCACGAGGTTGACAACCAACCTGTAGTAAACACTAACAACAGCAACAGCAGAAGCAACAACAACAACAAGGCACCTAATATCTTCATCCGCTTTGTTCGTGCTGTATTTGGGTATAGAAAAACTACTTTGACCTTATTTGTCGCTTTAACAATTGCCTTCACTGTATTGTTATCATTTATTGATAATAATCTCGATTTAACTATTAGTTTACCTAGTGACAAATTAGAAATTGACATTTTAAACACATCTTGGTTGGATTTACAAAACATAGCCAAACATGAACATACATATGGATCTCATGCTAATGATAAAGTTCATGATTATCTACAAACAAGAATCCTTGATACAATTAAACAAAAGAATTATATAGAGTATGAAAATGACTTGAATGGTGAAAACAAGATATTATTTCAATCAGGTTCAGGTGAACAAACTACAGTTTCCTATTATGAAAGTAATAATTTATTAGTTAGAATTAATGGTAGTGACCAAAACCTTCCTGCATTGTTACTTAGTGCTCATTATGATTCTGTTCCTTCTTCCTTTGGTGTTACAGATGATGGTATGGGAATTGCCAGTTTATTAGGAGTATTGTCATATTTCAGTGACAAATCAACTCAACAACCAATGCGTACAGTAATCTTTAATTTTAATAATGATGAAGAATTTGGTCTTTTTGGAGCTACAGCTTTCTTGTCCCACCCTTGGTTTAAACAAGTTAAATATTTCTTGAATTTGGAAGGTACAGGTGCTGGAGGTAAGGCAATTTTATTTAGAGGTACTGATTATGGTATTGTTAAATATTTCAAGAATGTAAGGTACCCTTATGCAACTTCAATTTATCAAGAAGGATTCAATAATCATTTAATTCATAGTGAAACTGATTACAAAGTATACAAGGAAATGGGAGGTTTGAGAGGATTAGATTTGGCATTTTATAAACCTAGAGATATATATCATACTGCGGGGGATAATATCAAGAATAATAATATCAAGTCATTATGGCATATGTTGTCTAATTCAATTGATTTTACTAAATATGTTGCTGGACAAGTAATTGATTTAGATAATGAATCACCAGATGAACAGGAACAGTCTAGTCAAGATTTTGCATCTTATGCTAGTTTTTTGAATTATTTCTTTGCTGTTCCTGTATCAACAGTGATGGTTATCAATACTTGTTTGCTTGTTTTGGTTCCACTTCTCAGTATTCCTTTACTTTTAGTTATTTTCAAGCACAAGAAGACATGGGAAGTTACTTTAATTAATATTTTGAAATTCCCCATTGCCGTACTTGGTTCAGGTATCGTTTTGAATTTACTCGTTTCTAGTGGTTTCCAAAATTTGAATCAATATTTACCAACAACATATCCTTTGTTGTTAGTGTATACTTCAGTTTCCATTTTGATGTTGTTATTTTATATCTTTTTGAATGGGATTAACTTGATATTCAGAAGTCAAAGAGTATTGAACCATGATGAAAAATTAATTGTCATTATGGAAATTTCCTTCTTCTATTGGATTGCATTGATTTATATTACTAACAATCTTTCCAAAAATAGAATTGGTAATGATCACACAGGTGAGTTTCCAATTACACTTTTGCTTATTGTACAATCAATAGCATCTTTCTTTGGTTTGCTTGGTTGGTCATTTAAAACTCCACAAACAATAGATGAAGAAGCTCTGGAACCTTTATTAAATGGGAATCAAGAAGATTATGGAACGGAAGATGCTGATGCTTTCAGTGAATCAAGTAGTTCTGATGTTGGCGATGAAACCGGATTCAAAGGTTTAGTCAAGTATGTTGGATATGATTGGTCTATTCAATTTTTAGTTATTGTTCCCCTCACATCGTTAATTGTTTACAATTCAGGTTGGTTAGTATTGGATGGTATCAACAAATCCATTCAAGAATCACTTGCAGCTGAAAACCTAATTTATAAACTTGTTCAACTTTTTGCATTCTTTTGGGTATTACCATTCTTACCATTTGTGTTTAAATTGAATAGAATTATCGTTATAGGTCTTACATTATTCGCTGCTCTGGGTGTGGTATTGATTTCATTCCTTGAACCTTTCAACCCAGAAAACCCCTTGAAATTAAGATTTATTCAGAAAATTGACTTGACTAAATCGGTAAAAGATAGTACTGTTCAAGTATATGGAAGACAAGGGATTTTCTATGATATACTTGCTGATATTCCATCAGTTAAGGAATCACAAGTTAGTATTGCATGTGAAAACATCGCTGATGGGAACCAAATTTGTTCATACAAGAGTACTCTCCCACCAGATATCATCCCTGATGCAACTGATTTCCAAGATTATCTTAAAGTGGAAATTGTGGCAAATTCAACTACTGTTTCCAAATTACCTTATGGGTTATTATATGGGGAAATTATTATAAACGCACCAGATAATAGAATGTGTAATTTACAATTTGATAAAACAACTAGTAATTCAGGAAGAAAAGAATTCAAAGATTCGCCAGCTAAAACTGTCATTATATTTGCCGATAAACCTAAGAATGAATCAACAATTGCAGAATTTGGCACAAGAATAGTTCCCGAAGGATTCTCAAGAGATGCTGATGGAAACTACTTATTCAAAGATGTCTCAGGGATTGACAATCTTTATCTTAATAAATTAAATTGGAATAAAGATTTCCATATTGGTATACAATGGTTACCAAACATTATAGATTCTCCTGATGATGAAGTAAACAAATTGGGAATCTCTGTAGAGTGTTTCTGGGCAGATATGACTCCAGTTAATGGTGGTAACTCGGCAATACCTGCTTATAGAGAATTGTTGCATTACAGTCCTAATCATGTTAGTTGGGCAAACAGAGGCCGAGGTCTTGTTTCGGTTTACACCCATGTCGAAGTATAAAAATGTAGTATTATTATATAGATTTCAATTGTTTGTAAAATAAAAGAAGTACGAATTATCAGTGATAGAGTAAGGATCAGCATGAAATTTGTTCATAGGGTAAAAAAATCCAAAGCTTCCTATTACTCATTTTAACTAGTTATAAGGATTTCAAAAAGAAAAAGCAATGCGATTTCTGTGGATCGAACACAGGACCTTCAGATTAACTGTTAACTGAATCTCTTCAGTCTGACGCTCTCCCAACTGAGCTAAAACCGCATAGAACAAGAACCCACGCCGGGAGTCGAACCCGGAATCTTTTGATTAGAAGTCAAACGCGTTAACCATTACGCTACGCAGGCTGATTCGTTGTCGGTTTTTCAAAAAAAACCTGTTGGTTGAGTGTCTTCGAGCTTTTCTGGTGACTTATAAAGAAACATACTCCTTTAATTGTTTATGTATGGAAGCATCAATTGATTCTTCTGGGGTTCTTTAGAAGTTTTTAGATTACCTTTGAATTATCATGTCTAATTTTTATATTTTATTGTTATTTATAGGGTGTTCTATCAAATAGAACAATGACATCATTTTTCTCATATTTGCTATCTGTCATGTATGAACTTTTAGTAGTAGGCAAATTGGTGATACAGAATTGAGTGGATACAACGAGGAAACAATAGAAATGCAAGTTGCTATATCAAGTAGCAGATGCACATATTCTAAAGTAATGTAAATTAACAACCAGTTTTTATAAACACCTAGAAGTAATTAATTGTACCAAGTTGAACTTACATTACAAAACAACAGAATTAATTGACATCTAACTTGAACTCCTGATAAACTTATAAACTTATAAACTACTATTTTGTTCATAATAGTAATTATCTTAATTATTTGCAACCTCAACACTTGTACCTTTGTAAACCTACTGAATATTTTACATTTTCCTTTTTTTAAAAAAAAAGGTCATATAATTTAAAGAATTGCTAAAACATAGAATAATCAATACTATTATATAATTGGTTGTTTCGAAAAATAT
>KI547150.1:81130-105902 GCA_000497715.1 Spathaspora arborariae UFMG-19.1A
AGAATCGTCTACACAAAGAAGTTTATCACTTTCACCTTTGTATTTAAATACGCAATCAACATAGGTCCATCCACCAATCACATCACCCACATCTGTAACAACTACAAGCGAATTTCCTCCTGTTAATGAATCAATATATGAATTTCCAAACAATAAATTAGTACCATCAAATGTGAATGATAATCCATCACCTTCAACCAAACTGACACCTGTGCCTTCAACAGTCAAGTGTTTTTCAGTATCACCTGGAAGATAAAGTTTAAATTCCAAAGCCTGAGCTAATGATATGGCTGAAATAGCCATTCCTAAAATTGATAATCTCATGATTGTAAACAATAAAACACAAGATTAATGATAAATTTCTAAATAATTAAACGAATGTGTTGAAATTATATCTGAGTACAAAATAGATAAAGATAAAAAAATATTTAATCAGAGAATTTAGGGGGCGATCACAACGTATTCTTATACTTCACAAGTTTGTGTTGGGATACCTATTCCTAACCCAAAAAATGAATTTAATGGAATTACACGTAAAGTTTTTATTTACAAAAATATGTGGCAAGCTTCTAAATAACTCGCAAACGGGGCTCTTAATTTCTTGGGCCAGAACTGCTACTCCAATTAGGCTAATCTCAGTTGGAACTGGTTAACCAAAAATTTTCGTGGTATTGGTTAGACAAAGTTTATTCAATTTTTTTTCTTTTTTGGAGAAATCTCATTCGAAAACAAAACTTTGATTGACAGGGTTCAAAACATGCTGGGTCATTTCAATTTCTTGTTTTTTTTTATTTTTCTATTCGAGATTATTTTTTCGTATATTATACGTTAGCGAGAATTCGCTTGTATTGTTCTAATATTTAAACAAGACAAAGAACTATGCAAAATCAACTCAAAGTGTAGTAAAAAAGTTCTTGGATTGTAGCCCCTTGGCAGGAAATCATATAGATAATATACATAAGATATTAATACGACAATTTTTGAAAAAATTAGTCCACATTCATGACACGATATTTAGTTAGATTTTAAAGTTTAAGGAAATGATTATGCTTGACATATTTCAAAAAAAAAAGACTTTCTTACTGCGAAATAAGAAAAATAGACTTATATCAAAGGTCTAAAGAAAAATAAAGTAACCCCTAAACAAAAAATAGAAATAAATCTGATGTTTCAAAATAGAAAGAATTAAAAAGTTACAAAAGTTGTGCTTAAAAAGTAGTTCACAAAATTTGGTCAAAAAATAATATCCCAGAAGTTTTCCTAGAATAATTTGAATTATTTTATATAGTATTATCATTCTGAATCATTTTTATTGATACAATAAAGAATATTGACCCTTGGGTTATTTGAACCTTGATCCTCATATGTAACCGTAATGGACCTTTAGATTAAGGGTTGTTGATGAAAGGTCCACTGAGTAAGGACATTGGAAAAGGAATATGGCTATTCTGGAAGGAGTAGTGGTCAGTAGAAGATTTAAAAGTAGTGCCAAGTAATTGAAGTTATGCTTGGCAAATGGTTTGATGTCTCAGTTTGGATTTGTGTGAAAGTTTGAGAAAGAGATTCTTGAAAAATACTAATTGGGAATTTAGTATACATAAACATTGGAAAGTTTATACTGTAATTGTGGGTTGTCTATGAAACTAGAAAGTATAAAAGTATATGCCTGAGTTAGATGCCCAAGACCATGTGTAATTAGTTACAAGGTATAGTACAATTGAATACGTGAAGGAGAAAAGAGACACGAAAATGTCAAAACTTAAAATGATGTGATTCAAGTTGAACGCGAAAAATAAATTCTGGAGAATGTTCTTATTATTTCTAGATAAAGAAAAGAGACAGGAAAGTTAAAATGCAATAATAAGTAGTTAGTTAGAGAATTATAAGTAGGACTGGAAATGTCTTTGAGTTAAAAGAAGTATTAGAGAAGATAACTGGTTATTAGTACACATTCTCAAATTACGGATTGAAGCATAGTGTTAAGCACCCCACTCCAAATTAATTATACTTGTAGAGCGTAAAATCTGGTTAAGTGTTATATTCGTATTTCGAGCCCTGTACGTTATTATTGTTACTATTTTTAAGAACTAAGGTCGTTGTCGTTATATCATATTCTCTGAAAAAGATATTACTTGTAAAATTGTTCCGGGTTTAGAGCCCCCTGTTGTACATTATATCCTATTCATTCTCATTTTTACTAATATACAAACCTCAATACAAATTATCTAAATGTTATATTGTCAGAGCTTCTATTTATTATTCAATTGCCTTGGAAAACTACACAACCATTTACTTAGTATTGCATCAAAGGGTATTTATAAGGAAAAATGATGATTTAATAAGGAGAAACCTCCCATCAGTGAATCAGTTGAAAGGAAAATGTTGCAAACAAGGTTCTAAGTAGCTACAGGTAAATTTTATTATTTGTTTATGCCAAGCAAAAATAGATACATTTGAAGCCTTTGATGTGTCTTTTTGGAAGAATATCCAGCATAATTACGTGTGAAATACTGATGATTTTCAAAACCAAAGTTGAAATTGCGAAGAAAAAAAAACACAAAAAATTTGAATCCCTGCTCCAGTGTTTGCAAGGCGGATTTTAACCCATTTCAAATAGGTTTTAATTGCTGGGTCATTTAATTCGATACTCTCTAAGTTAAATTCATTTCAACTTAGAGCAAATTGTGTTTTGAATGCTACGAGATCGTAATATTGAAATGTCTCAATCATAAAAAGAAAAATCTGGCTGTATCTCTTATCCTATGTACCATTTTTACTTGTAGTTATTTCAAAGGTTTATATATATATCTTTTGATTTTCTTTAATAATTACGGAATTAACTTAGTGAATTGATTAATTGTTAATATTATGTGAAGTTTATCCAATTATTCATATATTTTTATGAAGATTATTTGCAAATTTTTGAAGAAAAAAAGTTCAATTTTTTGAATGAATATATCACCGTAGAAAATTATCAAACTTGTTCTATACTCTTAACACTAACACTAGTTATGCTAAGCTAGCTTCTGTGAACGTAAAATATCCAAATAATAAATATAAAATTCTAAAACTTCAATTTTAAAATTTCATCACGTGCATAAAATTTTCTTGACATGAGAAACCATGAAATCTATTTCGAAAAAATTTGGTTTAGTGGTGTAGCGGCTATCACGTTTCGTTTACATGTGTTTTACACAGTAAGTTCCGAAAAGGTCCCGAGTTCGATCCTCGGCTAGATCAACCTTTATTTTCTTCTTTTTTTTGCAGTCTTTTTTAGACTTAACTTACAACTACACTTTTCAATTGACTTAATAAATAAATTACACTATAGAATCTACAACTTTGAACCCTTGACAAATTCAGTACCTTGTTTAATTGAGCCAGACAATCCCTTTAATGCAACTTCAATTAATTTTTGTTCTTTTTCAGTTTGCACTAAATTATCAAATGGATTAATAAAACTTTCAATGTGACCATTTTGTAAACGTACTGGGACCGAAAAGAAATCTACACCATTTAAATGATTGTCAGAAAAGATTTTTCCATATGGAATACCTGGTAAATAAATATAAGCAGAATCAGGTACAACCACGGGTTGATTTGTTCCAACTAACGATTCCAAGATATTTTCAGCAAATCTATATCCAGCAAGGGCCATTGATAATGTTGCTGACCCAGTACCATTTTTTGCCTTGACAACTTCATCACCTCCATATTGAACACGATTAACGAATTTTTCATATTCTGAAGAAGTTAAAGATTTAACTTTAGAGGAAATCTCTGAATCATAATTGATTAATGGAACAATAGTATCTCCTGAATGACCACCAATTACAGAAATCTTTCCTCTAAGTTTTGAAGGATCAACATTTATTAACCCTCCCAAGAAAGTCTCGGCTCTTACCACATCTAAAGTAGTTACCCCAAATAATTTGCGTGGATTGAAAACACCTAATTTCTTTAAAACTTCAGCAGCAATAGGAACAGTTGAATTAACTGGGTTGGAAATAATTAAAATTGCTGCGTTTGGTGCAATTCTGCCAACATTGGCAATTAAATCTCTTACAATTGAGGCATTAATATTAAATAAATCAGCTCTAGTCATACCAGGTTTTCTAGGAACTCCTGCAGGGATAACTACTAAATCCGTACCTTTTAAAGCAGCTGTGATTGCATTAGTCTCAGTTTTGGAACTTGGTTGATGTCCAGTTACAATTGCTGGAGTGTTAATATGGGATAAATCTACAGCAACTCCATGAGCATTAACAATATCATAAAGAGCTAATTCAGTAACATGAGGATTTAATTTTAAAAGTAAAGATAATGGTTGTCCAATACCTCCAGCTGCACCTGCAACAGTAACTTTGACCATGGTTTATAATAGTACAACAAGCTGTGAAAATTAAAGTTAGTAAAAAAAAACAAATTGAACAGAACAATTGTCCATATTTAAATAAACTATTAACGTGGGGTAGAAACGAGGAGGATAATTTTACCGCGGGATGTACCAATCCCATCACATGCCGATACTTGGACTCCTCGGATGAATATGAAGGTGGGGGCGGATCATGTGACCTCTATCACATGCAACAACATGTAAAATTTTGTCAATTTACAGTTTTACTCTTAATTACAGTTTTTCTAATATGTAAGGAAAATAAACAAAAAAAAAAAATAGAAAAAGTGTAGCTTAGCAACCGACAAAAAACAGATAACATCAACTACTTACTAGCAACTAGGTATAAAAGCACGCATGTTATCGTTCACTGCCTTTAGCATACTAACCACATTATTGGCCACATGTGCCGGGATCGATTGTTCTGTTAAAGAACTTCAACCTTATAATTTTGAAAGCATTAAAGGTGTTCATTCCTTAACCACAGTTAAGAAAACGCCTCCTTCTCAAACTAATATAACTTGGAATATAGGTATTTGTGAACCAATTAATTCTATTAGTGATTGTCCCAAGAATTCCGATTTATGTGGAATTAAATCCATTATTCTTGACGACAAGCCAATTATTGCCGAAATTGTTAGTTTTAATGCTAATTTACAAAAAACTTATAAACTGTTTAGTAAAGATGATAAGAATTCTGATTCCGATGGGATAACTATCCTGTATAGTGGTGTGAATTGGGGAGATTCTTTAGTTGATGCTGAATTAAAATTTATTTGTGATAAGAATGCTGAAGATAATAAATTTAAATTAGATAAATGGGATGGAAATAAATTGAAACTTACTATGATGACAAAAGCAGCATGTATTACTAGTGACAAAGACAAGAAAAAGACTCCCAAGCCAGATGAAGGCAAGAAGAAACCCGATAATGGAGAATCTTGGGGTTGGTTTACTTGGATATTTATCTTTTTAGTATTGTTTTTAAGTATTTATATTGTTGGAGGTGCTTGGTTTCAATATAACAAAGGAAATGCTATAGATTTCCAAAGTGCATTAAAAGAAGTTTTGGAGAATTTTATTGATTTATTAAGAGGATTACCAAGTTTCTGCAGAGAAATTATTGAAAGGTTTACTGGAAATAGAAGTAGAGGTGATTATAGTGCTGTTTAATAGTTTCTTTGTATATTTGTGTTGTATAGAATTTAGTAATAAAACTGCATTGACTATATATGTGTATATGTGTATATGTGTATATGTGTATATGTGTTATGTCAAAAGCTTTCATCACGTGACTCCAACCAACAAAATTCTTTTCCATCGCTCCGTTAAAGGGTTTAATTTTTCACCAACAATTTCAGGCATTTTCTAAATCAACCTTTATAGAATTGAAATAATGTCCACAGTTAAGGAAAAGATACAGAGTTTAAAACCAAATGAGAGATTCATTTCCTTTGAATTTTTCCCTCCTAAAACCGATTCAGGGTTTAGAAACTTACTTGCTAGATTAAATCGTATGCTGGCATTAAATCCATTATTTATTACTGTTACTTGGGGAGCAGGAGGTTCAACCAGTGAAAAATCTTTAGATTTAGCTGCTACTTGTCAGAAAGATTTGGGATTAACTACAGTTTTACATTTAACTTGTACTAATACTAATAAGGAGATAATTGATGATGCATTAGCTAGAGCTAAACGTAATGGAGTAAAGAATATTTTAGCGTTAAGAGGAGATCCTCCAAGAACTCAAGAGTATTGGACACCAAATTGTGAATTTAATGGTGCAGTTGATTTAGTTAAATATATTAGACAACAATATGGGGATTATTTTTGTATTGGAGTTGCAGGATATCCTGAAGGACATGTTGATGGATCTGATGCTTCTAGTCAAGATCCTAGAAAGGATATGCCATTTTTAGTGGAAAAAGTGAAAGCTGGTGCTGATTTTATTATAACTCAATTGTTTTTCGATGTTGATAAGTTTATCAACTATGAGAAATTAATAGATCAATATGAAGAATTGAAAAACATTCCTTTAATTCCTGGTTTAATGCCAATTACAACATATAGAGTATTTACTAGAGCCAGTAAATTATCTCATGCATCAATCCCTAGAGAAATACTAGAAGAACTTGAAAAAGTAAGTAATGATGATGATGCAGTCAAGACTCTTGGAGTTAAAATCTTGAGTGATATTGTTACAAAAATTAATTCAAAAATAGGTTCAAGAATTAAAGGATATCATTTTTATTGTTTGAATTTAGAAAAAGCTGTGGCTTCAATTATAGATCAATCTGAAGTATTAAAACCAATTTTAGATATGCCCCATTTGTTTCCTGAACATGATGATGCAATTGCTTCAGAATCAGAATCAGAAGAAGAAGAAGAAGATGTCATACCGGCGAGTTCTATTAACAACGGAATCAATAGAAGAAAGTCTTCTTTAGTAAATGACAATGAACTTGCTATTTCTCCAGCAACTAAGGAATTAATTGGTAAAGCTCTTTTAAAAGATCGACAAGTTTTAGTTGATATTAGTACTGGGAAAGGTGCATTAGGTAAAGACGCTACTTGGGATGATTTTCCTAATGGTAGATTTGGTGATTCAAATTCTCCAGCATATGGAGAAATTGATGGATATGGACCAAATTTGAAAATTCATACCCCAGCTGAAGCTTCGTTAAAATGGGGATCTCCAGAAACAATTACCGAATTAACTCAAGTATTTACTGATTATTTATCTGGGAAAATAGATGTTTTACCTTGGACCGATACACCTTTGTCCCCAGAAACTGCATTAATCCAAGAACAATTATTTGAATTGAATAAAAAAGGATGGTTTTCCTTAGCTTCACAACCTGCAGTTAATGGATGTAAATCTACTGATAGAATGTTTGGATGGGGACCAAGAAATGGTATTATTTATCAAAAGGCATTTGTTGAAATATTTATTCCTAAACAAGAGTGGGAAACTATATTATTACCAAGATTACAAACAAATATTGACAAAAAAACTATAACATATTATATGGGAGATAAACAAGGTAATATTAAATCTAATTTACTTTTAGAACCCGATGCAAGATATACCAAGAATGCAGTAACTTGGGGAGTTTTCCCTCTGAAGGAAGTAATTCAACCAACAATTATTGATTATGAATCATTTAGAGCTTGGAATGAAGAAGCATTTTCTTTATGGTTACAATGGGCTAGATGTTATAAGATGAATTCTAAATCTTTTCAATTATTGAATTCAATTTATAATGACTATGTTCTTGTTAGTTTAATTCATCATGATTTCCCTGAGGAAAATGCCTTATGGGATTGTTTGTTAGGCGAATAACTAGTAGCTGAGTGGAAGTTGTAACTTTTCACTCACTTTATGTATTCTACTATTGTATTCCTAATTCACTCTTTAATATATCAATTTCTTTTTGAATTAATCCCTCATTAAGCGTAGTTACCAATTGTTCATCTTCAGGATAAATACCTTGATATTCACAAGATTTAAAATCAAGCAACAAAACTCCTCTCAGTATAATAGCACCTTGTTTAACTAATAATCTACCACCAAGAGGTATTCCTAAAGGTGTTGATGTATTTTGATGTGAACGAAGAAAATTTAAAGGTTGTTGTTCAAATGCAAATGTATAATTATTATAAAAATCACGAAGTAAAAGTTTGTAAGTAGTGGTTGCTCCACCATCATTCACATAACGAGTAATAGTGTTCTCATCATCTTTAATCTCTCTAATTATTCTATTGGAATTTCTTACTCGATCTACTGATACACTATTTGGATCATGATACTGTTGCCAATCTTCTAATTGATTTAATTTAGACTTGGAAATGTTTTCTATACGAATGATATTAAATAAGGTTGATTGATTTAAATCTGTTCGTTCAACTTTTGCAAAGTCAGACGCGACGAATTTACCTTTGTTCATGGTGATGTACTAGAAATAAAGGTTGTAAAAATTTTTTGCTCTCTTTATTCTTGTTTCTCTTGTTCTCTAGCTAAGGGGTGATAAATGTCGTTGTTTGTTCAAGATGATCAACAACCAGAAGAAACTACATCTATATCAGATGTGGAACCAGGTTCAATCCCCGTGGTGTTCCAAGAACCAGAAATTATACCAATATATCCTGATCGTGAAGTCAATTGTACTTTACCCTTACCATATCAACAAGTAATAGTTGAAGATATGCTTACTAAGGATGGATTGTTAATTCTTGGACATGGATTAGGGTGGGATTTAATTACTTCTAATTTATTGCATGCGTTAAGTTCACCTACAGTTACATTAGCCAACAATCAAGTTAAAAAACGAGGATTAATCTTTGTATTAAATATGAGAAAAGAAGAAATTATTCAATTACGAGAAGAATTAAGTTATTTAAGTTGGTTAGATGAAAATACTTCAACTCCATTTATGGAAATTACTGGAGATTCTCAATCAGGTAAACGAAAATCAATATATTCTGAAGGTGGAATAATTTCAATTACTTCAAGAGTACTTGTTGTTGATTTACTTTCAGGAATGATATCTCCCAATGATATAACTGGATTGTTTATTTTGCATGCAGAAAGAATTAAAGAAACTTCGAATGAATCATTTATAGTCAGTTTATATCGAGATGAAAATGAATGGGGGTTTATCAAGGCATTTTCAGATAATCCTGAGTCATTTGTTGGTTTCACACCCTTAGCGACAAAATTAAAAGTATTAAGAATATCAAATGTTTTCTTATGGCCAAGATTTCATGTAACAATATCTCAATCATTCAATATTATTAAAAAACAACAAGATTTACGAAAATATGTTACAGAAATCAATACAAAACTATCATATAAAATGACCAAGATTCAATCAGCTATATTATCATGTATTCAAGCATGTTTAGGTGAATTAAAACGACATAATGCTGAATTAGCTACAGAATATTGGGATATGGAAAATGTTCATGATCCTGATTTTGTCAGAAATATTCGGATTTCTTTAGAATCTCAATGGCATAGAGTGACATATACTACTAAAATCTTAGTTGTTGATTTGGGAACATTGTTAGATCTATTAAATAGTTTACTTACACTAGATTCGGTGTCATATTATCAAGTGGTTCAAGGTATAGTCGATGCTAATATTAAACATCAAGCTTCTTCAATCAATGCATCAATGAGTCCCTGGCTTAATTTGAATGAATCAAATACAATTATAAGTTATGCTAAAGAACGAGCGCTTGGGAAGTTTAATGATGAGTATATCTTGGAAGAATTACCTAAATGGAATCAATTAGGATCACTTATAGATGATATATTATATGAGAAGAGTGCTAGTAAAGACCAGGGGCCGATCTTGATAATGTGTTCATCGAAAAAAATTTGTAAACAATTGACGAAATTGTTAGAAACCATGAAACTTGAACAAGTTGCTGATAAGAAAGAAATTAGTTGTCGGAAATATATGATTGGGAAAGTTCATGAATATTTAGCATGGAAAAAAGTTAATTCGTTAGTAAAGAAAGTAAATGCCGAACTAAATAAAGAGGAAACGGAATCTGGGAATGAAGAAATTTCCGTATCAAAGACATTTACCAGGAATGGTCAACCTATAAGTAAAAGAAGACGAACTAGAGGTGATAGTGTAACTGCCAGAGTATCTAAAATGTATTCGCCAAATGACACAACAGATGTCAATGAAGAAGAACTAAAGAAACTTGATAAAGAACCAGAAGAAATAGACAGTGAAAGTGAAATTGAAGAGATTGTTGAAATAGTTCTGGATCTTGAATTCAGTCATATTGACAATAATACTCAAATCATAATCCAAGCTTACAACGAAGAAAACGATATTTCCTTACTTCAAGAATTATCACCATCACATATTATAATGTATGAACCAAACCTTACATTCATACGTAGAATAGAAATCTTTCAAGCAATAAATCATGATAACCCAGCAAAAGTATTCTTTATGTATTATGGTAATTCAATCGAAGAACAAAAACATCTAATACGAATTAAAAAAGAAAAAGAAGCATTTACAAAATTAATTAAAGAAAAAGCTAACCTCAGTAAACATTTTGAAACTTCAGAAGATAATTATCGATTTCAAATTCAAAGAAATCAAGTTGTTAATACACGTATTGCTGGTGGAGCCCATTTCCGAACTGAAACTGATGAAATGAGAGTTGTTGTTGATGTTCGAGAATTTCGATCTTCACTTCCAAATTTACTTTATCGAATCGGCATAAAAGTTGTTCCTTGTATGATTACCGTTGGTGACTATATAGTCACACCTAAAATCTGCGTTGAAAGAAAATCAATCCCTGATTTAATTTCCAGTTTTAAAAGTGGAAGATTATATCATCAATGTGAACAAATGTTTAAACATTATGAATTACCCACATTACTTATTGAATTTGATGAAAATAAATCGTTTTCATTAGAACCATTTTCCGAATCAAAGTTTCAGAGAGCAGGGACACCAAGAAATCCTACTGTAACGAATAAAATCCAACAAAATATTCAATCTAAATTAGTTCTGTTGCTTGTAGCATTTCCCAAATTAAAAATCATTTGGTCTTCATCACCTTATGAAACAGCCCAGATTTTCCTAGAATTAAAGGCAAATCAAGAAGAACCTCAAGTAGGGGTAGCTATGGATAAAGGTGTAAATAAATCCGTGGTTACAGAGGATGGAGGACCACCTATTTTCAATGATGATCCAATTGATTTTATTCAAAATATCCCAGGGATAAATGCGATTAATTATCATTTACTTATCCAGAAAGTTAGAAATATTGAACAATTGGTACAATTATCAAGAGAAGAATTTATGAATATCTTGGGAGAAGAGAATGGAAGAAAGTCATATACTTTTATCAATCGGAAGATTTAATAGGAGTAAACCATGTAACTGTAGAATGATATAATTTCAACTGTAGAAATATTACTAATGAATATATTGTTATTGGTATATCTTTGATTTGTATTACAAAATCGCTCATTGCTGCAAATGCGGATTTGCGACAATAGATTTTTTTCCATCCAATAAAGGTACGCGCATTATTCATCAAACATTACTGAGGAAGAATATGGAGGGGATTATTGATAGATATCCAGTTAAATATCGCCAAGAGTCAATCTACATATCTAGTAGGGAGTTATAGAGTCTCTCAAACTTCATGTTGTTGAGTTGTGTACATGTTAGTGGAGGTTATCATCGTTGCAACCAACGGCTGCTATTTCCTATTTGGGAAGTGTTTTCCGAATTGATAAAATTAACATATGATACTGTAAGTTAAAAAAAAAAGTAGAGAAATTATTTTCAACAATTTTATAAAAGATTTTGACACTTCTCCATTCTTCTCTTTTTATTCATTTTTGTAGTTTACAATTTATAGACCAAACCAACAGGTTTAGATCCAAAACACATACAACTTCAACATCGAGAAATAATTTTTCACACTGAAAAAAAAAGAAAAAAAAAGAAAAAAAAAGAATAAAATAAAAACTAACTAGCCAAGATGACCCAACTTCAAATGTCCTCCCCAACACATATTCAAATAGGAGGTCGTAAATCTAAACTTGCTGTAATCCAATCTGAAGCCGTTAAAGATGCTATCGAAAGAACATTCCCTTCAATATCATGTTCAATATTAGCACTTTCTACCCTTGGTGATAAAGTTCAAAGTCAACCTCTTTATTCATTTGGTGGTAAAAGTTTATGGACTAAAGAATTAGAAGTTTTATTACTTGAAAGTATTGATGAATATCCTCAACTTGATATTATTGTTCATTCACTCAAAGACATGCCTACTAAATTACCTGAAGAATTTGAATTAGGATGTATTTTCCATCGAGAAGATCCTCGAGATGCTATTGTGATGAAATCAGGGTTAAAATATAAACTGTTGAGTGAATTACCTGCTGGTTCTATTGTAGGTACTTCTTCAATTAGAAGACTGTCACAATTAATTAAAAATTACCCTCATTTAAAATTTGAATCTGTAAGAGGGAATATTCATACTAGATTAACCAAATTAGATAATCCTGAAAATGAATATTGTTGTCTTATATTAGCTAGTGCTGGATTGATTAGATTAGGACTTGGTGATAGAATAACAGAAAATTTAGATGATATGTATTATGCTGTTGGTCAAGGTGCTTTAGGAATTGAAATAAGGAAAGGTGATGAAAAAATTATAACAATTTTAAAACAAATTGAAGATCCTGTAGCGACAATTTGTTGTACTGCTGAAAGATCATTAATGAAATATTTGGAAGGTGGTTGTTCAGTACCATTGGGAGTTAAATCTGAATATAATGAACACACAAGAGTTTTAAATATGAAGGCGATTATAGTTAGTCCTGATGGAAAGGAATATATCGAAGAAGAAATTAGTAAGAAGATTAATAGTAATGAAGATTGTTTAGCAGTTGGAGTCGAATTAGGTAAATTATTAAAGGAAAAAGGTGGTCAAGAGATTTTAGAAAGAATTGATTTAACTAGAAATATTAATGCCCGTCCAACCGAAGTTTAATGATGTGATTATTTTTCACTTTTTTTTGGTAACATGTACATAGAGGAGTAATTTAGGATTTTTAAGTTTACAACACGATAATTTGCTTGAATACCGGAGATTTTCTTGATCTACCCAATATTTGAGAGCGCTTATCAGGCTCTAGCAGTTTTCTACAGTCTCTAATCTTTCGCTTGTAGTTTCCCTTCCTGTCTTCTTTGTACCAAGGAAACCTACACCCTTATAAACTCTCGTATTGCCACGGAAACAATTGCCTTGACAAAATAATAAAAAGAAAAAAAAAACAAGGTTAACTATAAACTTTGCACCAAAAGTAGCTAAACTCAAAGCTAAATCAATTGACGGTGTGTTTCCCATCAACCACTCAAATCTTCCCCTAAAATATATTAATCATATTAAAACTCCGAGTCCCATTCCGAGATTTTGTTATTGCCCCTCTCTTCCAAGAAAAAAAAAGATAAATAGAAAAAAAAAAATAGATAACGTGTTTGGAGTTTATTTTAATTGGATTGGTTTGATCTATCCCGTACCCCGAAATTCAGAGTTCTTCTAGGGGTGTGGATTTTCTAAGAAAAAAATATCAGTATATTAGTGGGGCAAGTAGCGAATAGAAAATAATAAATATAGTTGAACTAAGCTTTTTCTGGTTACCCCATATTTCAGACATTTTTTTAGTGATCAAGATATGTAGTCAATTAATGATATGGATATCAGGACCCATGATACAGGTTAGTTGAAGAGACAGACAGAATCAAATAATACAACCAAAGGCCGATTTCATTGAATCTCCTGTTGAATTACTATGTTTAAATTATCGGTCTTTTTACAATCAGTTTTTAGATATGATAGGATCGGCTTAAACCGTAATATAACCATCGCTAATAAATAGGACAAACATTTGTTGGGGCTTTTTTACAAAGATATCTCTTATCGGATATTATTTTTTTTGGGGGATTCCACCTATCCATATTGGAGTGGGGTACATTTCATGTTTGTGTTCGGAGTTTCTAGTGAGTCAACATGTATAGGTTGAACTTTGTGTAGTGTCTTTCACTTTGTTTGTTCTTCAACAGACGCGTTCTGTTTTACATCAACAGCTCAATTGCGGCTGGAAGTCTAATCCAGAAAACTTTATGCCAGTTACAGTATAGATCAAACCTTTTCTCAACAATAGTTTGTAGACTTTATTCAACTTGGCTGGCCAAGAATTTTTTTCTAGATTATTCCAGGGAGACTAACCCCACAAAATTTTGTAACTACCCATGCATAAAAAATAAAAAACAAAAAAAGAATTAAAAGAAAAAAAGGAAAAACAATTATTCAGACACAAAACAACCAAAAAAAAATGCCCTGATACCAGGAATACTCCGATTGGGAATAAATGAATGCGCCTGATAACAGAAAACACTAAACCATTGCGCATAACCTTGACTCAATTCGGATATACAACATATGGAAATAGTATTGCCGAAGCTTAAATTGCAAGTGAATAGATGTTTTATAACAAACAAAGCCATTCTTACAATCTCGGAGTTTTTCTTACATGTGGGATGAAAAAAAGTGTCTGAAAAATTATGTATTTCTTTTAAATTTCTAACCCAAAGTCCGAATTAAACTTCCGATCGATAAAACAATGATATTTTTATACAAAGGTATTTACATAACACAAATAGAAACTTCTCCCCTTTTAATATAGAAACATAGTAAAACTCCACAATAACAAAATGAATAGGCTATCTCGTGAAAAATTTTCCAACCAGATCAATGGTTTGTTAATACAAACCACAAGGAAATACAAGTGATTAATTGATAACCACTCAAAACCTCCCGGACAAGTGGGGCAGTTCTCGGTGAAGTAAAAAAAAAAAAGCTTAAAATAAGAAAACAACAACAAAAAAAAAGTCTGGAAAATAAGATTTTTGTCTGGTTGATTCTTTATTTCATTGGGTAGGAAATATTTGATTTACGATTTACCCAAGAAATTTAAAATTGTACATGTACAGAACTTTGCATTTATCCCTAACCTCCCCACATTCCAATTAGAATTCTTCGCCTTTTGAATTTTTTTTTTTGAGGAACAATTAACGGGTAACGAATAAGAATAAGAATAAGAATAAGGAGGGTTAAAAGAAAAAGTATAAATATCTACTTGATTCCCCCTTTAGATTCTTCTTTTCTTCTTCTCCTTTTTCTTTCTTCTTTTTAAATCATCAGTTGGAACAACCAAAACTTTACTCCAATTTCTTTATTTATTATTCAGCTTAAGTAACTGTCTACAATCAATTGAACTTATTTATTGGATATTTAAACTGAGACTTTTTCACCTCCTGACACAAATTTATTATTTTTTAATTGACTTAAAGAACAATAGATTTTTACAAAAACAAAAAACCCCACTTGATAATATAAATTTTTTGACTTTTATTTAAATACTTGTCTCGCTCCGTCCCCCTAAAAAAACAATTCAAAATGGTAGAACAAACTCAAAAATCACATATTAGTTTAGATCACGAAAAGATGCAAGCTCCTCCTGAAGGGTTCTTTGAACGTTCAACAAGTAAGCCAAACTTACCTGATTTTGAAACTTACCAAAAAATGTATGATCAATCTATTAAAGATCCTGCAGGTTTTTTTGGTGAACAAGCCAAACAAAATTTGGATTGGATTAGACCATTTGATCAAGCTAGATTCCCAGCTGATTCTAAAGACGATTTCAAGAATGGTGATATTCCTGCTTGGTTTATTGGTGGTCAACTTAATGCTGCTTACAATTGTGTTGACAGATGGGCTGCTAAGGATCCAAATAAGGTTGCCATTATTTATGAAGGTGATGAACCAGATACTGGTAGAAAAATCACTTATGGAGAATTATTGAAGGATGTTTGTAAATTAGCACAAGCTTTAACTAAATTGGGAGTTAAAAAGGGTGATTCAGTTGCTGTTTACTTACCTATGATTCCTGAAGCTGTTGTTACTCTTTTAGCTATTGTTAGAATTGGTGCTATTCATTCAGTTATTTTTGCTGGTTTTTCTTCTACTTCTTTAAAGGATAGAATTTTAGATGCTGATTCTAAATTAGTTATTACTGCTGATGAATCCAAGAGAGGTGGTAAGACTATTGAAACTAAGAAGATTGTTGATGATGCCTTGAAGGATTGTCCTGATGTCAGAAATGTTATTGTTTTTAAGAGAACTGGTAATTCTCATGTTCCATTTTCTCCTGGTAGAGATTTATGGTGGCATGATGAATTGGCCAAATATGGTAATTATTTCCCACCAGTTCCAGTTAATGCTGAGGATCCAATGTTTTTGTTGTATACTTCTGGTTCTACTGGTAAGCCAAAGGGTGTTCAACATAACACTGCTGGTTATTTATTAGGTGCTGCTTTGACTACTAAATATACTTTTGATATGCATGAAGAAGATATCTTGTTCACCGCGGGTGATATTGGTTGGATTACTGGTCATACTTATGTTGTTTATGGTCCATTATTAAATGGTGGTACTACTCTTGTTTTTGAAGGTACTCCAGCTTATCCAAACTTTTCTAGATATTGGGAAGTTGTTGACAAGTACAAGGTTAATCAATTTTATGTTGCACCAACTGCTTTGAGATTATTAAAGAGAGCTGGTCACAAATATGTTGAACCATATGATTTATCTTCCTTAAGAGTTTTGGGTACTGTCGGTGAACCAATTGCTGCTGAAGTTTGGCACTGGTATAGTGAATTTGTTGGTAGAAACAAGGCTCATATTGTTGATACTTATTGGCAAACTGAATCTGGTTCTCATTTATTGACTCCTCTTGCTGGTATTACTCCAACTAAACCAGGTTCTGCTTCATTGCCATTCTTTGGTATTGATCCAAGAATTTTAGACCCAACTACTGGTGAAGAATTAAAGGGCAATGATGTTGAAGGTGTTTTGGCTATTAAATCTGCTTGGCCATCAATTACTAGAGGTATTTTTGGTGATTACAATAGATATATTGATACTTATTTAAGACCATATGCTGATCATTATTTCTCTGGTGATGGTTGTGCTAGAGATTTAGATGGTTTCTATTGGATTTTGGGTAGAGTTGATGATGTTGTTAATGTTTCTGGTCATAGATTATCTACTGCAGAAGTTGAAGCTGCATTGATTGAACATGATTTGGTTGGTGAATCTGCTGTTGTAGGATATGCTGATGACTTGACTGGTCAAGCCATTGCTGCTTATGTTTCCTTGAAGAAACATAAACTTCCAAAGGATCCAGATTTCGAAGCTATTAAGAAGGAATTAGTGTTGACTGTAAGAAAGGAAATTGGTCCATTTGCCGCACCAAAGACTGTTTTATTTGTTGATGATTTACCAAAGACTAGATCAGGTAAGATTATGAGAAGAATTTTGAGAAAGGTTTTGGCTGGTGAAGAAGATCAATTGGGAGATATTTCTACTTTATCTAACCCACAAGCTGTTTCTGATATAATTGAGACTGTCAAGGCCACTAGAAAGTAGGTTTTTTTTTTTATGTTAGTGTTTTTTTTTTAT
Organism: Spathaspora arborariae UFMG-19.1A; assembly: GCA_000497715.1. Lineage (NCBI taxonomy): Eukaryota > Fungi > Ascomycota > Pichiomycetes > Serinales > Debaryomycetaceae > Spathaspora > Spathaspora arborariae. The sequence continues at coordinate 98,607 of KI547150.1, forward strand.
ATTTATGCGATTTGTTTTTACGTAGAATATTTATTTAATATATTGTACTGAGTACCAAGAAGAGAGGAAACAGCGATAGCTGTGACTCTCTCAATTCATGTAGGAAGAGTATTTTCTTTTATATAAGGTAAGATTACAATTGATTAGTGACAATCGTGTAGGAACAATCTTATATTGTCAACCTTGGCAATTTCATCAAACAAAGAGTTAGGTTCAGGTTTTCGAGCAACCACATTAGGAGTTATTCCATGTTCTAAAAGATATTCCTCAGTAGTTGGACCAATAGAAGCAATTTTCCAACTATGTTTACCCTCTTTTAAATACTCAACAATCGATTCAGTACCTTGAGGACTGAAAAACACCAACCAACCAATTTGATCCTTGACACAATTAAATCTCTCAACAACATCTTCACGTACACTTGTTTTATAAATCACTTTTTCAGTCAAACCAAACCCTTGTTCAATTAATGTACGTGGAATTATATCTTTTCTAATCTCACCTGTGAAAAACACGATTGGTTTATACTTGTCAATGTCTTGTATTATTAATTCTGCTAATTTTGCTCCATTTCCCGCTTGCTCACCACCACGAACATCAGAGAATCCAACATCACAAAGGATTTTATATGTTGCTGGACCAACAGTGTATCCGATTTTTCTAAGGATATTCTCTTTGGACTTCTGGTCAAGCTCTTCAACGCATTCACGTAAGATTTCTACTGCTCGTTGTGAAGTAATTATGAAGATTTCAATTTGTGAAAATTGTTCTGATTTAAGATATGTTATTGTATCTTGTTTGTTTACATGACCATGAGTTAAAAGAGGAATAAACTTAGGTTTGTAGTTTTCAGATTGAAACTTCACCTCATATGGGTCAGTCGGTATACTTGGATTCTTTAAAAATACTACGTTCATGTTATAAGAGTTTTAGAGTTTTTGGGATAATTTTTACAATTTTTTTTTCATAAAGAAATAATTCACAATAAATAAACTAAAGTAATATATTAAAATTAAGAAAACTGTACACACACATATATATATAAATAAAACCACACATTTTGTAATTTAATGTCAAAAATATAGAACTATAGCGAACTAAAACTAAAACAAAAACAACCAAATACTTATAAAAAATGCGCTCTCACACTCCAATTCGTTCGCCACCTCGATTAAATAATTTCCCAATTCTTTCATCTCCAACCATAGCATTACCTACAATACCTCGAATTACATCTTTAGCATGTTCAATAGTATCAATCTTATATCCCATGACATATATCATAAAGAATAACCCAAGGATACACATTAAAGCGGGTAACCAGAAAAAAAACAACATTTTATCATTCTCCACTGTCTTTCTTGGATGATTAATATATGATACAACCATATCTTCAGAAGAATCTGATGGAACAACATCAGAATCAACTCCTTGAGATTCAACTCGATTCAATAATCTTTCCACAGAAGATTTAGGCTTAGAAGATGAAGAAGATGGTCCAAGAGGGAATAAATCATCATATGAAGGTAATGATTCTCCTCGTTCATCATCACTATGGAATACATTCATCATTTTTTGCCATAATCCAGTAGATGTAGGTGTAAGTGGAGTATTTTCCGATGTAGGTGTTATTGTTTCAACTTCACTATCAATTTCATTATCAGTGCGTTCTTCTTCAGAATAATCATCTTCATATTCTTCAATTTCTTCTTCATATTCTTCATAATCATCCGATTCATGTTCGGAATCAGCAAATTCCGAAGAATAATCTTCAATTGATGTGACTATATCCAGTTGAGGACACTCCTTATCTAAATCATGTAAATCATCCAGTAACACCATTTTAGAAACATGTCTTCCATAGTTATTATCAAACATGGAATTCAATGAATCTACACTATAAGTTTTCTTGATTTCTTCGGGATTTTCCTTAGATTCTTCAAACATATCCAATACATTTAAATCAGCATAATCCTTTAAATATTTATCATTAGATAATTTCAAATTCAAATTAGATTTACATTCAAGGAAAATATTAATTAAATCACGATGTCCACACATTCCTGCTAAAAATAATGGAGTTATTCCTTGATTATCTTGTAAATCAATCTTACAACCATGAGTCATTAAAAATCGAATTAAATTAGAATAATTCTTCAATGTAGCCAAATGTAATAATGATTGACCTTGTTTATTTGATAATTGCCAATTTGGAATAACAATAGGACAATTTGGTAGATCAACTAATGAAAGTAAATTAATTAAAATTTCTTGAGTAGATAATCCTGATTTAGTCAATTGTTCTAAAGATTTATGAGCACTATTAAACCAAGCATCATTAGCTAATTGTTGCTGGTGATGTTGATGTTGATGATGATGTTGTTGTTGTTGTTGAGTTGATGAACTAGTTGGAGTACTACTACCACTTGTAGTATCAGTTCCAACAATCCGTTTAGCAATATTCTTAGCATCTTCTAATTTCCCATTCATCTTGAGTCCCACAATTTGTAATGCTAGTTCAATCAATTGTCGATCAGTATCATCAGTATATGTGAAAATTTGTTGAGGTTGATGATGATGTAACACATTATCAAGATCTTCAAAACTAACCAAAACTTGTCCCGGCATAGCTGCTGGAGGTAAATAAGTAACAATGGTGGTTTCTGACCAACAATGAGTAGCTAATGCTGAATTAACCCCGAATTTAACCAGTAATCCCGGGCGAAAATTAAATCCTAATAATGTTACTTCTATACCACCTCTAATGGGACCTTGTGAGGGGATTATTCTTTGAATTGAAGGTAAGGAATGATGTGGGGGTAATTGGATCTGTTGCTGCTGTTGGTGTTGGTGGTGTTGTTGTTGTTGTGGCTGAGTTTGAGTGAATGGTGATAAACTCGATGTTAAGTTTCCATAAGATTGTGATCCAAGAAGTGCTTGTTGTTGAAGTGGTTTAAACATATTTGTCATTCCTGAAGTATTAGTATCACTATTACTTACTGGAGAATACCCATTAATACTTCCATTATACATGGGATTTGAAGAATTATTCAAAGAATCATCAATCGATAATTTTTTACGTTTTGGAGCTCGAGACTCAACATCAGTATTTGTGAATGCTTCTGAAGCAGATTCATCTAATATTGAATTAGGAGATAATTGATGGTGTGGAGATAATTTTGTATCATTTTCTGAATCAGAATTTGTCTTTTTCTTCTTTAAATTAGAATATTCTGCTAATCCCAGTAAATTCGTAGAAGATCCCGCAATTGAATTTGGTAATGAAGAATCTTTAATTGATAAACTAGTCTTTTTTCTATCCATAATCATAATTGAATTTGTCATATGTTTTGCTACAACTTCACCTTGATTATTTTTAATGACAAACAATAATTTAAATCCATCAGGTTCTTTATGATGTCTACAATAACATATTATTCTTGCTGATAATTCAATAGATTTTATAGCATCATTATTTAATCCTGTAGGCGAGGGGAAGGAAACAATTTCTTTACAATTGAAAATTAATGCTTTTTTCATCATTTTATCATTGGCCCAACTATTTGGATTGTTTTTAACTATTCCATTTGCTGATATACTTTGCATTAATGGTTCAGAATAATCCGAAGTATGCTCACTATCTAATTGCCCAATTTTTCTTCTTGATGCTCGTTTTTGTTCTCGTTTAATACATCTTGGACAAATATTACAAGATTTTGATAAATCTGATGTGAAAACATATGCATCCATATATAATAAATTTTCCTTTAATTTCGCATTTAAATTTGAAACTGAATCAGAAAGACAAAATTTATTTTTCGAGATCAAATCTTGGGGTATATGAAGTAATAATTGTGATGGTGGAGGACTTAATGAAACCTTTAATTTAATTTGAGTTTCTACACGAGAATAATTTGGTAAATTCTCCACAGTTAATTTATAAGGTAGTTTTGCCATTAATTCAGGAGAAAAATCAAGATATGAAGCATCAGGAATATCTACAGTTTCTGGACATGGATTCATAAAATAGTTACCAAATTTTAATTTGCTTAATTCATCTCTTACAATATCAAAATCTGACAATTGGGATAAAGGTTGAGTAAATTGATGTACTGGAGATTCACTAGAAGATACTTGAGATTTAGGACTATCGTTATGATTTTGAAAAATTGGTGATTCATCTTGTTTTGTTTGTTGTTGTTGTTGTTGTGGTATATGGGAAAAATTATTATTTGATATATCCATATACAAATAATCTTTTGTATTTGAAGATATACCATCAATATTATTCAACTGAGGAAAACTTCTACTAGCATTAGTGTTTGCAGTAGTATATAAACTATCCATTAAAACACCATGTTGTTGTTCCAACTTAGTTTCATTATTATTCTCTGTATTTGATACTGGTGTAGTTGTTCCTAACGAATCATATACTCTTTGATCTAAAAATTCATCCAATATATCCTGTTCATCAGCTATAAAGTTTGTATTAGTGTTGTCTAATAGATGACTTGCATCATTAGCAATAGAAGACATGATCATATTTGTTAAAGTTAAACCAGACAACACAGGTTATTATTAAGGTTTTAAAATTGAATGACTTTGTTCAAAATGAGGAGTTTTAATGTTCCTAAGTATGTTGTATAATGTATAAGTGAGTGGATTACTGAAAAATATGGAGTAATTAGTTAGGACGTTTTTGATTTGTTGTTAGTTTGTAAAAATAAGGTCAGTTTTTGGTTGTAAATAAAAATTTTGTTTTGCCTGAAACGAGAGTGTCACTTGTTGACACTGTAAGACCAACTGGCGTAAGAAAAAATTTTTTTTTTCTTTTGCTTAAAAAAGTAATTAAAAAAAAAGAAAAAAAAAGAAATTGGTCTTAGTTCAGGTTTTACCACCACAAGAAGAATCCACTATGCAGAATTAGACGAATTGCGTTTAGGGGTAGGTTTCTAAATGACACAGAAAATTGAATTGTTTGAGTAAATATTTATAAACTCAATTTACAACGCGTAAATCATGTGAATAACTCTATCTATATATACAATTGGGAAATATTTTTTAAAAAAATAAAAAAACTTAATTGATGATATGAAATAACGAAAGGGTTGAATGTTGAGTAACCTCTGATGGCAAAAATAATGATCTAACCAAATGGTAGTATGTGATTTTATTTTTGGGGGATTATAATACACATTGTTTTTAACATTGTTTTATCACCCATAACCCTACATAAAATTAGCACCACCTATCACAAAAACACATGTGCTGTCATTTACCGAAGTGCCATGCAGTTCAGTTATTCTTCCCTCTAAGCCCAAGAAAGAATTACGTAAGATTGTTGGCTATTTGAACTGTGCCTCGGACAATCTGATCTTGGCCCTATTTTTAGGGTGCAAATTAGAAAAAAAAAATAATCCAACAGCATAAGGGGTTAAAAATTAACCGGATTTAAGCAGGACTATATACAGGAAAACCAAATTTAAGCTCAACAAATCTAATTTGTATGGGATAGAACGTTATAGAAGGCGATAAAATAAAAATTGTTGGGTAATTCACGTGACATGAGTCAGGTGATTCACGGATTTAAACTAGGAATTAATTCACAATGTTAAAGTGCTTACATCTATAGTTCTAGACTATTCTAAAAAGATATGGTTTGATTTATTTAAGAATAGTTTGCTGGTTGTTATCACAAAGAATTAATACATTTACATAGGCTTTTTTTGAAAACAGCTAGGGGAACAATACCAAAAACGTTAGGGTAGAAAAATAACCGATGGATGTGGGTGACGTATGTAAAAAAAATAATACTTATGGTATCTATAATTGCTGTTGAAGAATGGTTAGATAAGGCGGGCGCATTGTTTTGATTTTCGTAATGCAAAATGTGGTAATTTCCTATAGTTATAATTGCTAAACTATTACTGTATATCGATGATTCAGTCAAGTTTTCTTTGCAACCAAAAATATTATCGATTAAAGGGAGTTTGAGAACCATTCCAAGTACATTCATAGATAGTAATGGCAGTGGTTTTTCGAGTAATTCTTACAAACACACACACAGAGAGAGACACAATTTAAATAACTTCAATTAGATCTTACAAGAATCTCAAATTGAACTAGATCTTCCATGCCAACACGTCAAGCACAGAACGATCACAGAACGATCTCATAACCATCACATAATCATCACATAATCATCACATAATCATTTCATAACCATCTCATAACCAAAGTACACAACTATCAATCACATGACTCAAGGTCGTGTACTTTGGCGATTATCTTCAACCCAGTCATTTTTTTTCTGTTGCCAAAGCTTTGAGAATCGTTGAACAGTTTCTTTTCTATACAACAACAACAATGCCAAAGAATACATTATATGTTACTGGATTTAGCAGAGAATCCAAGGCTGCAGATTTAGCACCAGATTTTGAAAAGTATGTATGAGACGACGAATATTTCTTTTGCAGTTTTTTTTTGTTTTTCTAATCTTTTGTTGAAAGTTGGGTGTTGTCTCTATACTTCTCTTAACATGTTTTACTCTAGCCAATCAATTTGAAAAAAGAAATAAAAAAAAGAAAAAAGAAAGAAGAAAAATGACGTGTGTGTTACTGAAGTCCCATGAAATCATTGTCATCACCTTCCCTTATTCCTTCCAATCCCATGTTCAGATTCACCTGTTCCCGAGAATCTTTCAATCTTCTTACGATTTCCTTGAAAATTTTCCTTGAAAAATTTCCTTGAAAAATTTCCCTCAAATCCTTCCCTCCAATCCTTACCTCCCTGACCTCATTTCAATCCCACTTCCATTTCCACTTCCATTTCCATTTCCACTTCCATTTACATTTCCATTTCTTTAATCCCTCATCCCTTTCCTAAGATCAGATCAACAAATAAGTCAACAGAAATAATACAACTACAACCCATACACAAAACAACAGGAACAACTAACATTACTAGATTTGGTGAATTGGTCAGATTAGATATCCCACCTCCAAGAACCGATGATGGACAAAAATATGCCTTTGTCGAATATAAAGATGCCGAAAGTTGTGAAAAAGCTCTTGAATTAGATGGAAAAACATTACCATATTCCTTGAAAGATGGATTAGTTGTCCAAGTTGCCCGTTCCGATCCATATAATATTAGACCTCGAGGTGGCGGTGTATTTAGAGGTGGTCGTGGTGGATACGGTTATGGTGGTCCATCTCGTGGTGGATATCGTGGTGGATATGATAGAGGTTATGGTGGTAATTACGATGATGATCGTTATTCACATAGAGGAGGTCC
>KI547150.1:106127-136796 GCA_000497715.1 Spathaspora arborariae UFMG-19.1A
ATATAGAGGTGGTTATGGAGGTTATCGAGGAGATGATCGTGGTGGCTATGGGGGAGGAAATCGTGGTGGATATGGAGGATATCGTGGAGATGATCGTTCATATCGTGGAGGTCGTGGTGGATATGGTGGAGGAGACTTCCGTAGTAATCGTGGTCCAACTTATGATAATCGTGGAGATAGATATCGAGAAGAACGTGAAGGTAGAGGTGAAGAACGTCGTGGATCTGAAGGAGGAAGAGGTGGTGATGATTATGGTCGTGGAAAATATTCGAGATCCCCTTCAAGATCTCCTCCTAGAAGAGAAAGATCAAGATCTCCTCCTAGAAGAGAAAGATCAAGATCTCCTGAACGTTATTAACGTATAGTAGAAAAAAAAGTATAGTATACTTAGTCTTTAATAAAAAGCTAACCAAATACATAACCAGTATATCCTAAACCAATCGTTCTTCCAGTAATTCCTATAGGGGCAATACTAACTTTACTTATTTTTCCAGAATTTTTAATCGAAATATCCCTGATAGTAGCAATTATACAACATATTGCAACTGAATCAATATTTACCGATAATGTACTATCTAAATCATGCATCAAATTTTCATTATCTTGATAAATATCTAATTTTCCTGTCTCGGAAAACTTCTTGGGGAATAATGACGATTCATCTATTTTATAAAGTATTGAATCTTTACATTCTCCAAATGGTGGGAGATTATTTGAAATATATCTTGTTCTTGTAGGTGACATTAATGTGTCTGACAAGTCTTCTCGCGCAAGAGTGTTTGTTGGAAATGGATTAATATATGATCCCGGGTCCAGTTCTTCAAATGGGGAAACAGGGTCAGGTTTGCGTTTATTTAACTTCAGTAATTTAAACCCTTGTTTTTTGTTAATTATATCATCACATAATGATTGTTGATCGTTATCAAGAATTAATAATCGTAAATGTGGGTTATACAGCAGAAGTAGAGCTTGTGCTGGTGTTACACCAATTATTCTAAATCTTGTTGACTTATAATTAAAATCAGCAAATGATCGTAAATTACTTTGAAACATTAATACATTAAATGGAGGAGTTCCAGGAAAATTAAATTCAAAGATTAATCTTCGGAAATTTGGAAAGAATTTAGAATATACTTTACAAACAACAAATGATTCAAATTCAAAATCGTCATGTTTTTCACTAGTTGGATCAGGAGGTAATGGAATTTCTCGGAATTTCCTAAATACCGCATATGGTACATTCTTTCTAAATGAAGACATTACTGGATTTTGCATTTTTAAAAGAGGTAACCCCAAACCTTTAATTTTATATTCTATTGGGATTATATGAGGTCTATCATCAATTATATCTTGTAAATTGACATCTTCTCGTTTTCCATGTGATATTCGTTTGATGGTACCTTTAGAATCATATACTATAATCAGGTTTTTCCTTTCTCGTTTAACGTCATGACGTAGTCGCTTAAATAATTGAAAAGATTGTTGGCCAGGAAATATATACATGGTATTACCAAGTATCAATTCCACAAACACAAACAGACGTTTTAAATTGTATTTATTTAGTGATTTATTTAAGATTTGAGTATGACGATGATGACCATGGTGATGTTCTGGTTCATCAAGAAATTCGTTGACTATAGTAGACATATCATCCTGGTCATATTCATGTATTGGAAACCCAAACGCATGCATTCGAGGATGTAATAAATCTTCAAGTTGAACCATTCTTTGTTGTTCAACTAATCTCATCTGTCGTAAGATAAATGGAAGATATAATGTGAAATTGTCGGTATAAGTTGGTTGCAATTCTGATCGATGACCTGGTTCCACCATTAATGTATTGGTTTCGGAAAGAGCAATTGATTCCGCATCTTCAGGAATAATACCTTCTTCTTCTTCTTGTTGTTGTCGCTCTTCTTCTTCTTCTTCACCGTCTGATTCTAAAGGACAATCTTCCAGATGCAATATTTCAAACTGGGGTGTCCGAATATTAGGAAGACTTAACCTTCGTTTATCATTTTGTACTTCCTCTTGTTTATTTATAAACACCGAATTAGATCGATGTTTCTTGAATAGATTCTTCATGAATGTGTTATATTAAGGTACAAAAAGAACAAAGGGGATTTACATACATACAAGAGAAAAACTAAAACTGCTTTAAATTAACGTACAAAGGGCAATCGGGATTTCGGTCACGAACTTGAAGCCATTTACGATAAGGGAAATTTTATATAGAGCATCTTCCTGCATATAATCAGGGTCTCATTTTAGTCAACTAACAAATTAACACTAACTATATAAATAAAAAGCCTACCTAGAAAATTCCGGACTTTCCATTAATTTAATTTCTTCTCTTATTTTCTTAGGACTTAGTTTAAATTCCCGTAATTCTGGTTCATTTTCTTTATCCAGTAATTCAATTTGTCTTTCTTTAATAATATTTACATTATTTGAAGATTCTACTAATTTACGTAACCTTGAAGTTTTCGATAACCCTTTAATTATTTGATCTTTATCTTTTAATTGTTCTTTCAATTGATATATTTCCTCTTCTTGATCTTTCAATTTCTGTTCAGTTTCAGTTCCTTCTAAATTATAAGACGGTGTAGGTGTTGTTTGATAAGCTAATTTCAACTTTTGCTCTAATTGTGCAATGTATAATTTATGTTCCATAATTTCATTTTGAGTTCTTTTATAAAATTCTTCAATATTCGTCATTATAAGTTGCAGTTGATCAATTCCAGATCCCAAAATGTCATTCAATACATCATTTTTAACAATTGAAGTTTCTGTTTTTTGTAAATCAGTTAATCTTGTAAAATGATCAATTCTTTCAAGTAATATTTTGTTTTCCGCTTCTAATTCTATAATTCGAGAATTATCTCCTGTTCCTTGAGAACCTCGCAACATATCAATTTCAAATTTTTGCTTTGAAATAATCATATTTAAGTCTTGAATTAATTTAGTTGTCTCACTATTTCCGAGTAGAGTCGATTTAATTCTATCTACATTTATCACAATATTTTTAGCTCTGGCAGCAAACCTTAATGTTTTGTACGTCTCTCCTGTGAAATTATTCTGGGTACTTGTAATTGATCCCATATGTATCGTACATAGAATCAGGACAATTGAAGAACCACTTAATGCTGGTTGTAATAATCTTGTTAATTTTGAGTCTCGATAAGGAACATGTTCTAATGAAGATGAAGACAATCTATTAATAACATTACTTAATGCTAACAACGATTTATTAATATATGATCCTTCTTTTCTTCGTTCAATACTTGATGCTGCACGTTCTGAGCCAGCTAAATCACATATTGAAAGTGTGGTTTTAACTTCACTATTCCTCACCAAATCTGTGGTAGTCAATTTTATTTGTAAAATTGAATGAGATCTTGAAGAATGGGAATTATAATCAGTAGCACTTGTTTTACGATTAATATCTCCCTTTTTAATCAATTGTAATAATTGTTGTTTTGATGTAATTATAGGTGAAGATAATCCCAAAACTTTAGTACCAAATTCACAATCATCTCTAATTTTTAAATCTGAACTTTGAGGACTAATACTTAAAAGATCAATAATTTTTTCATTATATATTTCAAGATATGATATATTAATATTATAAGCTACCAATTTATTCTCGTTAATCTTGGTAAAAATATCATCTATGGCCAATTCAACAAATCCAGGATCATTTTCAACTCCCTTGATTGAGAATGTCTTTCCTGATCCTGTCATACCATACGCGAATACAGTTCCATTATATCCATTAACAAACTTATCCACTACTTGAGAACACGTTTTCTGATATACTTCTCGATTAGAACAATCAGGTTGGAAAACATTATCAAAGGGGAATACAGAACCATCTACTAGATTAGAAATGGTGTTACCTTGTGAATCAATCTCCCAAGTTTGTGGTTGTTGAGAATTCATAGTTTGAGGATTGGGACGTATTGAAACATTGATTGTACCAGTATATGGCTCAATTCGGAACCCCATGGGTGTAGAAGGACGACTTGAACTGGAACTACTTGTAGAACTGCCTAATCTTCCCATTGCTGATCCTGGACGTGTTCTAGTTTGTAAAGGAGATGTTGGAGTTTGAAATCTTGGTGGTCGTTTAAAATCAGATAGTTTTGAAGGAGTGTTGAATGAAGCTAGGGACATTCCCATAGCTGAACTTGGTCGTATGGGTTTATTAGATGTCATACTATGATTGATTGATTGCGTCTACCTTGGTTAGGTGTATGTATGGTAAAATTTGTCTTGGAAACTATCTTTCGTCTGTGGTACAAAAATTTGGCTACTTTTTTTGGATGTGTTTACAATTTGCCCTTTTTGGGATTTACTGCAAAAAAAAACCAACAATAACGACTGTACTGATTTGCAAAATATAGTAGTATGTAAATACCTCCAGTCCAATCAATACTAGCAATACTACAATAACATCTAGAGATAACTTATATTATAATACAAAACAAGCACGATCAGTAATATCTTTTCCATACCAAACAAACCAATCTTTATATTTCCCATTCAATTCAGTCCCATCTAATTCCATCTCCCTCTTGGCATAAATAGCTGATCTAATATCAGCATAAAATATACTAAAACATAATTTCCGAGAAATAACTGACCCGATATCAAGGATAACACCATACTTGGAAAAATCATATTTGACTTGTTCAATATTTAAATCTTGAGAATAATGAATTGTAGGTTCAGGATAAAACATTTTATCTCCAGTACGTAATTGTTTCCCCTTAACTTCTTTAGCTAATATAAGACATCTTCTACATCCAAATTGAATAATATCAGAAAGTAATTGTTTTGGTAATGGAGGATGATAATTTTCTAATTCATTTTCATTAGTCCACCATTCAACACGTAATCTAGTTCCATTAACCATAAGTAAACCCGTTGCTTTCCCATAAGTATAAAATTGTTTGGCATGTTCAGGAAATATAAAATATAATTCAATTTGTCCATTAGTTAGTTGAACAATTTTCTCTAATGGCCCTCCACATACTTGTTGTAAGACACTATTTATTCCCATAGATGAATCAATATTAGTTAATACGACAACTCGTTTTCTATTAACAACTTCAGGTTTTCTTTGCGTGATTCTATTAACTGTTTTAAGTAATTTCTCAGAATTATTAATTGGTGTAGTAGTTGCAACATTGATATTTTCAACACTTGGATTAATCCCAACTAATGGATTATACCGATTTTTCCTTTTTGAACTAATAGTTTGTTTCTCATCATCCGAATCACCATCGTTAATTTGAACAGGAGTAACTTCTTCCAGTCTACTGAATGGCCATGAACATACTTTTAAAAAATTGTTTCTTTTTGAAGATAATCTTGGTTCATCAACTAATCCTGGTCTAATTGTAAATGAAGGAAATCTTAATGAAGAAGAAATATTGGAAACTAATGAAGATCGTTTAAATGAGGTTGTAGTGGTGTTTGTTTTGGGAGTATCTATCATGTATGTATCAGTATGGATCATTGATCTTAGCATGATCTAGCAAGATGTGTTAGTTCTTGATAAAAAGGAAAATGAATAACAAAATTTGCAACTTTTGTAGAAACTTTTTTTGAGCTGCAAATGTGCAACTTTTTTTTTTTACATCACAAGAAAGTATCACCAGTGAAAAAAAAATACTCCGATGAGTTCGAGTTTAATGCTTAGTTTGATTCGAAAACAAACATTGAAAGTAATTATGTCAGAACCCGTCAAACGAGCATACACAACATTCATTGAAGACCCTTCCAAAAGAGTGAAAATATCAGGAATAACTGAGGCAGATGTAGGTATTACTCAATTTTTAAACCCAAGTATTGTGGGATTCCAAGGATCACTCAAGACGTTACATTCAGATTTCCAAGTTAATGAAATTGACACCAATGGAAAAGTCATTCATTTAATTGATGATGGTATTGATGTAGGGAAGTCGAAAAAGGAAAGAAGGTTAGAACAGCGAGCTAAAGAACGTCAAGAACTTGAAGGGAAAACCGAGGAGGAAATCGCTGAGATTATTACAAAACGGAAACAAGAAACTGAAGCTGAAAGAACACCAAAATATGAATTATCTGATGAAGATAAATCCGAGTTATTAACTATGATTACTGAAGAAGAATTATCTCAAGTTGAATCGTTATTCACTTCTGGCAACAACATGGAAACCAAATCTGCCTTTTCCGATAAACAACAACGTGGTAAATTACATCAATTATTCCGTAAGGCATTCCAAGGGAAATTAGAAACAGTAACCACATCAGAAAATACATTTAAAGTTAAACTTGCAACACACAAGACTAGGGGTCGTAATACAAATGCTATGGACAGCATGCATCACGTTGATGAAAACGGAGTTTTAAACTACGGATTAGGACAATTCAAACCATATTTACACTTCACACTTTTCAAGCAAAATAGAGACACCATGGATGCAAGCACTAGTATTTCTCGATTATTAAGAATCCCTCCAAATTCAATTACATTTGCTGGAACGAAAGATAGACGAGGTGCTACATGTCAAAGATTTAGTATTCATCGAGGTAAAGTACTTCGAGTAAATTCTTTGAACAAGGGGTTAACTAATATTGTCCTTGGAAGTTTCGCATATGAAAATACTCCCTTAAAACTTGGAGATTTGAAGGGGAATGAGTTCTTAATAACCATAAGAGATGTCACTAGTGATTCAAATGAGCCTATCACTACTGTCATTGATAAGTGTTTCCTGTCGTTGCGTGATCATGGATATATAAATTATTTCGGGATGCAGAGATTTGGAACATTTTCAATTTCATCGTTTACATTAGGTATTCATTGTTTAAAAGAAGATTGGAAATCATGTATTGAATTATTACTTTCAGAACAAGATCAAATTGCCCCTGCATCAATGGAAGCTAGGAAGATTTGGGCTGAAACGAGAGATCCAAGTGCTACATTAAAGAAATTACCTCATTTTTTCAATGCCGAAACTTCAATTTTAAAAGTATTGGAGAGGGAAAGTGTTAAGGATGGCGACTATAGTAAGAATTCCTATTTCAAAGCGATAATGGCCATTCCGAGAAACCTTCGTATGTTGTATGGACATTCATATCAATCATATGTTTGGAATATTGTAGTATCTAAACGAATTGAATTGTATGGTTTAGAATTACAAGAAGGAGATTTGGTAATTGATAGTGAAGAAAAACCACAAGAACAAGAAGATGATTTTGAAGAAGATGTCGTAGTAAACACTGATACAAAAGTAAAACCATTAACTAAACAAGATATTGAATCAGGCAAATATACAATTTTCGATGTTGTTTTACCAACACCTGGTTTCAAAATCACTTATCCTACAAATGAAAAGTTAAGACAAGTATATATAGACGTCATGGCCAAGGATGGATTAGATCCTTTTAAAATGGCAAGAAGAATTAAAGAATTTTCATTACCTGGATCATATAGAAACATATTATCCAAGGCAGAAAACTTATCATATAAAATTGTTAAATATAATCTGAATGAAACACCAATTGTTCGTACTGATTATGAAATTTTACAAATGAAAAAACAAGGTGAAGTTGAACCAGAAAGAGTCGTAGAGTCTGATGGAGATAAAATTGCTGTGGTGTTGAAGATGCAATTAGGGGTTAGTTCTTATGCTACTATGGCCCTTCGGGAGTTTATGAGGGTTGACACTTCAAGAATGAGTGATTCTATGTATAAACAGTAGGAGAATAGCCATAGAGAATAACTATAGAGACTAGCTGTAGAGACTAGCTTTACAAAACAGCTTTACAAAATAGCTTTATAAATTAACTTTATGAGAAGACTATGTAAATACTACATTCTTTTAACCTGTTTGTACTTACAAACAGGGTCCGATACTATACTACTAACTGCCAGGGTCCTTTCTGAATATTTTTGTATTGTCGCAAAAATCCAAGACACACCCACACGAGGAATATTTCACTCCGACAATCAGGCATAAAATTTCCAGATTCCACCACTTTCTCTACAAACCATGGTTAAACCTATATTATCTACAATCACTCCAAGTGCATTTCGGACATTACTCTCACGTGCCAATGGCATCAATCGAGTTATACCTATTGATTCCACTTGGTTAATGCCCAATAATCCTCGTACACCATCCCAAGAATTTCTTGAACTTGAACGAATCCCTCACGCAGCATATTTCGATTTAGATAAATATTGTGGAGATTCTCCTTATCCTCATATGTTACCTAGTCAACAAGTTTTCAATGATGCATTGAATGAATTGGGGGTTAAGAGTACTGATTCAATTGTAGTTTATGATACCGAGGGGAATTTTTCAAGTCCAAGAGCTGCTTGGACTTTTTCATTATTTGGTCATAAACAAGTTTATTTACTTGATAATTTTTTGAGTTATAAGAAATCCCTGTTTCCTTTAGAAACCAGTAAAGTGGATAGTTTTAGAACAAGTTTATCTGATGGTGCTACTGAAAACACTCCAATTCCTGAACTGGAATTTAGAACTAGATATAAACAACAAGTAATTGAATATGAAGAATTATTAGAATTGGTACAAAATAATCAATTGACTAAAGATTATCTCTTATTAGATGCTCGTGCATCAGGAAGATTCACGGGTGAGACAGAAGAACCAAGGAAAGGGTTAAGTTCAGGACATGTTCCAGGAGCAAAATGTTTACCATTTCCAAAAGTATTAGATGTTAATAAGAATTATAAATCAAAGGAAGAAATTTTGGAAATTTTTCAAAAGGAGTTAGGATTAGATATTGAGAATTGGAAGGATCAATATCCAAAGGGGATTATTGTTATGTGTGGCACGGGTGTGAGTGCTGTTGTATTACGATTTGCCATTAATTCTTTAGGTTTGGATGTTCCTATTAGAGTTTATGATGGTAGCTGGACTGAATGGGCTCAAAGAGCTCCTAAGGAATATATTGTAAAGGGTGAGTAGTAGTATGTAAAGGGTGAGTAAAGGGTGAGCAGTGATAACGTGAATAGTGATATATATAGCGTGAATAGTGATATAGCGTGAATAGATGTATGTCGAATCTTCTGCTAGAGAACTATTACAGACATTGCTTCTGCCGAAGCAACGTTAAGTATCGATAAATATATTTATTAAACAGAATTAAACAATATAAATAAATATATATATATATAGATATAAAAAGTTAGCAAATATAACAAAACAAACTAAAAAAAAATAACTAAAAAATGTTAATACCAAAGTGAAATATACTTAAAAACCAAAAGAAAAAGGTACAAATGAATAAAAAAAAGCAATGACTGAATATGAACTAGGTAGCTAGTAGATGGATGCATTTATTCACAAGAAAAAGGTTTAGGTTGCAGCTGGTGGTTCAGGAAATGATAAAAATTTATATTTCTTCTTGGTAATATCATATAAATCGTTCAATGCCGCATCATCAACAAACCAACTAACTCTACCTGCTGCACCTTCATTAACAATTGAACTAGGTAATCCCTTTTCTGGTCTTTCCATTATAGTTTTAATAATTGGCGCTTTAGTTAATCCTTCAACTACAAATGTAACTCTTGCAGCATGACAAATCACAGGGATTGAAAGAGTTATTCTATTTTCTGGTCCTGATGGGGCATTAGAAACTGGTAAACACCATGCCAATTTTTCCCGTAATTGTTCACCAAAATTAGGAAACAATGAAGCAATATGACCATCTGGAGCACAACCTAATAACAATAAATCAAACATAGGTAATTTAACACTATCCTTTTTCGCGAAATTTCGAATGAGCTGTTTTTCATAATCATCTGCTGCTTCTTGATTATCATTAATCAAACTTTCATCAATATGGTAAATATTGGGGAACTTATCACCTTCAATTAAATCAAAAATTTCTCTTTTAGCTTGTCCATAGTTTGAATCAGGAGAATCAAACGGCACTAATCTTTCATCAGCAAAATAAATATCCCATTTATCCCACTCAATATATTCTTGTCTTGGTAATAACCCTTGATGTAAGATTTTAATTAAGGACCCACCAGATATGGCGATTTTAAATCTAACTTCTTGTTTTTTATGAATTTTCTTTTCCTTTTTCACTTTACTTGCACCATTTGTATTATTTATATTTATTCCATTTTGACTTTGACTTGGACTATGACTAGGAGAGCTTTGAGTTACGGAAATTCCACTTGAAGATTTCATTAGAGTAGGACGCAGTTTAATTAATTCTATTTGTTTTTGATCTGTGCTATTATATAATGTTTGATTTTGAGCAGATATAACATGATCAGCAACTGCATCTGCCACGCCTAAGAATTCAGGAAAGGAATAAATTAAAGGAACAGTTGTGGTCATTGGATGTATAGAATTCAAAGAAAATATAAACAATTGAGTGAAGGTTTTATTTTGTGTGTGTTTTTGTGTGTGTGTACTAATTATAAGTGTATTAGGGGTAGTCAGTTATTGTTGGGTAACTCGGTTGTCCAGGTGCAGTAAGTAGGCAAGTAAAACACAGACAGCAACAACAAAAAAAATATAGTGACAATTTTCAAACTTTCAAAAATAAAACAAGTTAATTCAATTTGGTGTTGTGTTTGACACTACTGTTAATTAAGATGTAAGACTTGGATTAAATTGGTTGTTGTTGCAAAGATAATAAAAAAGCTGTCTAGTTTATCTTGTAATTTTTACTTAACGTTTTTTTTTCTCTCTCTCTCTGTCTTTCTGTCTGTGTGTCATAGTGTGTGTGTCCAAAAACAAAAAAAAAAAAAAAAACTGAACAAACCAAAAAGGAAAACCAAAGAAACAAAAAGAAGAGTCCAATCTGGAAATGTGTGAATTTAGAAAATTCATTTTTTTTTCTTTTTTTTTATTTATTTATTTGTGTTCCACCCTCCGCCCCCAAGATTATGTCATAAATTGTATTGCTTGGAGCATACACACACGAGTGTTGCTAAGACACATCAACTTAATTGATGTAATATATAATATTATACACGTCTGTTAAATTAATGTTTATTTGCATACCGATATCACGTGAAAAGGGAGTGCTAATTTAAACTGCTTAATTCTGTAATTGTACATGTATGATTTAATTTATTATACATATATAGGAGTTAGTGTGGTTGTAAAGAGATACTTGCTTTGACAATACAATTAAGTATTCTTTTTTTTTTAGGTTGCAACTAGAGTAAAGAGTTCACGTCATAGTTAAGTCCTTTTGCAACTGTACTTACAAAAAGTAGTAGTTAAATATCACCCCATCCCCTTTCTATACCTCCACCCCCCTTTCTAGACACACCATTTCTACACAAACTATACATATAACATATCTAAGTACTCTCAAGTTCATTCACTTAGAGTTAGACCAGATTGCCATGAATGAACAAATAAAGGTTAGGAAACTAACATAAACTTTAAGTGTTTATGCTCCCTCAGGTCACCTGATTTTTATCAAAACTATATATATTATTTTCTTTTTGCTTTCTCAAATTGCCACTCTGCCTCACCCCTTGAATACTACTTTACAGGTTTAACACAAATTAATACATCATTCAATGTCAATAGATAACTATTTTCAATTAACATTTCATTTAGTTTGTCAATATGTTAACTCGATATTTCCTGAAACTTCAAATTATACATTAAAACATATTACAAATGAAAAAAAATTGAAACAATCAGAACTATATTTTAATGATGAAAAAATATTAATTATTAGTTTTACAGAAATTTCTCAACATCAATCATTGGTTAATGTTATTAATCTAGAAGGTAGATTAGATAATGCCTTGATTAATTGGGAATGGTTTTATTTATATGATATTAAATTTCCTATAAGTAAATCAGATATTCCTCAAGATTTAATTGATAAATTTAATACTAAATTTAGATTACTTATTGATGAAGAAAAATCAAGTTCTATATTTGAAACTTCTGTAGATCAACCAGGACCTATAATTGAAGAACAAACAGATACTGAAGAGAAAGAACGAACAAAATCACCAACTCCACAAGTAGTTCCTCAAGAAGTTCCACAAGCACCTCCACAACCAATTACTCCCCAAAGTTCTCTTCCAACAAAAAGTTCCTCTCACCCAGTACGTCCTGCAGACATGCCTGATTTTGAAGATGAATATCAAATTAAAGATGCTCGACAAAATGATCCACAAATACCATATCCTTCAATTGGAGATGATGATTTAAACCCACCAGGGATACCAAAACATCCAGAAATGAAACCATATTTGGATCCCGTTTCTGGTGGTGGAGGTATGCACCCTACACCTGCTCACCCACTTTTTGGTAGAGTAAAAGGTAATTCTTCAAGACAAGGTGTTCCTCCTGGTGCAAGATTTGATGATCCTTTTGGAGAAGATAATCTAGATGATTTAGGAAAAGGATTGCCTGGAAATTTACGAGGACCTCCAGGTGGACCATCTGGATCTGGTGGGTTCCTGTTTGGTGGAGGATTTAGTCCAGGATTTCCCTAAATTATGAAAGTGATAAGAAAAAAGAAAAACGAGCTTAATGTAGTGTGTAGAATTTAATATTCATATATATCAATAGTATATCAATAGTATATCAATAGTATATTCAATGAATTGGAAATTTTCTTAGTAGGTTTGTCAACTTTAACATTTATCACGCACCCTTGTACAGATCCTTATAATACTCTCTTCAAACAAAAACTAGGCATCAACAAGAATCGAAACCTCTCAAGGAATAACTTCCGGTAATTACAATTCCAAATTCGAAACTTGCCAAGATATCCACATATTTAAGTATTACAGGAGAGCTTTACCCTACCAGCATTTTTAATAGCTCGCTTCTACTCCTGTAGTTAATGTAAATACGAACGCGTATAGGGATAACAACCTATTCAGGCCAAATCAGATCTTTATTCTTTCCAATTTAGGCAATTGTTGCACCGCAAAAAAAAATTTTTTTCCCCCTGATTGTTGCAACTAACAATTTTCTTAATTAGGAAATTTGGAACAATAAAGTTTTGGTAATTAAACCTTCCTCTTGAGGAATCTATATAACATTGTAAAATCGATTAAATCATATATAAACAAAGTCCAAATCTTGATTTCCTATTTTCCTTCTTTTACTATTAAGCTAAACATGTATAATAAAACCCCAGAAAATCCATTTCTTGAAAATCCATTCGAAGATTTCGATCAAGAAACAAGACTTACACAAGTCCATCCTCACTATCCCAGAGCATCAGAACATCCAAACTATTATGGTGATGAAGCTTCAATATTCACAGGACCTTCAATGTATAATCAACAAACATATCCCACTGATAGAAGATATACAATAAATCAAATTGAAAAACAAGACGAAATATTACAAAATGAATCTCGATGGTTTTCTTGGTTATTTTCCAATAAAGTACCGCCTATTCCTGTGGAGGAAGATAGAAGTTATTATCCTTGGAAATCAAGTAATTTAATCATGAGAATGGGGTTTTGGTGGTTATGGCCTATATTAAAAAAGGGATATTTGCGTACATTACATCCTGATGATTTATTTAAATTAACCCCAGAATTAACTGTGGAGCAATTACATGCAAGATGGGAATTACATCTTGAACAAATACTTACAAAAGCACAAAATAAATATTTAACAACACATGATAATTTAACTGGTTTTAAGTGGCCTAATTATGCTATACCTTATGCATTGTTTTTAACATTCAGATGGAAATATTTGTTTGCATGTATTTGTTTAGCTCTTGCGTTTGTTTGTACAACATTATCTCCTTTACTTACTAGAAGATTAATTGATTATGTAGAATTTAATTATTTTGGTCTTGAAGTAAGTATGACAAAAGGGATTGCATATACTGTTGCTTCAGTGGTTCTTATATTTCTTAATGGACTTTTACTCAATCATTTCTTTCACAATTCAATGATTTGTGGTGCTCAAGCTAAAACTATTTTAACTAAAGCCCTTTTACTTAAATCATTTAACTTATCTAACAAGTCAAGATATTTATTTCCTGTGGGGACAATTACTAGTTTAATGAGTACCGATTTAAGTCGGATAGATTTAGCTCTTGGTTTTCAACCTTTAATTATATGTTTCCCTATCCCTGTTGTTTTATCAATAGTTTTATTGTTGACAAATATTGGTATATCTGCCTTGGCAGGTATTGTTCTTTTTGTGGTTTCATTAATTGTCTGTGTTTTATTAACAAGAAAGTTATTTAAAACTAGAGAGAAAGTAGTTAAATTCACCGATGAACGTGTATCACTTATGAGACAAATTTTAAATAACTTAAAAGTTATTAAATTCTATGCTTGGGAATTAGCTTATAAATTATCAATAACGAAAATCCGTCAACAAGAAATGAAATATTTATTCACAATTAAAGTTCTAAGAAACTTTATTACAGCTTATGCTGTTACATTACCTGTTTTAACATCCATGATTTCATTTGTTACTATGTGGGCAACAAATTCAAGTAGATCTCCTGGTGAAGTATTCTCCAGTTTAAGTTTATATTCAATTTTAGCTCAAGCTATTATGTTATTACCTATTGCATTAGCTACTGGTGCCGATGCATTAATTGGATTCACTCGTTGTAAAGAATATTTGTCAGCTGAAGAATTCACAGAATCTTTAAATAGTAATTTACTATCCCATGAAGAGAAATTTTATATTGGTAACGAACCAAGACCTGTTATTAATATTAGAAATGGGACGTTTAAATGGGAAGCTTTCAATACTAAATTAGATAAAGAATTATGGGAAACTGATAAATCGAAGAAGACGCAAGAAGGTACTCCACTAGATTGCAAAAATGAATATGCTGAATCAATAAATACATACACTGATTCAATTAATTCTTCTATAAGCAGTACTCAACAATTCCCGGGATTACTTAATATCAATTTATCAATTTTTAAAAATGAATTCATTATTATTACTGGTGTTATTGGTTCAGGTAAAACTTCCCTTTTAAATGCTATTGCCGGAACAATGAAACTTACTCAGGGAACAAGAAACATTTCCCAAGATTTACTCTTGTGTTCAACACCTTGGATTCAAAATGCTACTGTAAGACAAAACATCACATTTGGTAAATCATTTGATCCAGTTAAATATAGTCAAATTATTCATGCTTGTGCATTGGAAGAAGATTTAAAGGAATTACCTGCTGGTGACAATACTGAGATTGGCGAGCGTGGTATAACTTTGTCAGGAGGTCAGAAAGCTCGTATTAATTTAGCTAGAGCTTGTTATACTGATTCTGACATTATACTATTCGATGATGTTATTTCAGCCGTTGATTCTCGTGTCGGTAAACATATTGTAAATAATTTATTTAGAGGTTTGTTAAAGAACAAGACTATCGTGTTAGCTACTCATCAATTAGGTATACTTGAATATGCCGATAGAATTGTATTTTTAAATGGTGATGGTACAATCGATATTGGTACTATAACTGAATTAAAATTTAGAAATTTAGGATTTACTAAATTGCTTGAATATTCTTCAAGTGAACGAGCTAGTGAATCATCAACAATTAATGAACTTTCAAATACTTCAGTTGAGGAATTTGCTATCGACTCTAACAATGCAAGAACAACCACAGATGAAGAGATACCCACAAATGCTATTTCTTGGGATGTTTACAAGAGATATATCGAACTTGGATCGGGTATATTTGGTAGATTTGCAATTCCGTTATTTATCATTCTTATTGCCATTGCTACATTCTGTCAAGTATTTACAAACACATGGTTATCCTTTTGGATGGAAAAGAAATTCCCTAATAGATCAGATAGATTTTACGTTATCATATATATTATGTTTGCTATATTAACTGTTGTATTTACAGCTATTGAATTCACCATGTTGGCATATATGCAAAATCATTCTGCTGAGATCTTGAATGTCAAGGCAGTATCCAAGATTTTACATGCTCCAATGAGCTATCTTGATACAACACCCATGGGAAGAATTTTGAATAGATTTACTAAAGATACTGATTCTTTAGATAATGAAATTGGAGAACAAATGAGATTATTTTTATTCCCTTTGGCTTTAATAATTGGTATTATGGTTCTTTGTACTTGTTATTTACCTTGGTTTGGTCTTGCTGTTCCCTTCTTGGGTCTTGGATTTGTCTTTCTTGCAAATTTCTATCAAGGTTCTTCTCGTGAAATCAAACGAGTTGAAGCTGTACAAAGATCAATGGTTTATACTAATTTCAATGAAACTTTAACTGGTATGTTCACTATCAAATCCTTTCATGTTGAACAAGATTTTATTACTAAAAATGACTTTTATTTGAATAAAATGAATGAAGCTTATTATTTATCTATTGCTACTCAACGTTGGTTGTGTGTTCATTTAGATATTATTACATCAATGTTTGCCTTGATTATCTGTATGTTATGCATTACTGAACAATTCAACATTAGCGCTTCTTCCACAGGACTTCTTCTTTCATATGTTATTCAAATTGTTGGTTTATTATCACTTACAGTTAGATCAATGACTGAAGTTGAAAATGAAATGAATTCTGTCGAAAGATTACATGAATTTGCCTTTAATTTACCTCAAGAAGCTACATATCACTCTGAACCGCTTGCTCAATGGCCTACAGCAGGATATATCCAATTCAATAATGTTCACTTAAGATATAGACCAAATTTACCCCTTGTATTAAACGGACTTAATGTTAACTTTTACCCTAGTGAAAAAGTCGGTATTGTTGGTAGAACTGGTGCTGGTAAATCTTCAATTATGTCAGCAATATATCGATTAGTTGAATTGGAACAAGGTAGTATTGAAATTGATGGGTTAGATATCTCCAAATTAGGATTATATGAATTAAGATCAAAATTATCCATAATTCCTCAAGATCCAATTTTATTCCAAGGAACAATAAGAAGTAATCTTGATCCATTTGGCGAATATGATGATCAAACATTATGGTCAGCATTAATTCGAGCAGAATTAGCTGACGAACAAAGTCAATTTGATCCTGATCATAAATTCCATTTAAATCAAGTAGTTGAAGATGAAGGAACTAACTTCTCACTTGGTGAAAAACAGTTGATTGCATTATCAAGATCCTTAATTAAACAATCCAAGATTTTAATTCTTGATGAAGCTACTTCTTCTGTAGATTTTGAAACTGACTTTAAGATTCAAAAAACTATTGCTAGGGAATTTAGTCATTGTACTATCCTTTGTATTGCTCATAGATTAAAGACAATTCTAGATTATGATAGAATTATAGTTATGGATCAAGGTAGAATTGTGGAAAAGGGAGTACCTAAAAAGTTATATCTTAAAAATGGAATTTTCAAATCAATGTGTGATAAAGCAAATATTACATTAAAAGATTTTGTATAGTTTTCACCTTTATATACCCCCCCACTCCTTTTTTATTTTGTTTTATATATTACCATGTATATATGCTATATCTTATGAGTTATGTAGTATAACAAGTATGCATTTTTATTAGTAACATCTTGTTGTGAAACCAAAGAAATTACTGAATCATCATACATAAACCATCGGCCATTTCCATCTTTAATATATACGATATAATGACCCGTATTAACTGATCCAATATGACATACAACAGCAAACAATTCAAATATTTTATTACCATCGATTTCATCGCCTCCACCTTGACAATACTTTTTTAAATTTAAAAACAATGGTATACTTACTGGAGTTTCTATTTTTGACGTCGAGTCATTTCTATGTTCAAATCGTTTCAACTGAATTGATAATACTGGAGGAATGGATTTAAGTTTTAAAGTTTTTGTTGGTTTTGTCTTTTCATCACAGAATTTACATGTATATAAAATATCCAATTTTTCTTCTAATGTAAATAAATCAAGACAATCATAAATATCAATTTGATCTTTTGAATGCTTTGGTATCTCAAGAGACAAATCAATCATGGGATCTATAGTCTCGGTGATTTTCCCACACAGAGAACATTTAATTGAACTTTGTAATTCAAAGGAAAATGTCGTATGAGTAATACATTTGCATTGATTGTTATCAGTTAATGCAGGCAACAGTGGTCTACCCATTATTCTTTGAAGATCCAGATGAAATTCATTTAATAAGAATTGCCAAAATTCATGAGCATCTTGCTCTTGGAATCCCGCTAACGATTTCTTCTTATACCACGATGTCATTAGCAAATTTGTCATTCCAAATCCTTCAATATTTGAATTTGAATAAAAATATTGGAAAATCGAATCTATACTACATGTAATACATGCATTATTCTCTTCGATTATTCCACCATTCATATATTGTAACTTATTTCTTTCACAATTAAAAAAATGCAAATCATCATTAAAAAATTGATATTTTATAATTGGATTATGTATTAATGTTTGTAAAATTGAACTCATAAAACACGTAGCTCCAAGATTAACAAACCCCTTTAAACCATTTATTGAAACTTCATTAGGATCAGAGTAACAATCTTCATCGTATATTGCTTGTCCGCCACTATTCCCACCCATTATTTCCAGTCTAATTTCTTCCAAATCTCGATGATTGGTATAATTCCCACACAGGAAACAATACAACAATCCTGATCTACTTTCAATAGCAAACAAATGTTGTGTAGATTTATAATGTAATTGAGCATGATTATAATCTCCAAAACAACCAACATGAGGACACTGTAAACAAATCATAGAACTTTGAAAATGGTTTAAATTACAATCAGAACATTTTAAACTGGTAACTTGTTTACTTAGCAATTTTTCAAAGGGAATAATCATACCATCTTTATTTGAAATAAAAGTCTGACCGTTATTTAATGGTTGTGATATAGCAACTGCTTGACGATATGTAACAAACACAGTATCTTTAGCTCGTGATTCAAGTACAGATTTTATATGAGGACAAGTGTCTATATTGGAGTAGTTATCAGGAACAGGACTAGTACTGGGATGTAAGTGTAACCCATTACTATTACCATTTTCACTTTTGATTATAGGTTGATCTTCCATATCTTCATATGTGTCTCCATTAGGTGAAGAACCTGACATTTTGACAACAAACAACTAACTTTATGTATTGATTCAGGTGGTGACAACAAGCTGTTGTAGATGATCGAACCTCTACTAATTTGCAATAAAATCTATTTAATCACAAGCTAGATAAATTTCTTGGTTGTAAATTCACAGTGTCAAACCTGTATGGAAGAGATTTTCAAAAAAGGACCAAGAGGAAAAAAAAAGAGAGGGGTGGAGAATCTGGTAGCGCCGTGGACATATAACTATATCTCACACGATTACATAAATTTAATATATAGAAAGTAATTTCTAGCTATAAACAGAGTATCTTAAATAAATAAAACAGATAACACATGTTTAGGAGCTTCGGGAATATTATCAAACATATTCCCAGTTAAATTAATCTCAGCCAATTCAATTTCTTTAATCATATTAAAATTAAACAGAGTAAAATTGTTTTCCCGTAAATCAATATATTTTAATCGAGAATTACCAGTAAACGTAAATTTAAACAGTTGAACTTGTAATTGATTATTGGAACAACATAAGGATAACATAGTAGAGGGTAACATTTGATCAAATTCAATTAATTTGCATCCATTCACTTCTAAATGACATAATTTATTGGGCAATTGAAATTCATTGTTGCAAAATTTATTCAAATTATTATTATTCATTAAAAGGGTAAGTAAACTGGTAGGAATTACAACACGAGATATGTCAGTAATACAATTATTTGACAAGTCAAGCCATTCAAGTTTGTTTAAAGGTTTCAAATCAACAATATTAATAGTATTATTACCAGAATTTATAGATTTCAAACTAATTGGCAATCCACGTAAACTCTTCAATTGATTATTTGATAAGTCTAATTCTTCAAGTTTATAAAATTTACTTAAATCAACTCTTTCAATAAAATTATTGGCAATATTTAATACTTTTAAATTATGATGATCAGTATTATATTCAAATCTATTCAATTCACATCCTTGTACAGTTAAATGAGTAACCAGAGGAGGTATCACAAAAGTATCCCAAAAGATCTTGGTACATCCATTTAAATTTAATTTCATTAAGTTATCACCAATAATTTCATGAACTTTTGTATTAGCCACATTTAATGATCTTACAAGTTTGGGTAATTCAACAATTAACAATCCTTCATTATCATAAAGATTAACTTCTTCTAACTTGCTACATTCATTTAAATTAACTCGACAATAAATTCCATTATTAGTTAATCGTAAAGATTTCACTTGAGGAAATTGTACTAAATTCCCTGTCAATGAAATATTATTCTTATCCAAAACAATAGATTCTAAACCAGGAGGGAATTGGACATCAAATTCCTTTAAATCAACCGACAACAATTTCAAACTCTTTAATTGAGAAGGTAATTTTAAATTCAAAACTTCACAATCAACAATTTCAAGAGAATTTAAATTTTTAGCTGATTGGACTTTTTCATATAAATCCTTAACATCAACTTTAACCACCGATAATTTTTGAATACGAGTTAAATTACAATTAAGTTTCTTATTCCATTTGCCACTTTTTATCAGTAAAAATTTTAAAGAGTCAGGAAATGACGATATATGAGATGAAATCAAACAATCAGTAAATTCTAATTTTTTCAACACTGAAGGAAAGGTTAGTTGTCTTGTGGTTGCAAAATCTAGATTTCTAATACTTAAATTAACCAAATTAGAAAACTTATCAAATTTTGGATTAACCACAATTGAATGATCAAATTTAATTTCTTTTAAATCTAAGAATACTTTGGGGAAATTACCTTGTTTTCCAATTAATTTAATTTGTTCATTGCTACTAATATGAAGACAATCTAATTTCTTGTTTAAATTAAATTTTGAAAAATTTAAACTTGAAACATTATATAATGCAAAACTTTTAACAGTAACGGGTAATTGAATAAAATCAGTTAAATTTAATCCTGTCGATAAATATAATTTTTCTAATTTACTAGGTAATTTCAATTTGTCACTATTAGATTTTGTAATTGGAAAATTATTATCAGAATAAACATGTAAATCCAGAAACAATCCAAAAATTTTAACTTTTTCATAAAATGTTTTCAATTCCAGAAATTTCTCAATAACAAATTTTAATTGATCCACAGAAGAAGCCAGGATTCTAATAAAAATATCCTTAATCTTCATGTTTGCCTCTTTTTCATTATCAATAAAAAACTTTAAAATCTGTAAGAAAATAGTAAATCCATTATGATTTAAAATTAAATCAATATAAACATTTCTTGATTTACCATCTTTGAAAAAACCACTAAAAATTTTACCAGGATTAATTATTCTTGTTGAAATATAAATAATTTCTTCATCAATTAAATTAGGAACTTTATCTTCAAATCTTAATAATTTACTTAAATTAATTTCCTTAGTAAAAGATCTATTACCGAAAAGTGTATTATAATCATGTGAAATCCAAGAATCATCTTTGGTAGAAGCATTAACTATAATTGAATTTTCCACAAAATTGCTTTTTGAAGGACTAATAAGATTAAACGCTTTCATTTTTGGTTCTTTTTGAAGAGATTCAACAACGGGATTCAACTTAGGAGTAGAAATTTCCATATGAACATCATCAACAATTGGTTGAGCAACAGGAATAGATTCGATTTCATCATGAATAATTGAAGTAACTGCCATATTTGCAAGTGAACTATCTAAAACATCAACCATATCAACTTTAATATCACTTGTTTTCGACTCAATTAAATCACTATTTTCTCTAAATAAAGAGGAATCAGGAAAACCAAACAGTTTGTTTTCAATTGTAGCACCTGTAGTTGTTGCAACACCATATTCAGCAAATAAGCTTTGTTTAGATTGAGGACGATTAATGGAAATTAAGTGTGATTGAAGCATAGTTCTTTGGAAATCTAAATCTTTATCTGAATCATTTTCATCATCAGCATCAATATCAAAATTGTCAACTTTTGGTTTATCAACTAAGGCACTTTCTTGTTCTGAGCTCACTTTTTGTTCATCTGATTCATTAGTTGATTCTTCAGTTGGTGATTCTAAAAATTGTTGATCTGAAGTAACAGAATTAATTAACATTTTTGTAGGAGTAGTGTGAAATGTATCACCTACTTCATTGATTAAGTTATCAATAGAAGAGGATATCAATGTCATATTTGATATATTGATATGTCTACTTACTTTGGCGTTTAAGAAAAGAAAACAAATAGTTTTTTTGTATACTTTTTTTTTGTTGCAAGAATTTATACTTTTCTAAAATGCAGATTTCCGCAGCCAAATCAAATGATAAACAAAAACTGCAAAATCACGTGTATGTACAAGTACACGACCTATGTATATTCTATAAACTTATCTCTAATCATAAAAATCATCACTTTCATCACCAGAATCATTGTTTCTTCCTCTTATTGATTTTTTAATAAACCTTGTTTTACGTTCCTCTGACAAATCTTCATCCATTTGATTGATAGTTAACCGTTTATCATTGACATCTACAACATTAACATCGACCAATACTTTTTCAATATCTTTTACAGTAGCAGCATTACCACCTAATTGAGTTAAGGTTATATATTGTTTAATCACATTTGAATTATGATATATGATAAATGTTGGACAATTTGATTCAGGATAATTTTCAATACATCTTTGGGCAGGGATATCACAAATTTTTAATTCAGGAAACTTTGAAGCAATAGTCAGTAATATAGCACCTAGTAATCTACTTTGTAAATTTGATTGTAATGACATATGAACTAATACATATCCTTGTTTTGAATAATCTGTAATTTCTTCTTCATATTCATTTTTACTAATAGGTAATACATATCCGAATTTTTTCTTTTCCAGTAATTTTTTAATTTCAGCCATTCGTTTATTTTTATAAAATTGTAAAAATTCTTCGTCTTCTTCATCTTCTAATTCTTCCAATTCTTGTAAATCTTTCGTTTCTAATCTATTTTCATGTTGTCTTCTAACAGCTTCTTCAAGGGCTTGTTCTAATTCTCCAGTAGGGGATGGTGGCCGTTCAGGTATGATTCCATGTTGTCTTAAAATATCATTCCATTCAGTATCTTCAGTGGGATCTACTTCCACTTGTACTTTCATATTATTCATTGTGGTAACTATTGGAATATAGGTTGTTGAAAAAAAAAGTTAATCAGCGAAAAAAAAATATTTCTAGTGTGTTATTGTTCTGTTGGTGAAACTTTGCCATGAATAATGTTTCACTGTAAACTAACAAGTATATGTTAAAGTAAAGACATAAATTACGAGTGTATAGTCTCTGAAGTATACCATTTGAATATTATTTGTATACTATTTGTAAGAAAACAAAGTAGCAACATTTCTCCCATCAAATCCAGACAATTTAAACGAATTCTGGCTTTGAAAAGTCCCGTAAATGACGTACTTCAATAAATCTACAAAATCACTCTTTAAAATGACCTTTTTTTATATTATTGAAAATTATATATACAGTTGAACTATTCATTCAATAAAAACCTCAAAAAAAAAGGTTATAACCCCTCTCATCAACCTAAAGTAATAATCTATTTTGGTAGAAGTAAAAACTGTGTCAATCACACTTATTTAGTAGCAGAAGCCAAGTAAGTAACTAAATCGTTTCTGTCCTTTGGTTTCTTTAAACCACCAAAGGCCATCTTGGTACCTGGAATATACTTCTTTGGGTTTTCTAAATAGTCAGACATGGTTTGTTCAGTCCAAGTAACACCCTTCTTTTTGTTAGCATCAGTATAAGAATAACCAGCAGCTTGACCGGATTGTCTACCGAAAATACCATGTAAATTTGGACCAACCTTGTGTGGACCACCTTGTTCAACAGTATGACATTGCAAGCATCTGGTCTTGAATAAAGTAGCACCTTTAGCTTCGGAACCTTTTTCAAATGGAGCTGGCATTATGTATTAGTTATTTATATAAAGTAAACAAATAAAATTTGAATTGTTTAGAAAAAATTTCAAATAAAAAGAGAACAGAAAAAAAATCGATTATTCCTCAGGTTTATATATTCCCCTTAATCTTACATTTCAAACCTTTTGTGCGTTAATATCAAAACGTTATTTTTTTGCTTATATTAACAATTTCCACAACCTTATTGGCTGGCATTGATTTTTCAGTTCCCGCGTTAATTGAAGGTGGATGATTGATTTTTTCATGTTATATGCAGGAGAAGCAATGATATAAATGTAACCTGTAAAATATGATTGAATATTTAACCACCTTTTTCTTGACTTCTTAATATACTGTTACATATTGAAGTTTATCTTGATGGAACTGTATTAGTTCTAAATGCTTAGTACATTCCAAGTTTACAATAGGTCTCTAATAAAACTCAAAACCTAAGTGTTAAACCTACATATCTCATGCGTCCGTAGAATTCCGTTACGCCCCATTTTCCGGTCAAACCTGTAAATATTTTTATTCTGCTTAACGGGGGAGTGAGGCTTCGAGGAGATTTCAAGTTTTGTGTTCAGATGATTTTGGAAATTATCGATAACTCCGGAAACTGCGTCACTGTATATTATATAGAGATCAAACCCCGGAAAAGTATAAAGTGGATATCGTGTGAGATGTTGTCAGTGTTTGTAGTGTTTGTAGTGTTTACAGTGTTTGCAGTGTTTGCAGTGTTTTCAGTGATAATACCACCTTCTAGAATTAAAACCGAGGAGAATAGAGAAGTTTCTTCTTTTATCCACCTGTGTCAATTGAAGCTACGCATGTGCCAATCTTCAACAAACTTAAGAATTACAATAATACAATAATGTAACTATAAATCCAATTCTCAATTGGCACTGGAAAATTAATTATACACTCTATATCTCTATCTACGTTTGGATGGTGGAGACAATGAAGGTTGTCTTTTTCTTTTCAAAGGCTCTCTAGAAGGAGTTCTCGAAAATGGTTTTCTTGGTGAAGAATCTCTTCTACCACGCCTAGGGGAGTCAGATTGCGAACGTGATCTAGATCTTGAATACGATCTTGAATACGATCTAGAATAACTTCTAGAATAACTTCTTGAATAACTCGAAGATGACCTAGATGAACTTCTACTTCTACTCCTACCTCGTTCTTCTGGTGGATGTAACAGTTTTAAAACTTTTCTCATTTCATCAGTAAGTTCACCAAGTCCAATTGCTGTAAAGAAATTAATACTAAATCGTAAATCTTCAGCATCATCCCATGTGATATCAACTACAGGGAACATTCCATTTATGTCTCGCTTAATATAATCTTCACCAAGTCGTTTCTTTAATTCATTCATGCCTAATTCTTCAATCATACCTTGAAATATAAATTTAAGAAGAATTCTTCCTTGAGATGTTGTTTCCTTTTCAGTTAGATTTATATGTCCAAATACTCTATTCAATTCAAGTAAATCTGTCGAGAATAAATATCCAAAGAATTTCCCAATGTTGCGAATAGCATTAACTTCATAATTGGAAATTGTTATATAATATTCTTGAAATAATTTGGTAAATATTTGCTGATATTTAAGATTGTTGATTAATTTCTCTCCTATTATACCATAGAATTTAGAATATGTCTTTTCTTGTGAACAACATTTGATGATTGTATCAACTAACATTTCGTCATTGACTGATTTTGCCGAAAGTCGAAGAATTTTGTGTACTGCTTCGTCAGCAGACATGGATGACATAATTGTGATGTATACAGTTTTTTGGAAATTAATTTGATCTGTTTGACTCATATCAACCACTTCCAATTTTGATTCTTCTTTGGTTTCAGGTTGTGGTTCCACGGATTCTTCTTCCCAAGTTTGTCTCATTTCTTTATAGTTCTGTTCATGAGCTTCATACTCTTCATCATATCTAAACACATTTAACTCGTCATGGGAATACAATTGCTCGCCTAACTCTACAACATGTACATGTTCACCTTCTTCTCTTGTCCGAGGACATTTTTTAAACCCACTTCGACGTAATCGTAGCACATATTCAAGACTGTTGCTAAATTTCCCCTCCTGAAGTAAATCTCGAAATCTATCGAAGACCATACTTGCAGCCATTGGACTTTGAGTTTCAAGATATTTCCCACATACTTTTAACATTTCCACAGTCATATCTATAGTATGTTCATTGGGATCTTCTAAAAGTAATTGAAGGATTTGTAAAAGTACAATATCAGATATAACTCGTTGTATAACAAGATGACTTAAAAACACAATACTTGTAATACATATTCTTTTATTATTTTGAATATAATTCTTCTTGAAAAGGATAAGGACTCGATTAACACATAATTCTCCAATTGAGGGTATTTTCTCGTTAATTTCACCAATTAGTTGACTAAACATGATAGAATATCGTTCATCTATCAATATCCATTTCATAATTGCTCTTATAAGTAGTCCCTGACCTCGCACAAGATTTAACTTTAGTAGATGAGATATAGTTTGATTAAGGGTTTCAGGAGTAACTTCAGCGATTTCTGACTCTATGTTTGTCTTTATTAACGTCCATGTTTGTCGTTGATGTTGTATGGACATGTTCAATGTGTCAAGAGTTCTGTTTTTGACTTTTGGTGATATTTTCCAGCCTGTTTTTACTCATCCCTTCTGTAAAAAAAAACATACAAAATTGCAGCCCAAATTTAAAGGGAAGTTGTTTGTGAACAGAAATGATCAGACTGAGTTTACTCCAGCATGGACTGGTACCTGTAAGATATTTATCACAAGTTAGATGTATATCAAGTACTGTTATTGTAACTGCAAGAAATTTTGTTCCAGATAAACCCAAAAGTAACAAGTTTAGGAATGATAGATCCTACAACAAGTTCACAAGTAAGTCCTCAGCAAGCAAATATCTTGATAAATTCGTAGCTAATCCTCATAGACAACGTGATGGGAAACATGCTAAACCTATACCTACACCAGAAGAACTTTCCAAATCAAATCAATCTAAAATTCAAACCAAATTACAATATTTCGTTGATACAGGTGTTATAGTCAAATCTCCCAAGAAACAATTCACAAAGAGTTTTTCTAAAATCAATAGTAAATATGGATCACCACAATCTGGTCCATATGATCTTAAAAAAGGTTTACGTACACTTAAAGAACGATACGATACTGCTGAGTTTATAGATAAAGAAGGAAATGTATTCCCTATTTCTAACTTACATGAATATGATTTGAAATATGATAGTAATAAAGCAAGAATTATATTTGATAATTTAATTAATATCAAGAAAATTACCAAATCAAGTATTGACAAGAATTTAATGCTTTGTTTATTAGGTACTAATGGAGAACAATTAAGCGATGGATATTTCCTTACCAAGAATATCTTAGAATTGTTAACTATAGATAATGATATTGAGCGTGGGTTACATCTAGTAAGGATGGCTAAAGATAAGTCTTGTGCTTCTGTCGGTATGAATGTATTGATGAAGTGGGTTCTTGATAAAGGTGATGTTGAAGAAGGAATCAAGATGTTTCACGAGAGAAATAAAACTGGTATCCCTGTAAACAATCATACTCTTGTTATATTATTTGATGGTATTGCCAAGGCGTCAGGTTGGGGACAAGTTAGTGATTCCTTAGCTGATCGTATGCTGGAATTGTTTAAGAATAATCGTGAAAAGACAGGAGGTACCATTGAGGAATTTAATGCTTGTTTAAGTATTTTAATTAAAAATTTCCACAATCAACAACTGAAAGCTTGGGATTTCTTTACTGAATTATTACCTGATTACGATAAAGAATTGCAGGAGATTCTTCCTAATGATATTACATTCACCATTATGATTAATGGATTGAAACGTTGTATGAATTATAACAAAGATTTGATTAAGCAAGATAGAGATATGAATCATTATGAGCGTATATTAAGATTACTTGAAACCGAGTCAAATTGTATTCAAATGGTTGATGCTGCATTTGAAAAGATAAAGAGTTTAGCTATAAAGAATCCTGACAAAATCAACATGGGTATACAATTAATTGTCACTTATTTGTCTTGTTATGTTGATAAATTTGGTTCTCCTTATAGATATAATGAAAAAGCACTTTATTTGGCATCACAATATTCTCCTGCAGTCAGAGAAATGTTTGAATATGTTCAAACTGCATCTAAAGTCCCTGATATAACAAGAGTAGATAAATCTTTAATGAAAAAACAAGATAGTTCTTTACAAAGAGCTATTGAAAATTCTCCCAAGGACATTGAGTTTTCTTATTATGATGCTATCAATGAATTTCTTCCTAAAGTAATTGTTCCTGACTTGAAACCAGAAAATGCCAATCCTAAAGTAAATAAACAAATTTCAACATCAAAGAAAAGAGGTAGACTAGAGCTTATTAGTCGAGAACGTCCATTAATTGATCTTTCACTCGAAACTCTGAAAGGCAAAACAGTTTACAAGAAATATGCCATTAATAAATTTCTTTTGAATTTAATATTTGATGGGTTAGTTAATATAGGTAGATTCCCAGAATTTATATTTGCACTTTGGTTTTCCTTGATTAGATGGAATGGAGTTCAATTAGAATTGGGGGAAATTGCCAAGAACAAACACCCTTTGAATGGCGTTATCCCATTTGATGAATTACCAAGGTCTACAGATAAAGCTTGTGAAGTCACTAGTAAATCACACGCCAATGACTTATACGACGACATTATGCTCAAAAATATCTTTCTTCGTATTGGCGAAACTAAGGGGAAAGGAAGTACAAATACTCATTTGATAATTGAGTTATTCAATGTTTTATCATCACCAAAATATAACCCCACGGGAATTGCCCCAACTTATGATCATGTAAAATTAATGTTTTATATCCTAAAGGAGGATTTAAAATATTATAAAGCAGTTAATATCAATAATGATAGAACCCGAGGATTCCTTATTAATCAATTACAAGAATTCACAACGAACTTGTATAATTTCAATGAAGGTTATATGTTACTTAATCAACGTAATAAAAGATCTACTCATCATTGGATCATTGATGAATTAAATGAAATATATAATACATTATACACTAATCATTGGAATCAATTTACTAGTGAACAAGAACTTATCATTCATAAAATATTAATTAAATCATATATATTATATTATCCTGAATTCAATTTGAAGTTGGATTCAGTAAGACGAACAATTACTCTTTTGAAAGAGAAGGAAGTGGAAGAGAAGTACCTGAAAGAGAAGGACCTGAAAGATGATAAAGAATTGTTAAAGAGACTCAAGGATTTGACTAATATTAGAAAGAATGATGATGATAAGGAACTTATGAATAAGGTTTCTAAGCTTTGTAGAGAGATATATAATCTTATTATTGTCACACCCGTGAAGGTTGCCGAGGAAGTTAATACTGCCATTGTACAAAATGAGTCAAATGTGACCGAACAAGAAGAGACTGATGCTGTTGTTAAGAATGATTCAAAGACCATTGAAGAAATTAATCCTGAAGCTATTGAGTCAACAGAATCTGCCACTCCTGAACTACAATCAAACAAAGAATAACTCTAAACCAAGTAGATCTTACAATAGACATGCCACACCCATTGATATGTAAATAGTTACCAATTAGTCATACCCATACCTTGTAAATAGAAATATTCAAACTCAGCCTCTTATATTGTGGTGGGATTATATGTATCCAATTGCAACTTCATTAGCAAATCTTGTAAAGATATTACCTTGAACATGTAACTATTACCCCCGTCCCCCATTAAAACTACAACGGACCGACTACAGCACCACCACAAAATATACAATGGCATTACTTCATCCAGTGTGATTTGATCCAATAACGTATTAACTATCTAAATATAAACTCCTATTGTTTTAAACCCGCTAAGGAAGCCACATTGAATTACTAATCCGATAAGCAATTCACAACGGGGGGGAACACACAAATTGAACTGGTGTGTTTTTAGTAAGCCCTTATTGACAATCGGAGAAATAGTCGATCCGTTTTACTAATTTAGGAAATCCCGCACGGAGTTTTTTCCTTTGTGGATCCGTTGCGATTTTTAGTGTGGTGGATCGGTTTTTTTTCGCAGCCACACTTTTTCATGATTCTTTGAACAAATTGCAAAAGATGTGGGGAGGTGGTAGTAACACAGGGAATAGTTGTAAATTACTATAAATACGGTTATAATTTCCCTGGTCTCTACTGGTTAATTTCCTTTCTTATCACCAAGAATCAATAGAATCTTAATAAACAAACAATAAAAAAATGGCCCCAGTTCGTTATACTCAACACCCAAGAGCCCTTTACAGTGGAAGTAAACTTGAAACTGATGCTAAAGGTTTAGTTGTTGTTGCTCCTGAATCTCGTTCTAAAATTGACAAATCTGTTGAAGCTTATTTACCAACTTGGAATAAGGATGAACATTATGAACCATACAAGTTTCATGAATATCATGATCCCGCCCTTAGAGCTGATCCAAGTTTCCCTAATTTATTAGCTAATGCAGAAACTAAAAATATTTCTCCAAAATTAGGTACTGAAATTAAAGGTGTTCAATTATCTCAATTAAATGATGCTGGTAAGGATGAATTAGCTTTATTGGCTCATCAAAGAGGTGTTTTAGTTTTCAGAGATCAAGATTTTGTTTCTAAAGG
>KI547150.1:136816-165589 GCA_000497715.1 Spathaspora arborariae UFMG-19.1A
TCCTGGACATTTTGTTGATTATGTTAAATATTTTGGTAATCCTCATATTCATCCAACTTCTGGTCGTCCAAAGGATATTGCTAATATTCATGTTGTTTTATCTGGTGATACCAAGGAAGATCCATTCACTACTAGAACTAATTTAGTTGGATTCCATTCTGATGTTTCTTATGAATTACAACCAACTTCTCTTTCCTTCTTAACTGTTACCAACTTACCAGTTGGTGGTGGTGGTGATACTGTATTCCTTGACAGTGCTGAAGCTTATAATCGTTTATCACCTTTATTTAGAGAAAAATTAGAAAACTTGAATGCTATTCATAGTGCTGTTGAACAAGCTAATTATTCAATTGTTAAAGGTGGAGTTGTTAGAAGACATCCTGTTGAAAATGCTCATCCAATTGTTAGAACTACTCCATTAGGTAAGAAAGTTTTGTTTGTTAACAAAGGGTTCACTAGAAGAATTGAAGGTTTAAAGGTTGAAGAATCTGATGCTATCTTAAACTTTTTATTTGATCATGTTGCTAAATCTCATGATTTACAAATTAGAGCTAATTGGGAAAAGAATACTGTTGTTGTCTTTGATAATAGAGTTGTTAATCATTCTGCTATTTTGGATTTCGACACTTCTGAATCTAGATTGATTGCTAGAGCTTCTGCTCAAGGTGAACGTCCAGTTCATGATCTTAAAGATTTAAATAAACCAGATGAAAGCCACCTTTTTGAAGGTCCTGAATATTTGGGTAACAAATTAGCTGATTTGAAATTAGCTTAAATTCTGTAGTTAGATATTACAGTTTAAAATAAATGCTTTTTTTATATTACAAGAATGTGTAGAATTGTATCTCTTATTATCTGAAGAATAACTAACACTATATCTACATTTTTTAGTTTAATATGGAAACTTAACAAGTCAGCTTAAATTTAGTGTCCTTGTATACTGAAGTACAGAATTGTAACGTTGCATTGATTGGTGTGGTTGCGCATAAACCGAGATTATTTTGTCATTTGGTATTGCTATACTCTTATTATCCACTACTAGTTCATTCCTCAGGATAGGAAATGTGGATCTTTGATCACTAAATTGTGATGATCTCCTTTAATGATGTATTGTCTTCCACTAATGTAAATATACTCTAAATTTGGGTTGTGTGTTTATCCAATCTATTCTTATCTGTGGAATTCTTCATTTCCCTTTTTGGAACGTTTGGAATACTTTGACCAAATAGTTTGTATACTTTGAAATGGGTCTTATCCGTCAGTCAATACCCAAACAAATATTGAAAATCACTTCACACACTATAATAGACCAATGAATTTTGTTGATATTGTGAAAGTAGTACAATTTTCAGAACTGAGAATATTTCCATCTCGTAAGATTGTAATTTAATTTGATAAAACCTATGGTTTGCCAATTGGGACAACATCTTTTCAAGTGATGGCTTATGCCACCCAAGATTGATATTTCTAAGATTCTTCATCCTCAAACAAAACCATTTCAAATGCTTGTAAGGGTGAATACTATTATAAAAGCAAAGATCAAGCGAGGTTATTTCATCCAAGATGAACCCTTCGGATATTTCCCGAATTGATAGTTCTGGAACCATCACTCCTAATTGCTTGAGTCTTAAACTAATGATTCCTCTCTCTTCAAACTCATAGAAAATATCATTTACCTCACGATCCATAATATAAAGCAGTTTTAGTGCTATCTACGTTGATGGAGTATATGTTTTCAATTAGGAGGGTGTTGATTCTATCAACTCTAGGGACTTGTTTGTGAAACATACTCTGATCATACAAGAAAACACTTGTGATGATCCAAGGGCATTCAATCAAACAATCATACAAGTATCTGGAATATACGTTTGAAAAATGGATACAAAGAACAACTTTTTTGACCAAAATTAAATGTGTTTTCAGCCTCAAAAGTTTAATAACATTGTAATAACCATTTACTATAGTGTACTCCAATTGAACAAGGAAGTAATGATTTGAAATTTGAATTGAAAGAATTGGTATTTGTACTTCAGGTAAATAGAGAAATATTGAGTTAAACAACTTAACTGAAGTAAGCTTGAATAGTCTCAAGTCGAACATTTACCACATCTAATTGATTAAGATATGAAAGGATTATTGGAATGGTTTCTTCAGGAAGTGACTTGAAACGTACTTTTTGACGTTTTAATAGCTTGATCCTTTTGGAACTCTGGATTTTCTCAATTGTAGACTTTCTCGACCTCTTGGAAATAGGTTCATCAAACTCATAATTTGAATCGTGAGTAATGGAACTATTTGTTAGTATGTTAAGTAATTGGATGGTTGATACAGGTTTCTTTATTCAGTCTTTTTTTAAGATCAATTCTTTTTAATTATTGTAGAGTTTGGATGGAAAACTATTGGATGACCACTGAAATATCCACCAGTTTTGATGTATCAATTATTTTTTTTTTGCAACCAAATCTTCAGCATATTAGAAAGGGTCAATTAATAGGACGAAATGGCATCTACTAAAATAAGGTGAAAATCTAATACTTTATAGGTAGCTGAAGAATCAAATTACTTATTGAAAGTCTAAGATTTCTGTCGTAGTATAAAATTATATCCTAAATTTAATTTCATTCAGTAATTTGGTAAATTTGGAAAATAATGTACTAAATTAATATCTTTCAGTCAGAGGAAACTATAGAATTGATATACTTCAAATCAAAAGGTGAGGGCTGTAGCATACCTCTTTGTGACGTTTTTTGGATTGCATAAAGTGGGATTCCATGCGAATAACTTCAATAGAATACTTGTTTTCAAATAGACGAAGTTTCTTGAAAACGAGAAGGATGCTTAGAAATAACGCCAAATGTAAGTTCATTTCATATGTCTGAATTGGACTAAATCGGTGTTTACAAAAAATAGACTTTAATACTACTGTACAAGCCTAAAAGACTTTCCAAATTTTAGCAATTTACTCGATCTCATGAATCAAACTAATATCTTCCTTATACTTAATTCCCAAACTATATAAAATTCTCATAATTCGGGACTTTTTCCATACATATATATATATATATTATTCTCAGATTATAAAAAATCTAGGCAATACCATAAAGAAACAAATCCTTACAGTTAAGAGTTCTCCCCATAAACTCACAGCATGTCGCATAATTCTTGTTTTCCCCACAAATGTCGTAAGAGACATTTCTACGCGACAGAGCACAAGTATGTTCAACAAACTTCAAAAACAACTCACATTCCTTCTTTACATATACAATGTCACATCCAGTTATAATAATTAAAGATCCACTTAGTTTCGATTATTGTGAATTGATCAATCAAGTGTTTGAATTGACCTCAGCTATAAACACTATAGATATTTATATAATTGATGAAATTACCAATTCCAATGATTTAAATTCAATATTATACCATTACTATTCATATACTAGAAAACTCTCATTTGACAAAGGATATGATTATCGTTTTGAAATTAATGTTATCTTTAATATTGATAATTCTCCTGTTCATTTATTTAAACTTATACAAACTTGGAATATGGCATTTGTCGTGAATAATGAACAAGGATTGTTAAATCTTCATCATATTTCAACTGTACCAATAACAATAAAAAGAACACCAATAAGTTTCCCCAAAACAACTACAAAAGGTAAACAACAAAGTCAATTCGATGTTGCTGCTGTTGGTGGTACTTTTGATCATATTCATGATGGACATAAAATCCTTGTTTCTGTATCGGCATTTCTTGCAAAACATAAGTTAATTATTGGTATAACTGGTAATGAATTGTTAAAGAATAAACAATATCATCAAGTATTACAATCGTTTACTGAAAGACAAGCATCAGTACTTTCATTCTTGAAGTTAATTGTTTATTCAAGTACTCTTCAATTTGAAATATATGAAATAAATGATATTTGTGGTCCAACTGGTTATGTTAAGGATATTGATTGTTTAATTCTTAGTGATGAAACTTTGTCAGGTGGTGAATATGTTAATAATTATCGTAAATCTCGTGGATTTAACGAATTAGAAACTATAATAATTAGAGTTGTTGGAAGCGGTAACACTGAGAACCAAGATGACAATTACGTAAATTGGAAACTTAGTTCTACAAATATTAGACATCAAATATTTAAAAGACTTCAGCTATAAATTTCCTATATATGAACAAACAAATACAAAAAGCAACCTTCTTAAATTTAGCAACTACTTTATAGAAATCCCCTTGTCAAATTGATTGAGACGTTTTATCCGATCGGGATGGTCTAAAGCAACTGATACTCCTTGAGTAACTTTCCCAATTTCATCAAATAATACTAATTCATCGTTATCTATATAACTTCCATTTGAAGTTTCGTCATTATCTACAAGGGCAATTCTTAATTTTTCAAATGCTTGTATACCTAAACCTAATTTCTTTCTTAATCTTTCCTTTGTATCTTTAAATGTTTCATGAGGATAAACAACAAATACAAAGGGGATACCATGTCGATAATTTGTATTCTTATAGAAATGAAATATAGGTATTAAATTTAAATTCTTGACTTCTTTCTTAGCCAAGGCAAATTCTTCTTTAAGTATTTCATTATCAAAACTATCTTCTTTATCATCGTCAACAAATCTTGTAATTACATTATGAACAGTTAATATTTCAACTTCAACAGGGAAAACTCCACAATATAAATCAATACCATCTTGTATTTGATTTAAAGGAATTTCAAATCTAATTAATTCAGTAAACATATGACTATTTCCTCCCCAACATAATAAATATTTTAATTGATTTTTAGGCAAATTTACTTTATGTAATAATTTTTCAATTAAATCATGTACTGTTCCAGTTTTAGAAATTAAAATTTCAAAAACTTGATATTGTAATAAACTAGTTAACCAATGAATTTTAATTGCTTTTAAATTTTCATAATCTTTTAATGGAATATTAAGTATTTCATATTCAAAATGAACTAATTGATTAATTGGAACATGTTTTGGAAATAATTGTGATAAATGAGTTGTAGTTTTCAAAGGATATCTTTGTCCCTTATTACTCAACACAAATATTCTTAAATAATTAGCATCAACATTTAATTTATGAGCAATTTCCTTAGATAATTGTTGATAATTATAATCAACTGAAGCCCACATTTGGAAAGTTTTACTAAGGTTCTTGGCAATTTGAATATCAACACTTTCTTCTTTTTCTTTACCTTTACCTTCAACAAAATCAAAATCTTCTTCATCAATTTCTGGTTTAAATGGTTCAACTTGAATACGAATTTTTGTCAACATGAATCGATAATAATCTTTTAAATTATGATATACTTTATCTTGAGTAAGTTCATCGACATTAGAAAGTTGAACAGTTATAATATCCCCATTACTTAATTCTTGTTTATCAAATGAAACTTCCTCATCAATTCTTTCAATCTTAATAGGAGAGATTTCTTCATATAATTCCAATAAAACATCTTCATTAAATCCAAG
This sequence comes from Spathaspora arborariae UFMG-19.1A, assembly GCA_000497715.1. Lineage (NCBI taxonomy): Eukaryota > Fungi > Ascomycota > Pichiomycetes > Serinales > Debaryomycetaceae > Spathaspora > Spathaspora arborariae. Next base: position 142,313 of record KI547150.1, read on the forward strand.
TAATTCTTTAATTGGTTCAACTATAGTACTAATCAAATCATCTTTACAAACATTAATATGAGATAAAGCTCTAATTTCTTGAGAAATTGGATCAAAATATTTAATAAACAAAATAATATTCTTGGAATACTCTTCAACATTTTTGAAAGATAATTCAGGATCTAATTTAGTTTCTACATCCTGGAATTTCTTCCAAACAAGATCAAATGTAAACGTTTCTGGAGTAACTAATTCATGAATGGTAGTTAATTTGTTGATATTTCTAATATCCTTATTTAATTCTTCAACATAAAATACCATCTCATCAAATTTCCGATTAAATGATTTAAAGTAAACATTATTTACATGAGATTCCAATAATTCTGAACTTACAGGAACATCAACACGATTAGTATGATTATTTCTATGACAAACGCTAATGAATCGGAATCCACTTGGATCGGTATACCCTAATTCTTGTTTAACAAGTTCATTCATACTATTTTTAAAATTATCTTCCTTTTTAACTTTAAAAGATTTTGGATCACAGGCACTTCCCTTTAAAGATTCATCATAAAATTTAACCACAGTGGAATCTAATGCAAGATCAAATCCAAGATTATTATTAATAGTATTTAATGTAATTAATTTAACATTGATATAATACAATTCTTCTTGTTTTTGTTTTTCAATTCTTTCCCTTTCTTCCATTTCAAATTTAATTTGTTCTGGGATATGTTTTGGAATAGAATCATCTATAATTTGATCATTTTCAGGAAGAATATTGGACAATTCACTTTCACGATAATAAACCAACATATATGCAGAAGTAACACGTCTCATAAAATGATCTTGTTGTTCTAATCGGGTTAATTTATTTAATTCTTCTTGTAATAAATCTTGAGCTCCAAAATTCTCCTGAAATACTTGTGTTGGAGTAACTTTCCAAACTTTATCATCATCAAATCTTAACCAAGTTTCATTATTGGCAGATGGTTTAATCATAGCATAATAATGTCCATTAGAAATACTTCCTTGATGTACCAATACCCCATGTAATTTATAATTCCAATTCTCTTGTTTAATTTCATCTGGTAAATCTTCATCTAAATAAGGTTTAAGATCAATCTTATCTGGAAATTCATAAAAATCATCAATTTTTACTAAATCATCAACTCCAAAATCATATTCAAATCTTTTCAATTGCAAATGTAATACAGGAGGGAATGCTTCAAATACAACTCCCTTTTTAGCATCTTGATACCCATATTGATCACCTGCTTGGTATTTATTTTCACCATCCAACATTTCAATTTCAATATAATTCTTGAAAGAATCAGATAAATTTTGAAAACCTCGAACATTTAATTGAATATCCCAAAAATCTTCAACTCGAGATGATTCATAAGGAACATTTACACACTTAATATATGATTTCATCTTACCAACAAAAATATCATTTAATCTCCCTTCGATTCTTGTTCCTTTCATGGCTGTTTCTAATTTATCCATTAAAATTCTATTTAATTCTTGAACATCATGTTGAGTAAATGCATCAGAAGAATCCCAACCAAAAGATTTAGTTAATTCCAATGTAGCAACAGGTTCGTTTGAAGTAGATAATAAATAAAATATCCGTTGCAAACTTAAAGCAACATTAGATAATTCCCCTCTGGAATGTGTAGGGATTTCATAAACTAATTTCCGGAAACATTTCGTTGTAAAATAACTTTGTAATAATGAATTTAAATAACATGTTGCTCCTTGATTATTTAATCCAACATATCCTGATCCCAATTTAGAATCATAGTCTATAAAATTATGCCATAATACTCCTGTAGAAGAATCATCAATAACTCGAACATACCCTGTAATATTCATTTGGTTATTAGCTAAAATAGGATAAGGAGTTGGATTTCGTAAATTATTTACTCCATGAGTTAATTGTTTTAATTCAATTAAAGAACTAAACCCCCAATCAGTTTCACTTTTGTTAAACCTATGATGAGATCCATTAGATAAATGAGCTTGAGGATGTTGAGGATTCCAAAGATCTAAAGCAAATTGAGCACAAACATACCAATTTTCATCAATTGGTTTACCTTCTTCATCGCTAGGTGGATGTGGTTCCATATATATTGAAATAGCATTTGAATTTTGATTTCCATCAGGAAATAACAAGATGTTCCATTCAAACCCCCCACATTTAAATCTGGGAGATCTAACTTTTTCTTCACGTAACAGATTCCAATCTTTAATTTCCCAAACAAAACGAGTTTCTTCTTTTATGGGATAATCTTGTAATGGTTTCATGGTTTTAGCAGCAATACTAGCAAAATCATTAGCCAATACTAAGGAGGGATCTTTTGGAACTATAACATTTTCGCTGTCACTATCATCAGCAACAACAATCACATCATCAACACCACTACCACCACCATCACCTCTTTCAACAATCATATCTTCGTCATCTTCGTCATATTCATCTTCCTCGTCTTCGTCATCTTCGATTATTTCTACATCATCTTCAATTCCATGTTGGGTAATATCAATAACTTGAGGACTTGGAATAACAACAGGTTCTTCTACATCAATCATATCCTGTACTGGTCTAGTTGTAGCATCTATTCCATTAGCATCACGTTCCTGCACTTCCACGTTTCCTGATTCTTCAATTGATTGTTTCTTACTGTTGATATCTAAATCTGGATCATCAATCAAGGGATTTCCTGAAATCATACTAAATATATATATGTATAAGCTATGTCTTGTTTCTTTGTTAAATTGTCAATCGTCTTTCAGTATGCCAGTAGTTTGTATATATCACTGAGTTATTAGTTTTGATTGATGATTTGATGTGGTAAAGCTTTGTAAACTGGTGGTTGTAAAACAAAGATTTGATTTGATTGTGTGGGTGTTTTTTTTTTTTGGTGATTGCTTTCTTTTGTACAGAGTAGGCGGGGCAGTAATTGATTTTCAGTATACAAGTGAATACACATTGAAAACAAGAATATATTGTTCGTTTGGGTGGAACGAGTAACTAGAAGCCCTAGGTGATATATCATCAGATTCTGAAGGAGAGTTGAGACAGGAAAGTGCTCAGGAGATTGTATTACTATAAAATTTCGTAGATCGCAAATATGTTGCAATATAGGGGGTAAACTACGACTCCCAAATTCATAACCATTTAACTCGTTTGATTCTAATCTATTCTATCCATTGTTATCTACTTTAAAAGCTAAGACTGTCTACATATTTACTTATATAGTCTTGCTAATATTCAAGCATGATACAGGGATTATTCGGATCACGTGAAATTCATCTTTGTGGCGTAGATTGTATAAACTGTATACTCGGCATTAAAAGTTGTCATTAATGTATTTTAAAAGTTTGAAACAAAGATAGATTCTGTAGTTTGAAATAAGACTATATACATAAGACAGCTTTAGGGTGGAAATGCATGATGGGTATATCTTTTGTACATATTTCGCACAGTTCTTCCAAAAAAAAGCTAAACTGTTGTACAACTTGTATAACTTGTACAGCTTGGACAGCTTGTACAACTTGTACAACTCATACAACTCGTACAACTCGTACAATTGAAACATCAACTGTAAGTTCAATTGTACAAGAACTTCATTCGAAAAATATCCAGGAATAAGTTAAATTGATTCATTTTAACAACAATTGTAGTTTTAATAGATTTACTAGATTCTCCGCACTCAATTCCGCATTTGAAATAAACTGTCATTTTACACTCAAACAAGAAATAATATCAATATATATCACTAACAAAAGATACTCACAGCATTACAGACTATACATTACCATCAAAATCTAATAAAGTTAAATAAATTCAAATATTTAGTCATCGGACTCGAATTGCACTTTGCGTGGCGACTCCGCGTGTCTCGCGAATGTTTGCAGATTCTGGATTTGGATACTTCTTTATTTTTGTATGAATTTTTGATTTCGTAGATTAGCTACGCTACCAAAGTGAGACAATACTAAAGTCTTCCTGTAAGATTAAACTGTTTATCTATTGTAAAACATCTTATTAAAGACTGGTCAAAACTGCACGAGAGGCCACAACAAGAATATTATAGGAGGGTTCCTACATAATAACGTTTGAACGTAATTTTTCGACTTAAAAGATTACCTTGGCGAAATATTCTTCGTTCCTCTAGGTACGATCAAACTATAACACGTACGATCAAATCACATTAAGCAAGTGGAGTCCACTTGGAAGTTTGGGATTTTGCTTAGTTATTCTTTTCATAATTAACACAGGGATAATTTCCTCTTTGAATTATTTTCAAAGTAGTTGTTGGAATAGTGTGAAAGTGTCTAAAACCCCTTCTATATTCCAAAGGGGCTAGTCCAGATTGCGAGAGAACCGGTTCCAAATCTCGTACATCTTGTCTAACAAACGTTTTTTCCCATAGAAAATAATAATCTCTTGCATGTGTGCAAAAACACTGATAATAATATTTTATATAATATAAGAAAAAATTAATAAGAATTAAAAGAAATCAAAAAAAATAAAATAAAAAACCTATCAATTAATTGAACTAATTTAACACAAAAATTACCACATTCGGGAAAGATATTAGTTCGTATCAAGAGCAAATCTACAATTAATTTAAAAGGTACTTTGAGAAGTTAAATACTATTCGGAAATGTTCCTTCTCTTAAATATAGCTTTTTGGGTATCATAGAACTAGACATGAATTTATCCAAAGAAAAAATAATCACACAGTCAATGATCAACTCATCTGGTAAGACCTATTGATTTTGTAACTATCCCCCTTAACCTATAGAAACAATGGTATAATTATATCCGAGACACGACCCCATCACACTAGACAGGGTTAAGATTTTTGACACGAAGACGAAAAAAACACGACACGGGAATATGAAACTGAAAGCCACCCCATATGTTTTTTTTAACGTTGTTTGTGTACGTGTGTACGTGTGTGTGCCTGTGTGTGTGTGTTCCACAGGGATAGAACGAATAACTATAACGATCTGGATTCATCTGAATTCATAGAGATACTTTTTCCTTGACTTATTCAAAAATAATACTTTATTACAACAATTGCTCATCAGAATAAACTGAAATTTTGCAATTGCGTTGTTAAAGAAAAATTCGTAGTTTAGTTGGTTGTAGTATTTAAATAAAGTTCTAGACCTTAAAAGTTTTTATCGTTTTCGTCAAACGCGGATCTGGCAATAAAAAAGAAACAAAAGCGCGAAAACTTTTTTGTTATTTTTTTTGCCTCAATTTGCTTAACTCTTAATTGTAAACAATTTAAAAAATAAAATATTTTTATGGTGAGATCTTTCGAAGAAAATACTAGCCAAATTCGGAATTTATTATTATTATTATTTTTTTTATTTTTTTTATATGTTTATTTTTTTATGTTCATATATTTTTATATAAACATTTCCTTATGATAAACAATTGCACCACATTGCAACATTTCAACCACATAGTTATTTTTTATTGTATATATTGATATTGTCCCATGTTTCAAATCATACTACTTACGTAATTGTTGAAAAATTACTCCTTATGAGCCGAAACAATGAAATTAACACATGTAGTACTTCACTTTGAGTAACATACTTGGCATTTAGTAGTTAATTGAATAATTTATTTTTCTTCTCTGTAAACCTAAATTGCTAGTAATTGTTTCATAGCCCCTTTACATCTTTTCTCTCTGTTCCAACCGACGCTAATTAATGCTTGATGTAGTAAATTATGTTTCAAAATTATGTGAAACAATTGTACCACTGAATTTTTTTTTATTTTATTTTGTTTTCTTTTATTTATTTTTCTCCTTTTTTTATTTTTTTTTCCTCTGGGAAAAGTTTAGTCGAGAAATAAAACCAAAACGTATTCCGTTTGTCATTTTTATCTGTTACTTCTTTCTTTCGTCATAGTCGTTCACTATTACAAATTTCTATCAGTCATTCCTTTTAAAACTCCGTTAGAGATTTATAATTACCCAACTGCTTTACATTCATTATGTTGTTAAATTCTATCATTAAGGCTGCTTTATTAGCCCAAGCTCTTGCTGCCCCAGTTGTTCACCAACATCATCAACATCAAGAAGAAAAGAGAGCTCTCCATGTTGTCACTAAAACCAATGTTATTGTTGTTACCATTGGTGCTGGTGATGCTACTGTCACTTTAGGTCCAGTTGATTTACCAGAACCAACTGTTCCAGTTACTGTTTCTGCAGTTACTGATGCACCACAAAATGCCCCAGAACAAGCTCCAACTACTACTGCCGCAGCACCTGCACCACCAGCTGCTGGTACTTCATCTGCTGATGCACCAGCTGCTTCTGCCCCAGCTCCAGATACTGGAGCAGTTGGTTCAGGTGGTGCCAAGGGTATTACTTATTCTCCATATTCTAATGAAGGTGGTTGTAAATCTAGTTCTCAAATTGCTTCTGAAATTGCTGCATTATCTGGATTTGATGTTATTAGATTATATGGAGTCGATTGTGATCAAGTCGCTCAAGTTTTACAAGCCAAGAGCTCTTCTCAAAAGATTTTTGCTGGTATTTTTGATGTCTCCAATATTCAAGCTGGTGTTCAAGCTATTGCTGATGCTGTCCATGCTCATGGATCTTGGAACGATATTCACACTGTTTCCGTAGGTAACGAATTAGTTAATTCTGGTCAAGCTTCTCCATCTCAAATTGGTCAATATGTTTCTACTGCTAAATCTGCTTTAACTGCTGCTGGTTATTCTGGTCCAGTTGTTTCTGTTGATACTTTTATTGCTGTTATTAACAACCCAGAATTATGTCAATACTCTGATTACATGGCTGTTAACGCTCATTGTTTCTTTGATGGTCATTATTCTGCTGGTGATTCTGGTCAATGGGTATTACAACAAATCCAAAGAGTTTGGACTGCTTGTAATGGTGCCAAGAATGTTTTCATTACTGAAACTGGTTGGCCATCTAAAGGTGACTCCAATGGTGTTGCCGTTCCATCTAAGTCAAACCAAGAAGCTGCTATTGCTTCTATTAAATCTTCTTGTGGTAATGATGCCATCTTATTCACTGCTTTCAATGATTTATGGAAAGTTGATGGTCCATTCAATGCTGAAAAATACTGGGGTATTTACTCTAACTAAGATTTTGTGTTCTCTCTATTATATTAAAAGGGATTCGAAATGGAAATCTTCTACCTTGATAAAGTGTAGCTAGTTTTACATTTCAATTCCAATACCCTTATGTTTTATCTATGTTTTTATTTTCATATACAGTGTGTTTTATTTTCTCTACATGTATTTTTTTTTATACATATTTCTGTTTTTAAGATTTGTATATTTGACAAGAAATTTGTTGTATGAATGTAACAGGAATGTTCACGGTATTTTTCTTGTGACTTTGTTGATGTTTTCGTGCTGGTTAGAGCCTAATACAGGTTCATAACCTATGGAGAAGAGACTTTAGCAGATTCGCGAGTAAACTTGTAAAACAATACCGATGTTAAATATACACTAAAAATATACTATTCAAATTGACTGAGAAATTCTTTTCTTTTTATAATCAGATCTAAAGAATGAGGACGTTGAAGATTCTTTTCTCCTTCAGTTCCTAATAACAGATCATGTTTTTCACTCCAAATATCTCCTTTACCTTTAATTCTTAATATTTTATACATGGACATATTTGGTTCGAGATGAGAATTATTAAGGGAATTAAAAAACATTTGTGCATATAATGGAATCAACAGAACATCAGCACTTGTAGCATATATTATATGACTAATTAAAGGATCTTTTAAACCTAAATCTCTTAATGCATGGAAAATACCAAGTATATCAGTAACATCGTTTAATGAAGCATTGATTAATAAATGCATTCTACTAGAGTCCAGATAATCTGAAGGTTGTCCTACTAATAAATCATCAAATGTAACTGATTCATCAACATACTTTAATTCAATTGGACTTTGAGAATCCAGTGGTTGTGATTCTTCTTCTTCTTCTTCTTTGTCCTGTTCTTCCTCTTCGTCGTCTTCTTCCTCTTCAAACTCGCCTATATCTGTAACTAATTGGGGTACTTCAATAGGTTGAGAAAAATGATCACTTCCTGCCTGCTTAACAATCAATTCATCATCAATATTAGGTTCATCATTTACAAGACCAGTATCAACTTGTTCATCTTCTACTTCCTCTTGAACATTAGGCACACTGGGAGAAGGAACTTTTGCTTGCACTCGTTGATTAAGCTGTAATAATGAATCAGGTTCTTCACCTGATCTAACACATTCATCAAAATACTCAATATATCTGGGAATCATTCCTGGGGAAATATATCTTCTAAACCTATCTCTCCAAGAATGTAAACTATGACTTGGTCTTTTCCTATATAACAGATCATAAAAACTATAAGGTAATACTATAGCTTTATCAAAATTAGCTGCAACTCCAGAAGTTTTTGCCCCACGTTCAACATATGCTTTTGCAGCTTGACATAATAAATAGTCATCCTCAGCAGAATATTTATGTTTTAAAGTATCAGGGAAATCCTCCACACCAAGTTCAATATATCTCCCCATATCATCTTTAACTAATTTATCATTAATATCAACTTTATAAACAAATCCTAATTTAGGCTCTAAATGTTTTCTAAATCTTGCCCTGATGGAATTCCCAGTATGTCCTTTTAAAATATCTTCCTTAGATAAATCTTCATAAAATCTATGAGAATGACGAAATCTAGGATTCATTCTAACTTGATTTAATATAAATTCATCCTTTTCTGGAGTGAACCGATTATGACGTTTTAATAATAAACGTTTAGCTTCAGCTTCAGCTTCTTCATCTCCTGTTTCACGTTCATATCTGAATTGATCCAATTTAACTAATCTACCTTGATTAATACATTCATCAATAAACCTTAATTGAACTCCATGACCTTCTTCAGGATTATTACTTAAATAAACACTCGAAGGAACAAATCTATCAGTGACTACCCCACCATACAGAATAATCAATTGACGATAATGTGAACGATGTGGTTCACTTTGAGGAATATAAAATAAAAGTGAATTACCATTTCGATCAATAAAGATATTTCTCTGTTGTTGATATTGATTAATATGATGTTGTTGAGTAGCTGCATCCATGGCAGCAGCAGCTGCGGCTTCTGCAGCTGCTTGACTTACTGCATCATCATAATGAAGTTGTTCGTAGCTCATATTTGATAGTTGCAAAAAAGTTGCAAATGTTTGTTTGTTTGCAAGAAGAAGATTGATGTTTGGATGTTAAAATTTATATGTTGATGTTTTGGTTTTGGTGTGACCTATTTTGTGTGTGGAAGAATTCTGAATGATCATGAAAGTCGTGTACCATGACAAAACAAATTCACTCGCGTTGTTGTTTACATTGATATGCCAAAGGTTAGTAATAAAACATCATGTTTATTTTAACTTTATAAAAAGTTACAAAAAAACGGTATATAAACATAAATACATCAAGAGAATTGGTAGGTTAATTTCATGAATCAAACTATTTCTCACAAACAGTTAATAGAGTGAGCTGAGTTAAGACAGACATAAGCTCATAGTGTTACTTTTTTGTAGATTGTCGGACAATTTACAGTTCCACATGAACTGGTTGCACTTTGCAATTTGTACTTTGTACTTGGCGTTTGCTCTCTTTCTCTCTCTTCCTTCTTTACAACAAGTAGAAATCACCAAATATCCCAATAGAGGCAATCAATAAACTAACAGCAGAAATAGAAACACCCAAAAGATATTCAGATTTAATTGTATTTAAATCTTGAACAACTTCCTTTTTAACCAATGTTTGTTCAATTTCTTCATCGATACTTACTTCTTTCTTTATAATTGGAACAGGTTGAGGAGAGATTGATCTTACTTCAGGAGATGAAATTGAAGTTGGAGTAGAAGTACCTGAATCTTCAGAAAGATGAACATAAGATCTACCTAATTGATCATCGAAAGAATTAACTTTTGAAATTACTTCTGGTGCTTCTTCTTCTTCTTCTTCAGTTGAAACTTTACCATCTTGTATTTTTGTAACTTTTGAGGTTCTCTTCTTGCTTAAAATTCTCGATTCATACTTGTAAATTCTTAAATAAACACCAAATATAGTTAAAGGAGCTCCAATTGCTGAATAAAGTAAATATGGATGTTTTTCGTCAATAGGACTATATTCATATGCCAACGAAAATAATCCAGTTGCCAATACTCCTAATGCAATATTAATAAATCTTGATCCAATTATAGAACATAATACAGCTTTCAATTGTGTTTCGAAATTATTATCAACTACTTCACGTGTAATCTTAGTTATAAATTGTGGGATTTGATAAGCTGATTGATAAGTTAATGATGATGTTAATAATCCAAGAGATCCCCATCCTAATAATTTAATAGTTGAAATACAAGTTCCTGCCATGTTTTCTAGCTTTTGAAAAATCCCTATTAAACTAGAATAATATGAAAAGACGATAAACAAATGTAAGATAGAATGTCAATTACTCCTCAAAACAAAAAAACTAAGGAGGAGAAGGAATGATTTTTACTAAGGGGAGAACAAAGACAGAGAGCAAAAAAAAAAAAAAAAAAAGAAAATCTGATGGCAAAACTCAAATAAAAAAAAGAACGAACTTTATCCGTTCACGTGAGTGTGTACGAAGTACGATTTACAAATAAGATAAGTTAATTCTAGATGGGGGAAGTATTTAAAAAGAGAATGTCCTTGTAGTATATTCAATTGTTGTGTGATATATGGTTTTTCTATGTCTTGATGAAAACTTCTGAAGGTAGCGAGTTAATTTCAGTTAAAATCTTAACGGGAGTTGCACCTGGGTATATCATGTATTGTTGCTAAGTTCTATTACCTACAAGTTTTTTAACAATAATAGGCTTCTCTTGTTAAGGTTAATAATTTAAACTTAAATAACTTGCTGTGGTGTTGGGGGCTTTGGATGTAACAATTCTTTCAAATCCGAGGGTTTTTTTATGGATAAACTCCGGGAGTGTATTTGTTGGATGACTGTAGACCGAATCCGGGAACATCTACAGATCTTGTAATTAAGGGGCGTATTTAAATCTGTTAATTACAAAGTGTAAGTGTTATTAGTACAAATATTGAACACTTGCACACATCTTTAGAGAATAGAGAATCAGTCGTATCTTCCCTGACTTATAGATCCTTAGCACAAACAGCTCTACACTTAACACACATATCAAATCCAAAATTAATAAATGCAATATTGAATTCCACAATATCTAAACCTATAAATTCATTTAGTAAGCCCATGTTCCAGCTTCTGAATAATCTTCAATTGATTTACTTACGCTTACACTAACACTCAGGTACAACTTGTTCTCACTGAGTCAAATCCAACTGAAATGAAATGCATAGTAAATTGGACGGTGTCGACTATATACTTGCTTTGTGAACTTAAGTTCTGCCACAAATTCCAATTCAACTCACTTATCATACAAACTTAAGCTATGTAACTACTTTAACCACTCTGGAGCTTTATCTTTATCAATATGAACCGAAGATATATCAAATCCTTCAATCAATAATTCTACTAAAATTCTTCCACCTCTAGCACCAGTAAACCTTCGATATTCTTCACTTACACTAGCTAAATTCCAACCTTGAATTCTTCTTAAACAACCAATCACAGTTCCAGTACGATGTCTCCCCATTCCACAACATACCAAACAAGGATAATTTTCTTTATTAACAATTAATTCTAATGCTCGTTTAATTGTAGGTTCATTTAAAGAATCCCAAGGATTCATATGTTTATCAAAATCATCATCTACCATACTTACAAATTCAATATTTATTGAATGAGAATTACAATATTCTAAAAATTCGTCATTTGGTTCTTCTGAAGCAAGCCAAATTATTGTTCGAAGATTCAATTGATTAAGAAATGCTTGATTTATAATTGATGGTTGTCCTGAACGATATAATTGTTGTTCCACAGGACAAAAATTTAAAGGTGGAACTATTCGAACTGCAGGAGGTTTAGTGATTTTGCGAAGATTATTTGTAGGTATTAAAGTGTTCGGTATGGTTGTGTTCATTGTGTGTATGTGCGTGTCTATGGAAAGTGTATTATCAACTTACTAAGGACGTTCACTCAAACTCTTTTTCTCTATTTTTTGCATATTGGGATTTGTCATTTTTTTTTCGTAAGAAAATCCCAATGGTGATTTTTCAAACGTGTTATTTTATCCAAACCAAACAGAACAACAAAGTTTGATCAATTGAATATGAGTAAACAAATTAAAAAGAAAGTAGCTGCTGCTGCTTCCACTTCCAGTGGTGATTCCAGTTCAATTCGTCCTACTTCAATAGTAGCAACTACTTTAAATGAACTTTATTCTGCTATTAATACAACTATAGTTGATTATACTGATTCACTCACACCCCGTCTTAAATTAATTGATTCATTTCTTGTTTTCTTAGTTGCCATGGGTATTTTACAATTTGTTTATGTGTTGGTTGTGGGTAATTTCCCCTTTAATGCATTCTTAGCTGGATTTATTAGTTGTGTTGGTCAATTTGTACTTACTGTAAGTTTAAGATTACAAATTAATGAACAAAATAAACATAAACATTCAATTAAAGTAGATGAAGAAGAAGAAGAAGAAGAGCAAGGCAATTCCAGGGATACTAGAGTGTTTAAATTGATTAGTCCTGAACGTGCTTTTGGAGATTATATATTTGCAAGTTTGATTTTACATTACATAGTTATTCATTTTATCAATTAGTTTTAGAGTAATATAATAAAAAAATTGACGAGTTATTTTATTTTTGATAAATAAGGGTTTAAATTACAGAGATATAAAAAGATAATTAAAAAAACGCATGTCTTGTAGACCTTTAGCAAAATGCGTATAAAGCAAACAAAAATTGAAACAATAAAACTATATAATGCCGGGTTAAAATAGATCAGGAAATATTTATAATATTTTCTTGATCTATTAATTTTCTAGTGCTTGCTGAAAACCAAAACATACGAATAAACAACAACAACAACAACAACAAGAAGAAAAAAAAGACAAGGAAAGGCAAACGAACAAGTAAAGATCAATCTGAAAATTTTTGTTAAGTAAAATTGAATTATTGAATAAAAACTTAAACCAATACGTTGTTCAACTTTTTGAAGTAGTTAGGGGCTATGGTTATTCTGATCATCGCTTGCATTTTTTTTGTAAAAATGAAATAAATTAATGAAGGGTGAACATGAAGGTTGTATATTCTAAACAATTACACAACAACCTGATTTTTCTTTTCCTTCAACTGGTTGTTGTGGTCTAGTTTGTTGTTTTCTTCTTGCAGCTACATCAATATTTTGTCGCTGTACATTCTCTTCTTGTGTTAAAGGTGAAGGATATCCTTGTTGTAGTTGTGGTGAAGGTTGCTGCTGTTGTTGTTGGAGTTGTAATTGTTCTACGTTCTGTTGATCTATATTTCCATTGCTTGTATAATCATTTCTATTGACGTCTTCTCGAACTTTACCTTGATCTCTAATTGACCTTACTAAATCATAAAATGCTTCTTCAACATTAATTCTTTGTTTTGCAGAAGTTTCCAAAAATTGACAACCAAAAGATTTAGCTAATGCTAATCCTTCTTCATAACTAACTTGTCGTTCAATTTCTAAATCACATTTATTTCCCACAACTAATACAGGAACATTATCACTATCTTTAACTCGAAGAATCTGTTCATAAAATGATTGTAATTCTTCCATCGAATTACGAGAATTTATAGAATAAACTAAAAGGAAACCTTCACCTGTTCTCATATATTGTTCTCTCATTGCGGAATATTCTTCTTGACCAGCAGTATCTAAAATATCTAACATTACTTGATCTTCATCAATAGTACATTGTTTACGATAAGAATCTTCAATAGTTGGGTCATATTCATCAACAAAATGTGATTGAATTAATTGAATAGTAAGTGCTGATTTACCAACACCACCTCCACCAACAACGACTAATTTATATTCTCTTAACATGTTGAAAGTATTGTTTTATATTAAGTATAACTGTATACTAGGATGTATGAATGGTATGTCTTGAAAAAAAAGGTTAATACAGTTTCTAGAAGCGAAATGAAGGAAATTGTGATATGCCAATAGCGTGTACAAAGTTCAAACTTTATATACTAAAATCCAAATGAAAGGCGAATTCCAAAATAAAATTCAAATTACAAATGGAAGTTTTAGTTTTTATGTATGGAAATTGAAGGAGTGAAAAAAAATAAAAGAAAGGGGGACAAAACCTTTTGAACAAAAAACTTGAATGAACAAAAAAGAAACCCCCCAAAAAAAGGTTGTGACGGTAAAATTTTTCGACCTCGCCTTTGGTTTAATGGTTATTCCTGGTGACAAAAAAAGGACAAAGTTACAATGAAATATGACACTTGTTTTAGAATTTTTCTTAGATTCTGGCTAGATTGGTTACGTTACTAAAATTACCATTTAGATGATATACTATCCCACATATGTGCGTGTGTGCGTTACTCTTACTTCTGTTTCAAATATTGAAATTCGCCTGTCATTCTTGGGAGGCTTTTTTTTCTACTTGTAAACTTTGAAATCATACTTCCTCTGCCCATTCCCGAGTCACCACCAGAAATTTGATAGACTTTTATTGTTCCCAATCCGCACCCCACCTTCCCACCCCATATTTCTAAAAATAATTCAATGATAAACAATCCTCATTTTGTCCTTCTTCTTCTTTCGTTTTTCGTCTAATCTATATCCAATAAAATACATAGCCCCTTATCATATCGATCTAAGCCTAGAATTATTTGCTGTGTTTGTGTTTATTATAATGCGCAAACTAGTTATTTGTATCAATTTCACATCAACATTAAGGTTGACGAAATTTTAATTCCATGACCCTTAGTTTTTTCTCTTTTGAATAGATTAGATAAATCATGGCTTTGTAAACACCATTTGGTTGTCCCTCGGTTCGGTAATATGCAACTTTGGTGACGTTTTTTTCCCTTACCCTAATCAGCCCGAGATATAAACCTAAAATTACTGCAATTTCATATGATAATAAATTTGACACACAAAGTTCTTTACTTTCCACAATCCAAAATTCCGATTTAATTCCATTCTCTAGATTTGTCATCATCAAGTTCACTAAATTCCGTGGTCATTGCAGGCCTGAGTCATGTAATTGTTCCAATGATTTCCTTTACCATTGCCTTTAATGGTTTGACATTTGCACATTCGTAGAGCTTCCTCTTCTATTCGTCATTCTCTTCATAATGCAACTTAATGCATAGATGTGTGTTGTTGAATAATTCTAAAGGTCATACGGTAAATAATGTGTTTGTTCACACTTTCAGATAAAAATTCACATCCAAGAAAAGTTGAAACCTTTTGTACTCAAAGCTGGATTAAAGAAGAATAACTAGAGAAAACACCATTAGCGATTTACTTGTTGATTTCTGTCAATTTCTGCTTACTATTACTTACGCTTAAATGAGTTGATTATAGCTAATTCAAGAAACTAAATAAACCAAGAAAAGTGATACATTTGTAGAGACACTCTACAAACAGCTTCTATTGCAATCAGCTATCACATTTCCAAGGATATTTTATAAAAAACCCACCCCGAATGAAATTTGGGACCGTTTAGTCCAATAATAGGTCAATTCTTGTGTAATATCCTTAATCATCATGTCACCATGTTTCAATCCATAAAAGAACCTGATATAGAATTCATTACGTATTTCAAATTTTAGAGCATCAAATGTGGTTCCAAATGTGGTTCCAAATGAAATTTTGTATTGGGAAATATTATTCATATCATAATAATACAATACAGTTTATCTTTATCAATATATTGAAACAATTTAAAGGTTGTGCTCTCTAAAACATATGAATTTAGTCAGGTATATTTTGTTGAGTGACCAAATTGTCAGATTAAGAAACTATATAATTTCTAAAATGCTCATGAATTAGAGTAGAATTTGTGAAATATACCATCTTTCGTGAATCCGATTGAGGGAAACTTGCCACTAATGTAGCCCATGATATAAATCTAATTCAATGTGCACTTCTACATAAAGACAGTTATACTGCGAAAAGCTTATCATTCGATGTTCTTGATTGCTCAAACAATGTCTTAGATTTAGTTCTTCATTTGAAGTCACTTGAAGAAATAACCAGGTATAGTGGATCAAATGAGATTTTTGAACCTTTGGTACTTACCTCAAGACAACCATTGAGAATTAAAACCATACGTTTACATTTCAAGGAGGTACACCACTTGTATTACTTAGGATTAGAAAGACTGTTTGTTTTGAATAAAATCACTAACTTATAAATTGAAATACATCTGAAGAGGCTTTAAGCAGTTCCCCACAGTTGTTACTGTTGATGCAAAGATTACCCAATCTCAAACATTTATTAATTACTACTTACCGATTTTCATCTTTACATTCTCTTGTTGATTCTATCCTAAACCATTCCCTTGAAAGATTATGTAGTGGTTTTTCAAAGAAATATATGATACCGTGTTTGGAAGGTCAGTCAAATTCAATAAAGGTATTTGGTTATCGTAACAACCGGCTATCAGGCTGGTTACACAAAGAGTTTATGCAAGTCCATAAACTAGAGTGGAAAGGTAAACTCAAGAGACAAGAAAAAGAAATTAGAGCAATTAATAGTTTGTTTAAAGATGAAGGACCATACCCGAATATGTATTATTTCGTACTTAATCGAGTTCACTATATTATTATATGAACAGGAGATTCTTACACTGTTAAAGCTTTGAATTGACTACAGTGACCTACCTTATGATTTAAGTGAACATGACTATAGTATGGCAAACACAAATACGTTCATAGTTCCTTTGCCTTTGTACTACCTTTATATAGCCAATGGCTAAAGGGTAACGTGTCTTACTATTAAAAATACACACACATTCTACTTCTTTGCTTTCTTCATTTTTGCAGAACAATCATCACAATACCATTTTCCCTTTGGGGGATTCTTAAATCCAATACAAGGCAAATGAAACCATTCTCGTTTACAATCTTCACCATCACAACCCACCATTTCACCAAATGAAACTTGATTACAATAACAATATGTTGGTTCATTACCTTTAGGACCTTTATTTTGACTAGAAGTTTTCCCATCAATTTCATCTTCATCATATTCATTTTTCTTCAGTTTACCTCGTTTATTTGGATTACTATTATTTGGAGTTGCACTACGATCTTCACCTCTACCTCTTTTCTTATTATTTGATGTACTTGTAGCAAATGCCAAAGATGCAGTTGAAGCATTTGAAGAAGCAGAATTTATTCTTGGGTTATTTGGATTGGTTGCACCTGCAGGGATTCCCAGTGTTGTTACAGATTGTTGCAGATGCAGTTGCTGGACCAGAGGTGTTCCTTCTTTATTCTTTTTCTTTCTACCAGCACCAGAATGACCATTATTCCCTGTATTTCTAATATCTTCATCAGTTTCTTTATTTGCCTTTTTAGCTGCTAATGCCTCTCTTCTACTTTCACTTCTTTGACTAGGTACTGATCTATCAACAGAATTTCCAATACCAGAACCAGCACTAGAATCCATAATCATTGCAGGGTGATTCAAAGGACCAATACGAATACTCTCGGGGATTTCATTATTCTGTACAATTAGTTTATAATCTTGATCAATTCTCGTCATATGTTTATATAATAAATCACTAGCTACTGAAGTGACGTGCATTTTCTCTTCTAAACAAGGAATAATCTCATTAATCTTATCCTTGATTAAATTCAATCTATTATAACTATTTCCATTCTGGGGATTATTCTCACTATGAAGAGAATCAATATAAGTCTTGATATGATAATTAATTTGAGGAACAGTATTGATACATTTAGCATCAATCTCTTTAAGTAAAGTGAAATATTTAATTATATCTAAGGGAAGTGCTTCAAATGCATCACTAATATCATTTAATCCAGGAAGTAATTCATGAATGTTGGTGATGATCTTAGGGCGAGATTTATAAGGTTGAAATTTTTCTCGTTGTTGACCTTGTTGTAATTGTTGTTGTTTCATTTGATTGATTATCCGTTGAGATTTCTGACGCGAGGGAAGATCTTGATATGATGTCATGATTGTAGATGTTGAGAATGGATTAAAGGGTTGTTAGTTCAAAGTTGATGTTTTTTCTTTTTTGTTACAAGAAGGATAATTGCAGGTTATGGATTTGCCGATTAAACTGCAAACATGGCCAACCTGTAATTTTTAACATGTAACTTTATTTTTTTTTGTTTGAACAGCATTTTTTTTTTTTTGCAACCTTCAGTGATGTTCACTATTCCTAGAAGGAGATTGTTTGAAAGTTGGCAAGAAAGATAGCGATAAGTGTGGAGAACTTAACATGTATGGTTGATATGAATTATAGAATAATTAAATCTGATAAATGTTAATTTCTGCAAGAAGATTACATCAATTCATTAAAGATTACGAAAAAAAGACTTTAGAATGATAAAACGAAGTACCAGAAATACCTCGATACCCCCAAGAAAAAGAAAAGTTGAATCATTCTTGGCAAATGCTTACTATCTACAAAAGGTTTTCAAATTCTCATTTGTGAGGATTATTCAAAAACCAAAGTTCTCGGCTTTCACATCATTTATCAGATATATGCTAATTAGAGAAGAGCCTGAGACGCGGTTTTTCTTGTATAAAGTTACCCTACAAGAGTATAGGTAAATTGTGTAAAAGATGATGTTTCGGAATAAGAGGACAAAGCAAAAAAAAATTGGATGCCTAGAACTGGGATTATTTTAAGTCACATGACTGGTGCTAATTTTTTGCAATAATTTCCTGATTTTCTGAAAAAAAAGTCCGTAGAACAGAAAAAAATACCGTTCCCCCATATAAATCACTTTAAACAAAGCAAGAAACAAGACTACAAATAAAATAAAAACAGAAAGAATCTGCGAGGAGGAGTGTTTTCCATTCAAGAAGATATACCCATGATTAATAATATCACCATCCAGTGGCAATATTCACAAGTACTCGAAGAATTTTTCAAGTATTTATAAATCAAGAATCCACAATTTTTCTAATCCCGGTTTTTTTGGAAAAATAGAAAAAAATCATCTCAAACTTAAGGAACCTCCTTCATTTAGTTTTATCCATTAAGATTTGTGTCCCCTCGGCAATTTCACATCTATCAAATCAGTTGAAAGGTATTTGGAATTCACTATAAGGTATGTTAAGACAGTTTTATGATTGAATTTTCCCAAAATGATTTAATTGCACGTTTTTTTTGTTCTTTTTTTTTTTTGGAGTGAGTGCTTATCAGAACAACATTGCAATAGGTATATGGCCCGCTTTCTCATGAAAATAAGTTAGAATATCACAATTGACTAGTATCGGCATTAAAAACGTTATTACATAGTCTGCCTGTCATACCCATAGGAAATTCATGCCCGAGGTATACATATTTCAGTGGGAGAAAATCCATAAGGCACACGGATCTATTTCTTTGTTTTCACTGTGGCTGTCCACACAATAAAATGTGCACAAAAAATCCCAATTCTTTTTTTTTGCCGTTTTCCAATATTGATTGTCAAACTATGGACAAATGTCACCATAGTAAAATAAAGATAAAAATTATGGACATAAATCCACACTGGTTAGGTTTTAAGAATACTTGCATTTACTGAAAATTGTACAAATACGGATAAAGTGACACTAATTTTTTTTTCTTCTTAAAAATATTTAACATTGACATTAGATTTCCTTTTCAAGCATAAAAATTCGTATATGTTCTTGACTAACAAGAATAGATATATGAGACATACTATATTCAAATATATCCCCATCACCCAGGAAACCGCAAAAATCATAACCATTTTGGGAACTAAGGATATCATATGGCACAACGTTACTCAAATACTAACGATAAATTAGAACCCGATCAACGACAACAACAACAGCCACAGCAGCAGCAGCAGCAACAATACACAAGATACCAGTACTCTCCTCTGCAAAGACATTCAACTGTAACTAATTACAACCAACCACCAGTATTACGTTCACAGCAATTAGGATTACCCTCGCCAATAATACCGTCGCTACCATCCTCTGTTGCTGTACCTCCTCCTCCACTTTTACGATCTTCTGATATGCGTTCATTAGGTGCTTTCGCCAACCCTACATCAATACTCCAACAAAGTCCATTATTATCTACATCCCCTCCATCTAAACGACCAAGATCAGAAAGTTCATATACTTCACCACAACCAAATATGAGTTATACTAGAGGTCACCAATCAGACCAATCACAACAATCACAACAATCCTCTCAACAAGAAAATGAAGATCAAAGATTCTTAAGATTAGCTCGAGATGCTCTTGTAGCGACTGCTCAAGGAGTTCTGGGTAATAATAATCAATTAGTTGATCCTACAATCTCCGATTTGTTAACTAGATTACAATATGCTAGTTCGCCTCATGGTAATCCTATATCACAACTGGAAAAAATTCGAGCTGATAATGAAGGGAAATTAATGATTCAAGGATTTTATTCTCAATTTCCTAATCTTAGTAACGATATTTTCACTGGAAGTAGCAGTACTGGTAATAGACCAAAGGAAAACACTGATAATTATGGTATTCTGAGACATAATCCCCTGGGTGATGAAGAAGGATGGAATTTCCTTATTGGGGATTCCACAAGGTCAACCTCTATGATTGAACCTGGTTCTCGATCACAACTGATTTCAGTATCAAGAAAGCTGAGTACTGCAAGTGATATTGAAAATCCTTCCCGTAAATTCCTTTGTGATAAATGTTCAATGTCATTTAGGAGATCATCGGATTTAAAACGTCACGAAAAACAACATTTAAGTATTCCTCCAAATATTTGTGGATTATGTGGCAAGGGTTTTGCTAGAAAGGATGCATTAAAACGACATATGGGTACGTTAACTTGTAAGAGAAATTCGGAAAAGAAATTGTACATTGATAATTTAAATTATTTGGGGAAGAGAGGTGATCAAATTGCTGAAGAAGAAGATGATGAAGAAGAGGAAGAAAATGATGAAGAAGGCGATAAAGGTTCTAATAGGTTTAGTAAGTATGATCCCCATAACTCTAGATCGGATTGGGCGATTTAGAATTTTCTTTTTAATTCATTTAGTTTGATTTTTTTTTAGTTTGATTTTGGAAATGTATAAATATTTTGGTGTGCATGACTTTAAACTGTTTGTAATAGTAGACTCAATTCTCTTTGAAACTCTTGATTAAAGTTTCAAATATTTTTATCCGAGGAATATCATGATTTACAAACACAAAAATTCAACATTGATCTAATTTAACACCTTTGGTAAAAGTAGATCTTTTAGGGTCCAATTAACCCCTCATACAGATTTTTTTTTTTGCATCCAAAACTGTGGCATCAATAAAATTTCTTGCTCATAGACTTTCTATTTGAGAAATTCCAGGGAACCACCAACCAACCAAACAATGACTCTTTGTTTAACGCGTGTGTATGAAAAGAGGAGAGTTAAAATAAGGGAGAGCTATACGGTGGTGGTAATTGTGGCCATGATAAAATGTGGTGGAGTTATTTATGAGAATCGCCTTTCTCGTAATTTCAAGATCCTACGGCACTCTGTGCTAAATCTCGCGAATTTAAAGAGAAATGATAGGCCCAAAGTATTACCCAACGGGCTTTTGTCTTTCTTTAATAGATAACAATATAATTTGCAACTTTATTGTGGCATTTTCTTACTATCTGAAAACTAATACATACATCAAACTGATTCTATTAGCTGTTCAAGTTAAACTTTGCTATTTTGAATGATACAAAGAGCAAAATTCACTGGGATACTTTTAAAAACGAAAAGCTTCTAATGCTTATACAAATCCACTCCTAAAATTCCTACAATTGTTTTACCAGCAGCAACTACTTCTTCATCATAGTACGACTTTCCTGCCAACTGGAATGCTACTGGAGCACCAACAAATTCATTCGGATTGTAATTTTCATTTTCTAATTGTTCTAATCTACTTCTGTATTGATACTTCATATCTTGTTCAGTCCATTTATCAATACTTGGATCTTGGAAAACTCCAGATTGTAAAACTAAACTTGGTAAATCAAGAATGTTGAATAAGGAAGTGTATGACCAATTAAAAACTTCACCTGAATGAGGAGCAACATTGTTATAAACAGGACTTAAAATAAAATCAATGTTATTTTTGAGCATGTATTCCATATATTCTTGTTTCAATCCATCTCTAATATAATTCAATTTTCTATTTTCAGATGCTGGAATATTATAAGCTCCTTCTCCATAGTTTAAATTCCACTTAGTTAAATCAACTAATGGTTCACCTGAAGCTGCCAAGAGTTCACGCTGGGCAGTGTTTCCATCACAAGCATACATTTTATGAACAGTTTCATAAGCTAATTTGGTGTTTGGAGGAGTGAATTCAACAATTTTAACACCAGCAGCTTTTAATTTTTCAACAGTTTCATTCAAACCACGTCTCACTGGAGGAGAAACTCTCACTAACCCATCATCTCTAATAACAGCAATAGTTAAATCTTTTGCATTTGGTGTTTCTACTTTTCTCCAAGGCATAGGTAATATAGTAGCATCCAATTTCCAAGGTTTACCTTCATTGATATAAGCACTCATCCATAATTCAATATCACATACACAACGAGCCAAAGGACCAAAAACAGCAGGAACAGATTCTTGACCAGCAAGAGCACTAACGCAACCGGATAATGAAACTCTTCTAGAAGTGGGTCTTAATCCAATGCTACCAGAAAAAGCAGCTGGTGATCTAATAGAACCTCCAATATCGGAACCAACACCCATGACACTACCACCAAATGCAGTAATGGCCCCTTCACCACTTGACGAACCACCACTTGATAATAACAAGTTATAAGGGCACTTAGAGAAACCAGTCACGTTGTTACCTGAATCCAAATGCATCAAGGTTTGTGGTTGATTGGTTCTAACATAAAAGACAGCACCTAAATTGGCCAAAATTTTAGTAGTTACTGCATGTGCAGAAGAGACGTTATCTAATTGAGAAACATACCCAGCATGAGTGATTCTTCCTTTATAGTCAAAGTGCTCCTTAAGAGAAATAGGCAACCCATGTAAAGGACCAACAATTTTGCCATGTTTCTTGAAATAAGCATCAAGTTCTTGGGCACGTTTTAATCCATCATCAAGGAAGAATTCAAGGGCAC
>KI547150.1:165898-242415 GCA_000497715.1 Spathaspora arborariae UFMG-19.1A
AATTAGTAAATTGATGAGCAATAACAGCACGTTTAGCAAAAGCTTGAAAAACTTCAGCAGCAGTTAATTCACCTTTGGCCATCTTATCGACTAAATCAACTCCCTTAGAATCAGTGATTGAGAATTCCCGAGCAGTCAACAACTTAGCATCATAAAGATATTTAACAGCATTAAATTGACCATCAATCAATTGTTCAATTGGTTTGGGTAATTGCACAGTTAATTCGGCGAGGAGAGAGTTAGCTAAAGCTTGTCTATATTTTTCAATCTTTGGAATCCATTGTTTAAACTTTTCAGGATCTTCATAATTGGTAAGCGGATCCTTTGTAAGGAATTCTTTGTAAGAAACTGATTTAGTCATATTTGAGAGTATTGAAGAAGTAAAAACACTCCAAGTTCAACAATTGAAATTAGCATGCTTTTTATAGCTATATTCTAATATTCCTCAATCGAAACACCCCCACTCGTCAATAATTGAACCCCCAGATAACTATTACTTCACCTAAATGGAGATTTATTGTTTGTGGAGAAAATAAGGGGTAAAATGATGCACCAGGGTCTAAAAAGACCAAAAAAACTCCGCCAAAAGGACCATCACCAATAAAACTACATAGTATAGTAGTCATTCATATGTTGGTCTAGATCAATTGGTTGAGAAATATTTATCATGGAAAACAACTAGACAATTACTGCATGTTCTTTTGTTATATTATCTCCATGGAAAACTTAAATGCATTTACAATTTAGTTTTACTCACGACTATCGTCTAAACTCCACATATGGGTTTCTTTTTTCCATGCGGGGCACAAAATCTGGGGATTTTAGGGCATTTTCTAGTTATTAAGTTCTCTATTACTTTACAAATTTGACTTGGTTCAAACTTGATAAAGTGGAGATATTCCATTTCTATAAAGAAAACAATAGGAGAAAATATTTGAGGAGCTTGCACATTTTGGCAATCACTCTTGAAAAACTACCCAAAATACAAATATATTTTAAGTTTAACCAAGTATACTTAATTTCCCCAAGAAATCTTAAAAAAAAACCTGGGCCAAGCTGTGGCCAATAGTGATATGTCCTACATATAGCATTATTTGGTAAACAACCAGAAGTTTCAGTATATCATAACCCCTGGGGAACCTTTCAGAACCGAGGAAGACATGGTTCAGATGGAATGAACTTGAAAATACGATTTGGATAGGTTTTTGCGTGTGTTTGTGTGTATATGTGTGTATGTGTGTTTGTTTGTATGTGTGTTTGTGTGTATATGTGTGTTTGTGTGTTTGTGTTTGTATGTGTGCGTTTTACAATTTTACCAATTGTTCACGATTCAAGTCGAATACTCCTCTTCACCAAAAATCATATAAAATGTTCTAATAGTTATTCGAAAGTGTTTGTTATTTTTGTATCGGGAGCATTAAATAAGCACATGGTTTGAAATTAACTCATAACCATATCATATTGAAAATTTATTACAGGTGACTAACTATCAAGCAGATTTCAATAACCTTTCCTACTATACCTAGAAGAGGATTTGAAGTCATCTGATAATATATAGAGACTATCTTAGAACTCATTGTGAACAAAGAGAGAAGGAATGCTTATCAAATTACGAATACCTTAAGGAAAAGCCACTATTCTCTCTTTGTTTAATACTTCCAGTCTAACCTCGGATCCGTTTTTTTTTTTTGTTTGTTCCAGGATTTTAGATTCCTCGGAATAATACATCTAAAAATATTAGCTTGCACACAGTTCATTATGTCATTCTATTTTCTTGGCAAGCTAAACATAAAACCACACCAATTTAGGTCTAACTTGAATACACATAATATACACAGCATTGTTACTTTGAGTATCCCCAAAATCGAGTAAGCTGAACAGTTTGCGATTATAGAATTGAAAATGGTTATGAAACTAGATAAGACAATCAGTGATAGCAAAAATAAGCTACAATCGTCAATTCTCGGTTCATAATCCTCTAGCATATTGTTTTGTTCCATTTAGCGTTCATGTGACAAATTAAACCCAGCCTTGAAAAGTAAGTATTATGGCAAAGATTAATCGTTTAGTTAAATCTTACAATGAATAACCGCACATACTTATTTACGAGGCAATACTATTTTAACATCACATACCGTGGTAAAGTACCTTAAGATTTAATTCAATCTACCGAAATAACATCTCCTGTTGTAAGGCGCAAGTTGGTAGTCTGAAAACCAAGAAAAAAATAAAAAAAAATAAAATAAAACAAAACTGCAATGGAAAAGTTAATGCTCATGCAAGAAAGGAATAACGGTGAGATGATCATAACGGTTGTTAACATGTGATGATTCACTAGTTTTGAGGGGAGGATTGTTGCCTCGATTTTTTTTTTTGAAACATTCACAGGTATATATATCGATTTAATATAAATACCAATGAGTGTTTCCTAATTCTGAGATTTAATTGTGCTTTCTTTCTCCCTTCCTTCCCATATATATCTTTTTTTATAAGACCACTTGGTTCATCATCTTGTATTAACTTCAAGATCACATACAGAATTTGGATTCTATTTTGTTTCATATTCGGACTTTAGTTTCTTACTATATCAAAACTAACTATCTTTTTCTCCATACTTTTAAGGTTCCATTTTTCCTATTTTGTTCAAATTTTATTTTTTCCTTTGTCAAATTTGTTGGGTAGTTTTTTTTTTGGAGAAGCAACATATAAAGATCTATCAAAATACTTTCGAAATTACTCATTAGATTCAAATCCACAGCGAAATCAATAGAAATGTCTCCAACACAAGCTACACAACGTTTAAAACAAATCCATCAAATTTTAGAACCAGAATTATCAAGTACTGGAGTGTTTCCTGCAACTCGTACACATATATCACAAATAAGACCAGAACATCCTTACAAGATTTGTGTTTTAGGTGGTGGTAGTTGGGGAACAACAATAACTAAAATAATTGCTGAAAATTGTCTTGCTAGACCTCGTCTTTTCAACCATAATGTTAATATGTATGTTTATGAAGAAAAAATTAATGGAGAAAATTTAACAGAAATTATAAATACTAGACATGAAAATGTTAAATATTTACCAGGAGTTAAATTACCAAGAAATATAATTGCTGTACCAGATATCATAAAAACTGTTCAAGGAGCAGATTTAATTGTGTTCAATTTTCCTCATCAACATTTATCATCAATTTTAAGTCAATTAAAAGGCCATGTTCCTCCAACTGTAAGAGGTATTTCTTGTTTAAAAGGTTTAGAAGTTAATAAAGATGGTTGTAAATTATTATCAAGTTATATATCTGAAGAATTAGGTATTGTGTGTGGAGCATTATCAGGAGCAAATTTAGCTCCAGAAATTGCTAGAGAAAAATGGTCAGAAACAACAATTGCTTATAATTTACCAGAAGATTATCGAGGTCCTGGAAAGGATATTGATGAGGATATATTAAGAGCAACTTTCTATAGACCTTATTTCCATGTTAATATTATTCAAGATGTTGCAGGAGTTTCTGTTGCTGGTGCATTGAAAAATGTTGTAGCTCTTGCTGTGGGATTTGTTGAAGGTTTAGGTTGGGGTGATAATGCTAAAGCAGCTATAATGAGAGTGGGATTATTAGAAATTATTAAATTTTCAGAAACTTTCTTTCCACAATCTGAATCAGATACATTTACTCGAGAATCTGCAGGTGTAGCTGATTTAATTACAACCTGTTTAGGTGGTAGAAATGTTAAAGTTGGAAGATATATGGCAGAAACTGGTGCTTCTGCCTTTGAAGCTGAAAAGGCATTATTGAATGGTCAAAGTTCTCAAGGGATTGTCACAATTAAAGAAGTTCATGAATTGTTAACTCATGTTGGTAAATTACAAGAATTTCCTTTATTTGCTGCAACTTATCAAATTACTTTTGGAAGTGAATCGATTGAAAATTTACCAAAGTTATTAAGTAAAGTGTAAATGTTTTTTTGATATTATAATACAAAGAAAATATACATTTCTATTCTTTTCCATTACCAAGTGTAATAGGTTTACTACGTTTGGAATCTGTATCCTCTTCTTCATCTTCTCTAACTCTCTTCTTTTCATGTTTAAGTCTATATTTTACCAAGAATTTCTCCATAAATGTTTTTGAGAATTCTTTAATTTTTTTCAATTTATGATGATCTAACTCTTTTGGTGGGGAATTTTTAGGATCAATTTTAACTTCTTTTGATGCTAAACTATTAACTAAGTCTCGAGCACAACCTTTAAGATTATCCCTACCGATTTCTTTTTCATATTTCTTGATTATATTTGGGATATGTTTAGCTAATAAATGTTTCCATTTATCCTCTACAGAAACATTAGTCTTGTGTTTAGTTTTGGAATCTTTCTTTTCAGGTTTTTGTTGTAATTGTTGTTGTTGCTCTTCTTGTTTCTTTCGTTCAGCTTCTCTACTTTGTTCAATTAATTCTTGTAATTGACGTTCCTTCTCCTGTAAGGCGCGATATTGTTCATTTTTCAACATTTGTATTCTTTGTTCTTCTCGCTTAGCCAAATCAGCTTCCAGAGGGAATTTTGTTGGAGTACTTGAACCTCCACGTTTATAATTTCCAGGACCCGTGGGTGGTCTTGGTCCAGTAGGAGGTTTTGGTCCTCGAGGAACTGAAGATACTGGACGATCCCATCTTGATATTTGTAATGCACGATGATAATAATAGTTGTTTTTTGTGTTGGGGTCAAATGCAACTTCCCATCCTTCAGGTAATGGAGGTTCTTCAGGAGTTGGTTCAGGAGAGACAACATCAACATGCTCCTCTTGGTTATTACGTTCTGGTGATCGAGATACTCTTGAATATGAAGGAGTTTCATTTGGTTTTGCTTTGGGGATTCTATATGCCATTTGTAATTTTGACCATTCAGTTAACAAATCAGAAGCCAAGGTTTTAATTTTTTCATTGGTGGTCTTATTTTCAATTTCCTTTATAACATCTTCAATTTGTGATGAAGAAATTTTATTTCTAGTTACTTTTGGCCATTTTGATAAAATTTCAAGAATCATTTCCACTAACTTTTCATTTGTGGAATACTTTTCAAGAATATTTGATAAAGTCTTGTATCCATGATATCTTATAATTAATACATTTAAATTTGGATCATCAGTCATATATATTCTTTGAATTAATTTTTCCACAATTAAACCATCTTGAGATTTCATTAATGCCCCAATAACTTTAGAAACATCCAGTTCTTTCAACTGTTGAATTTCCAATTGTTTAATAAACATTTCATTTATTGCCGATTCATCAGATTGTTGTTGTCGTAAATGTTTATTTTCCTTTAACCAAGTCTTTTCTTCTTTAGAACTAACACCAAGGGCTTCAGCTATACCTTCCGGAAGTAATAATGCTGCATCAGTTTGTGTTTTCCCTCCCATAAATTTTATGCAATTTGGTTCGCCACAGTAACAAGGTTGAGATTGAGCACCATATCTATCTACATTATAATCAAATGTAATTTCTTCACCCTTGACGATTTTCCGTTTAGCGAAAATTCCCATACGTAATCTATCCCCTACAACCCATTTATCAACATATGCATTTGGATTACATGAATGATTAACAAATCTTGCAAGAGACCCTTTTAAAGTGGCATCAATAAATGAGTCAGATTTAAGCATCATAAAATAAAAATGTTTAAATTGTTTTTGATCATATTCTACCATTCTTGTTCTAAATGTAGTTTCATCAATAACTTCTCCAGTATATTCATATATGAATTGTCCTTCATTTATAGGTAAATCTGCTCGTAATCCATAACCTTTCAATTTTGTTTGAAATACTGAAACAGCAGCATATTCTCGTTTTTGAAAACGTTGATTTTGACAATCATTTCCACATAAACAATGTCGATTCATACATTCAACTGATGTTACTCGATTAATACAATGAGAATCTTCACCACAAGCTAGATTTAATTGTAATTCTCCATCCCAATCTTCAACACAATCACAAGTCATAAATTCTTGCATTTGAGAAGAACCAAGTTGCTTTGAAGCATATGTACATGTTTCAATCTCGGTGAATTTTGAAAGAGCTTCTTCTGTTTTGTCAACTACATCAAGAAATAGTTGAGGTGTGTTTTGTTTTATTGGAGGTGTCCGAGTTGATTCTCTCGAAGGTTCAGACATGTTGTGTTTAATATAATACAATAGATTAGATATAGCAAATCTCTTCTATTAACCGGTATAAATGTATCCACCACCCTGTTTGGTTGATAGTTAAATTTTTTTTTCTTTGGTTGAAATTTTTGAGATCCAAATGAAAAGAAAATGGTAGCTAAACATATAAAAGAGATACACGTGTAATACTTCCTAATTAGGAAGTCGACATCTAAAACAAAAAGTTTATTCAATTAGAGTCTTATATAAATACACTATTACTTGGTATCATGTTCGGATTTCTTTGTTTGTTCTTCTTGAAATTTATTTTCATCAAAATTAGCAACTCGTTCTTTATTTTCAGTTGCTGCATGTACCAATTGAATAAATGCATTCGCAGTATTCTCTTTCTTTTTTTGTTGTTTTACATCTTCACCATATGCTGGAATTGGAGCCAATGAAGCCTTTGATCTATCTTGATCTAAATTATTCAACACATTAGAAAATTTCTTCCAAGTTAATAAAGGTGAAGCTTCAATACCAGAGGGAACTCTTGAACTAGCAGACATAACTGAACCAGAATCATTAAACAAATTAATCTCGTTTGGATCATCATCTTCTTCAGATTGAATTTGTTTTAATCGTTTAATTCTATTGTTTAATTTAACTACTTCAACAACTTGTCTAAATTTAGCTTTGGCGTCAAAACCTTGTTTCAAATGAGGTAATAAATCACATTCCTTATGTTTTTCAGCAATTGAAACAATCCAAGGATCATTGAGTAATTCTTGAGCAGTAGGTCGTTTTTCGGGATCATATTGTAACGCTTTGATGATAAATCTACGTGCATCTTTAGAAACATCTTTCCAATAATCAGCGTGAAATATAACAGCATTATTATGTTTAACTTCATTAATAAAATCTTGAACATTTTCTGATCTAAATGGGGAATATCCACATAATAATGTATAGGTAACAACACCTAATGACCAAATATCACAAGGTTTACCATGTCCAGTACCTAATATAACTTCAGGGGCTGCATATCCAAAAGAACCTGCCAGAGAAGTTAATTTTTCAGTTGAACTTTGTAATTGTTTAGCAATACCAAAATCTGCCAATACAATATTAGAATTTTCTTCTGGTGTCAAATATAATACATTTTCTGGTTTAATATCTCGATGAACAATATCTTTAGTATGTAAATAATCAAGAGCTTCCAACATTTGTACAATAACTAAAGAGGCATCATGTTCAGTAAACCTTCCCTTTTGAACAATTCTATCAAATAATTCACCCCCAGTAGCTAATTGAGTTACAATATAAAATTTATCTTTACTTTCAAACCAATCTCTAAATCCAACAATATGAGGGTTATTTAACTGTTGTAAGAGATGTAATTCATCAATAATCATAGATTCATTACCTTTGAGGGCTTTTTTTAAGATTATCTTTACAGCAACTTCTTCATTGGTACCATTATCTCTAGCATATCTAACAATTCCAAAAGATCCAGCCCCTAAAGTTTTACCAAAAGTATAGTTTGATTTACGAGAATATGATTCAGGTTGTCCACTTAATTTATTGAATAATTTTTTGATTTGGACTCCATCACTATGTGAATGAGGCTTGTCAGAGGTTGCAAGTGGAGGAGTTTGAGCTTTGAATTGCATGATTGTGTAAGGGGGGAGGGGTTTAAGATAAGAGAAAAAGGCTCTGTTTCAAGTCTCAAGTTTTGTATTCTTTGTTGTTTTTTGGGCTGTGCGGCATGTGCGTCATGTGCGACATTTGCGACATTTGCGACATCTATGACGTTAACCATTTTACTAAATACGGATAAAAGTATAAACAGTGTGAATGGGCTATATGTAACCGAGACATAATTCTACATCAAGTAATTGGTAAGAAAATATATAAGTAATCTTTGACTAATATGGTTCAACTCACTAGAAGAAATTTACAAAAACTCAAAGTAATAAATTAGGCAAGATTCTAGGAAGTTCACACCAAGGAAAATACTTTGATTCTAAAAGGTAGTAAACTGTAAATTTCTCAATTTCCCTAATTGGTCAAAAAACCTTCCTAAGAAAAACCAACTAATTTCTAACACTCAACTGAAATTAATAGCAACTAATTCTTCTATCCAACTTGTCGTCTAGACAAACCTGCACCCTGTAGTCAATTGCACCATGTTTTGAGCCCCGAGGTTCATGCAGGATTTCTAGAAAGCAAGGATTCTTTTATATTTTTTTCTTTTCTTTTCTTCGCTACCAAATACACATGACTTGGCTGTAAATGAAGATTTACCAAAACTTATAACAAATACTTAAATACTCTATTATTACAAAACTATAAAACATATTAAAATGTAGTTATATTTTCAAAATCTTGTTCAGTAATATTTGAACGTTGACACATTTGTTGAAATATACTTCCATTAGATTTAAATAAATTCCATGGAGTATCAAATTCTCTAATTTCTCCTTTATCCAAAACTAAAATTCGATCATAGTTTATAATTGTCTTTAATCTATGAGCAATACACAAGATAGTACAATGACTAAATTCTCGAATGATTGTATGTTGAATTTTAGAATCAGTTTCATAATCAACTGACGAAGTAGCTTCATCAAGAATCAAAATTTTAGAATCACGAACCAATGCTCTAGCAAAGGCAATTAATTGACGTTCACCAAGAGAGAAATTTGTTCCTTCATCTTCAACATTTTGATCTAAATGGAATTTATGTAAAGTTAATTCATTACCTCCATCAGGTTTATTAGTTAATTTAACATGCTCTAATTTACTTTCTTCAATTAATCCAGTTCTTCTTAATGCATCCCATAATTTATCATCAGAAGATTGATTGAAAGGATCTAAATTCTTTCTAATTGTTCCTCTAAATAATACAGGATCTTGAGGGATAATTGAAAGTTTTGAGCGAAGATCTTTTAATCCCATTTCAGAAACATCTAAATCATCAATGAAAATCTTACCATGTTCTAATTCACTTAATCGATATAATGCTGTCATAATTGATGATTTACCAGCACCTGTTCTTCCACAAATACCAATTTTTTCCAGAGGTTTTATGGTGAAATTTAAATTTTTCAATACTAATGGTAATCCAGGTCTATAAGCTAATGAAGCACCTCTAAATTCAATAGATCCTTTATCAGGCCAATTTGGTGGTGGAGTCTTTTCAGTAATAACATATGGAGCTTCTTCAGGTAAATTCGAAGCGTAACTATCTAATCTTTCAACAGAATTCATTTCATTTTCAACTTGAGTAAAAGTTCTAATAAGCATAGATAATTGACCTGCGATTTGAAAAACATATGCCACGATTAAACCCACGGATGCGGCTGAGATACGGAATACTCGATTAACACAAAGCAAAGCAATTAATAATGCAAATAATGAAGCAACCATATCCATATGAATAGCTAACCAACGTTGATTAGCAATAGTAAGATAATAAGCTTCATTCATTTTATCAATTAAATAATTGTTTTTTTCAAGAAATCTAGGAACAGCATGATATGCTTTAATAGTAGTCATACCACTTAAAGTTTCATTAAAATTATTATAAACAAATGATCTTTGAATAGCTTCAAGACGTTTAATCTCTCTTGCAGAAGCTTGATAATAATTGGCAATGGCAACAAATAAAAAGCCAAGGAATGGAATAGCAATAGCAAACCAAGGTAAATAAATAATACACAAGATTAAAACCCCAATAATATTAGATAATGTAAATAAAAAGAATCTTAATTGATCACCAATTTCATTATCTAAAACATCAGTATCTTTAGTAAATCTATTTAAAATTCTCCCTAATGGTGTAGTATCCATAAATCCCATTGGTGCATGTAAAACTTTCTTCATAGCTAAAATATTTAATTTAACTGATGCAGTATTAGTTAAATAAACTAAAAGAATAAATTCAATAGTTAAACATATAAATGCCAAAAATGTAAACATAATATAAATACCAATGTATACTTTATCTTCCAAGGGGAATCGTCTTTCAACCCAAAATGATAACCAAGTATTGGTAAAAATCAGACAAAACGTGGCAAACATAAGGAAACAAAGTAATAAAGGACCATAAACATATGGTCCAACTTTACCTGAACCCAATTCAATATATCTTCCATAAACTCGTAAACTAATTGCATTAACAGCACGTTCTTCTTCATCAATTAATCTCCCATCGGCAGTTTCATCAGTGTTGAATTCACGATGAATAGCTTCTTCATCTTCTGGTTCACCTCTAGTGGAAGCTCTTGTAGAAAGTTTAGTTAATTGACGTTGAATCATTTCTTTTTCTTGTTCGAATTCTTCATCTTCTGAAGTAGGAATTTCTTCTTCTTCTTCTTGTTGTTGTTCTTCATTTTGAGCTTCACTATTGAAAGTCATTAATTTACTAAAACCAGTATTTGTAGCTGATAATTGTTCAACAGTACCAACATCAACTGAACCATCCCCATTCAAAAATATAACTCGATCAGCTGATCCAATAAGGGATAATTGATGAGTAGCTAAAATTCTTGTTTTATCTTTAAGTAAATCTAAAATACAATTATTCATAATATGTTTACCAACACGAGCGTCAACTGCACTTAAAACGTCATCTAATAAGATAATATCTCTATTAGCATAAACTGCTCTAGCTAAATTGATTCTAGCTTTTTGACCACCAGATAAAGTAATACCACGTTCACCAATTTCAGTACGATCTCCAGCAGGAAGAATTTCTAAGTCAGCTTCTAAAGAACAAGCATAAATAACTTGTTTATATTTCTTTTCGTCATATTTCTCGCCAAAAAGAATATTTTCCTTGACTGTGGTATTTTGCACCCAAGGGTAACCACAAAGTAATAATGAACCATTGGTATTTACATCACCCTGAGTTCGTTTCATAAATCCAGAAATAGCATTAAGTAAGGAAGTTTTACCTGATCCAATTAAACCGGTAATAACAACAAATTCACCTTGTTTAACTGTGAAATTGATATCTTTTAATCCAGGAAATTGAGATTCCTCTTCACCACGACTACTTGAAGATGTGGTTAAAGAATCTTTTTCAACAGAAGATTTTTCATGATAATGAACTTCAGTTTTATGAACTTTTTCACCTTTCTTTTGGTCCTTTTTGTCCTTTTTGTCCTTTTTATCCTTTTTAGTTTCCTCATCATCATCTCCGAAAACTTCCCATTCAAAACTTGCATGATGAACTTCAATTGCAGTTTCATCTTGTTCCATTAAAAGTCTCTTTTCAGAAGTAGCTTCAATATTTTCTTCAGCAGGATCAATCTCACCTTGAGCCATAAATTCACCAACTCTTGAAATACCCATAAATGCATCAGCACCAGTAGCTAATGCCATAGGCAATAAGAAAACTTGTTGAGTTAAAATATTATATAATGAAAGGGATGAAAATATTGAAGCAGGATCTTTTCTATGTGCAGCAATGGCATATAATACAAGGAAAGCAGTCATTGAGGCAAATAAAGTTAAGGAAAATGCAAATGAAGTAACAACATTTCTTAAAACTTGCATTCGATAAATAATCTTCATTTCCTTTTGTCTAATATCAGAAATATTTTCATGATATGGTGGTTCCCAAGAATAAAATTTAATAACTTTTAAATTATTTAAAGCTTCTTTAATATGATCAACACGAGAATCAGTATATACATTAGCCTTTTTTCTATATTTGAAAAGTGCTCCTGTAGATACAGCAATACAAAACATAAACACAATTAAAATAGCTACCCCAACTAATGAAGCTACACCAATATTCCATACTAAAATACCAATAGCAATACCAATAGGAACAGGGAAACAAATCAAGAAAGGTTGAAATCCTAATGCAAAATCAATACGAGATAAATCAGTACCTAACATTGAAGTGATTTTACCAACAGGATATTTATGTTTTGCTTCAGCATTTAATTTAAATGATTTATCTAATAATGCCTTAGTTAACACAGCTTTTGCTTGAGCACCAGTTAACATCGAACGATAAAAGAAATGATTAATTAGAACACCAATAATGAAAATAATAATCGCTGAACCAAATGAATAACCAATACCTTTACCAATACCAGTTTCAATACCTAAAGCTTTCATTTCAACATATTGAATCAACTTTTTCGTTAATAATGGTAAAGTAGTTTGACCAACTGAACTCAAACATAATAAAGTACATGCCCAAGTATATTGCCATTTATAAGTTTTAGCCAAAGCCCATACAGTCAAGAATTTATTTAATTTAAAATCTTGTAAATCTTGCTCACGATCAACTGTAGTAGTTTCAAGAGTTTCACCACGTTCTTTAAATTTTTCAATAATATGCTTTTGGCGAGCTTTTTCAATATCATTTTTCATATAATTATAAAAAGTATCAGCCATAGTTTGAACTTTAATATCATCAGTTAAATAAAATAAATCTTCGGGTTGTAAAGTTCTTCTATATCCAGTATGCATAACTGGACCTAACCACCAAAATAAAATTCGAGATATTATATTAGCTTTCAGAATAGGATATGGATCTCTTTCTTCTTCTGTAGGAATAGGAGGTACTTTTTTAGATAACATAAACGTCAATAGACGTTTTTGTTGGAGAAAGTGAGGATCTTCGCTCATGGTAAAAATATTTGTTGTGGAGTGTACAAAGTAGTAGTTGTAGTTCCGAGTATAACTCCAAGAATAGATTAAATATCAAGTACTAATAAAGCCATTAATTACTGAAGGAAGTGAAACATTCGGGGCTTCGGATTTAATTTATACTGTTTTCAAGTTTTTTTTTTTGGTTCACATTTAATCAAGCGGCACAAAAATATTTTTCAAAGTTTGATAAAAGCAAAGCAGTTTGACGTACGATATGGTTTCAATTTCAAACATGTTGTCTTGTATGTAGGGCGACTGTGTGTTAACCATCAATTTGTGACTCAACAATAATACCAATATGAGTCATAATTGTTTTGCTAAACACCATTGAAAATGAGGGGGCAAACATTCCTATGTTAGTATTCCTACCTAGTATTCCTGAACTACGAAGAATCTATGATTATTTTTTGTATCCCATCG
Organism: Spathaspora arborariae UFMG-19.1A; assembly: GCA_000497715.1. NCBI lineage: Eukaryota > Fungi > Ascomycota > Pichiomycetes > Serinales > Debaryomycetaceae > Spathaspora > Spathaspora arborariae. The sequence continues at coordinate 179,136 of KI547150.1, forward strand.
GATTTATTTTTAATTAGCTCAGGCCCGCATTTAAAAATAACTCCGACAATTATATCCGAAAATGAAACAGTGGCAAAAACTGGTTCAAAACAGTTAAAAAAGCGGCTATATTATTGTTTTTATGACACAATTCAAGGGATATCCTATGTCATTTCCGTACCATACCTTTGTTTTGATCCAACAAATAGATGTTTATGCAATAATAATAATATGAAAAAAAAAGAAAAGATGATATGCAGGTTACCACCTTAATTGCTTACAAATCACTTCGGCCCGATAAGTCCGAACTCATAAGCTCGTCAATTCATCAAGAATATTAATCGGATATACCTAATCATGTTATGATTAACCTTGAACAGTGACCAGCATAACAATAATATGGTTTGACACCATAAATAATTCCATGGAGGATAAGAATTGTTAAAACTCCAATACGGCAGGATAAGTTTTTGATTATATAAGCGGATAAATGATTATGCATATTTTTTTTTGGAAACAATGAACTTCTAAATTGGGGTAGTTTTTTTTTCGTAAATATCCGCTCACACAAATTTTTTACTTTCAGATCCGCCAATCTAATTATTGTTTTCTTTTGACGTAATATGAGTGACATAAATAATATTTGGTGGCAATAGTGAAGGGATATTAATTGTAGTAATAGTCAAATTAACTCCGTTGATGTTTATTCAGAAAATGACGATTAAATCCTTTTAAATCATTGTAGATTGCTCCACATGTTTTACATTTCCGTTTAATTCTATTAGCAACGGAAATATTAACAAATTTACCAATAAATTTAGGGGTATTTGATGCATTATAATTCATGTAAACTTCTTCGCCATCAGTCAAATCACTACTATATTCTGTATAATCAAGTTTTGGTTGACGGGGTTTACGTTGTTGTCTATTTTTATTTGTAGTGATTTCGACATTCTTCTCAACTTCAATACTCTTGGGTTGTAGTTTTTGAATTTTAGGTTGTACTTTCTGGATCTTACATGGTTCTTGTATTCCATAAGAATCAACAAAATTAGTTATATGATTGATGATCAGAGGATCAATTGTTATTGGGTTGTTTGTGGGGATTTCAATTAAAGGCAAAAATGAATTTCTAAATTGATGAGATTTACGTATAACATGGCGTTTAATACTTGGTTTACTAGTTGGGTTAGGATTGACGTGTTATTCTAATATATATTATAGGACTTACGTTGATGGCATGTTATTGATTCAAAGTTATGGAGAAGATATTGTTTACAAAATTAGTAAACCGCTTTTTTTTTTGCAACACAATTTTGATTTCCCTTCCACAAACTTGTTTAGTAATATATCCAGAGCAGTGTTTTGGAACTATTACATGGTGAGTAATAACATACGACTAAGTATGTAGAGATTTTATATATGGTTTGATGTCAGTAATTTTTTCAAATTTTACAAAATTTCTACTAATATCTTTTGCTGGAAGTATATTATTATAGTCAACCTGTATTTGAAGAACTAATACTACAAAAACAACAAAAAACAACAACCAAACAACAACCAAAACAACAACCAAAACATCAAATTCTTATTGAAATGAACATTGTATTCACATTAGAGAGATTCTATGACTATAACCACTTATCACATAGTATAACAACGAATAGAAAAATATTACATAGTCAAGGTAACTGTGTATATTTGGATCAACTACATACTATAGACAATTGGTATCCAGCAATGTGGCTAGTAAATCAGGCTATGTCACACATTAGCATACAAAAGTTTACCTTTACAGTAAAACCACCACATTGTTCATAGTTAAATTGCTAAGATTCCCAATAATCACGTTTCAACAACTAATTTATGTGTATGCACGGAAACAGCTTCCCAATTAGGCAAGATAAATCTTTTTTTACCGAGCCGTTTTTTATTATTTTTGCATCCATTGAATTTCGTTATACGCCACAGTTTTTAGACAATATGGAGTATATTGTGAAACCCCGATGCATGTCCGAACTTTATATAAAATACCCCAAACTCTGAAGTCAAAGTAAGATGAACTTAGACAACACATCAGAAATGACTAGAAAAAGACAAAAGAAACAAAGAACTCCAATTATTATCAATGCATTTGATATGGCCTGTCCTGGTCTTCAAACACCAGGACTTTGGAAACACCCTCAAGATAAATCTCGAGATTATAATACTATTGAATATTGGACAAACCTTGCTAAATTACTTGAAAAAGGAAAATTTAATGCATTATTTATTGCTGACGTTTTAGGTCCATATGATGTATATAATGGGCCTAGAAATTTAACTGCCGCGGCGAAATCAGGTGCTCAATGGCCAATTAATGAACCTAGTGCTGTTGTTTCTGCCATGGCTGCTGTAACTAAAAATTTATCATTTGCGGTTACTTCAAGTACAATTAGTGAAGCTCCATATCATTTTGTAAGAAGATTAGCTACACTAGATCATTTAACTAAAGGGAGAATTGGTTGGAATATTGTTTCGGGTTATTTGGATAGTGCTGCGAGAAATTTATTGAATGGGGAAGAGTTACCTGAACATGATGCCAGATATGATCGTGCCCAAGAATATTTGGAAGTTGTGTATCAATTATTCCTATCTTCATGGGCTGATGATGCAGTTAAATTAAATAAGAAAACAGGGGTTTTTAGTGATCCTGAAAGAATTAGAGAAATTAATTATCAAGGTGAACATTTTAAAGTTCCTGGACCTAATATTTGTGAACCAACACCTCAAAGATTACCTGTTATTTTACAAGCTGGTGCTTCTTCCAAAGGATTGAAATATGCTGCAAGAAATGCTGAAGCTGTTTTCATCAATGGTATGACTCCAGAAGGTTTAGGTTATAAGATTAAACAATTAAAAGAATTAGTTAAAAGGGAAGGTAGAAACCCTTCTACAGTTAAAACGGTTCAATTAGTTACCGTGATTGTTGCACCAACACACGAAGAAGCTGTGGCAAAATTTAAAGAATATAAAGAATTAAGTGATATTGAAGGTGCACAAGCCTTATTTGGTGGGTGGACTGGAATTGATTTAGGTAAATATAAATGGGATGAAGAATTAGATAAAATTGAAGGGAATGCTATTAGAAGTATGGTAGAAACATGGACAAAACCGTTCCCAGGAGATCCTGAACATCTTAAAAAGACTCGTGGGTATATTGCTGATAGAATTTGTATTGGAGGTTCTGGTGTTTTATTTTTGGGTACTCCACAAGAAATTGCTGATGAAATTGAAGATTGGGTGGATATTTCTGGTGTAGATGGATTTAATTTCACATATGCTATTACCCCTGGTTCATTTGAAGATATTGTAGAATTATTAATGCCAGAATTAAGAAGAAGAGGATTAGCTTGGGAAGATTATCCTAAGGAAGGACTTACATTTAGAGAAAATCTTTATGGTATTGACAGAGAAGATCCGACTTATCTTCAACCAGATCATCCAGCATATAATTTAAGATGGAAAGCAGGAGAATCAAAGGAAGAATTTGAAAAGAAATTGAACAAGACATTGAAAGAGCATTTTAATAAAAGCGGATTAACCGAATTAGGAAATTAAATCCGAATTCTTTTTTTTTTTTTCACACACACACTCTCTTTTATATTTAGTAGTTAATAAAACAAGTATATGAATTTAAAACTGTGGATCTTTCATTGTGGTCAGTTCATTGAGGAGTAAGCCACAGTTAAATGATCCGCATAGAGTATCCTAAACTAATAGCAATAACCGGATTGTCGTGTGGGGATGATCTGACAATTATAAATAGACAAACTTCACCTTTCTCTTTGTTCAAGTATGTAATTCTCTAAGTAATCATGCCAGAACCAACAAATAAGTTCAATTTAAGACCTTTTGTAGAAGCTCCATTGTCAAAGTCTGACATAAAACCAATCTCTCTTGAAAGTATTGATTTATCACTTTTTAAAGAAGGACCACAAGGTTTACTTGATAGACAATTAATTGCTAATAAAGTTGAAAAATCTCTTTCAACATATGGGTTTATTTCTATTATTAATCATGGAATTGATCAAGATAAATTAGAACATTTAAAACTGATTGCTCAACTGCTTTGTAAATTACCTGTTGAACAACAAAAGAAATTTCTTGCTGGTGCTATGAAATCTGATCTCGAAGATCGTTCAACTTCACTTGGTGCTGAACGAGGTCCTGGTTTTAAACCTAAGGGGTATTGGTCAATGAAGAATGGTGTTGAAGATTCAATTGTTCATTATAATTTTCAAAATTTACAACATTCAGATTTCTTTGATGAATCAAACAATTATCCAGAAATTGTAAGAACTTATATTAATGATATTGTTGATTATTATAGATATTTACATCTGGAAGTTTTAAGAAAACTTACAATTTTATGTGATATTGTGTTAGAGCTTCCTGAAGGTTATATATGGGATAAATATTACAGTGTTATTGATGGAGATCATGAAAATTCTGGAGGTGGTGCAGGTAGATTCATGTTATATGAAAGTATGAAACCTGAGGATATGAAGAAAGTTGACAATACTTGGCTTCGAGGACATTCTGATAGTGGCGGATTCACATTTATTACTTCGCAACCAATTTTATCATTACAAATCAGAGATTATTTTACTGGAGAGTGGAGTTATGTTGGACATACTCCAAATTCATTTATTGTTAATGTTGCTGATGGTATGGAATTTATAACTGGAGGATATTTCAAGAGTTCAATTCATAGAGTTGTTTCACCACCTGAAGACCAAAAACAATATCGTAGATTGGTATTAATTTACTTTTCTACTCCTAAACTTACTTCGATAATTGATCCTGATGAATTAAATTCTCCAAAATTAAAAAGGTTAGGTATTACAAAACCTAAAGAATGGGAAAAGATTACTTTTGGTCAATGGTATGAAGAAAAGGCAAGATTATTTGGTAAAAGAAAAGTTAATGATACTCAAACTGATGAACCTAAGTTAGTGCTTGTACATGGTAGATTACATGAAAGATGGCATCAAGTTGAAGAGAATTTCAACTTAGAAGAAGCTAGAAAGAGATTTGATGTAATTACATTAGATGATTCTGTATAACAGTATATATGGTAATATATGGTATAACTAAAAGAACATTTCAATTAATTGAAGAAGTAATGAAAGACCATTACTTAATACCCAACTAATAATAATTGATCTATCAGTAGAATTAGTAAAAAGTTTAGAAGCTACACTTCCAACAATACCTGATTTTGTAACAGCATTAATCAACAGAGACCAAGTAATAATCTCATCATTAATTATATCTGTGACTAATGTAACTGTAAAATCTTGTCCATCATCAGTGGTAACAATATCTTCAAGTATAGAAATAGCAAGTCCGGATTTTTGTAAAGATTCATAAAGGTCTACTGGATTTGTAACACTATTCATTAAATTAATAATAGTTTGTAAAGCTGTGTTTTGAACTGCTGTTAAAACTCCATTTATAGTATCAAGTACAACTCCAATAATCTGACCAATAAATCTCTTTTTAAATGAAATAACCCCGTTAGCCCTAAGTTGTTTGACAATTTTTAGTACTCCAGGAATCATATCAGGATTAGTAAAGAAAACCATAACAATATCCACAGCTAAATTTGAATCATCAGCATAGTTTAAAATTGAAGTTAACGAAGTGGCATTAATATAATTCTCAACAGCATTAATCACAATACCTTGTGTAGCCGGATTACTATACATAATATGTACCATTGCCACACCTTGACCCGATTGATTTAATGTAGTCAATGCCATAGTTAATGGAGGGTAGTCCCTTTTGAAAACCAGAGGATCTTGGAAAGTTTCCTCAAGGAGGGAAATGAAGCCAGGAACTTCCAGTTGTTGTCTTGTTTGTAAAACATCGGTATCAACAGGAGTGGCAAGAACAAAAGTTGCAAAAACGAAGGAAATTAAGGTATATAGTAAATTCATCTTGTGGCGGAGGGTACCTTAATATTAGAACACAAGATCTAGGCGACTGTGGTGATACTTATACCCCTATGTATGTACTAAAATATATTTGACATATTCGGTAAGTAGCTTTACAAATTTATTTTATAATTGTACATTTTTTATCTTATTCTAGATTCAAATTGCCTGAACTGGTATAAATGGAAACTGGAAAAATTTCCTATTTAGGAAGTGTTGCAAATTGGGCGGTAGCGCGCACATACGAAACGTTCTCGTTTCCAAAAAGTAAACATTATAATTCGAAAGAGAAGAACTTTAATGGGGGTTGTCTAAACGAATAAACTTGGTATTTGATAATATGTGTATTATAAAATTACGATTGACTACTATATTAGCAAGTTGCAAAACTGTATAACTGAGTTTTAGACCTTTCCAGCACCTCTCATTTCATCATATAAAACAATGGTTCGTAACAATACTTGAAATCCATTTTCAACTTCTTCAGGTGAAGAATACTCTTCTGGAGAATGTGAAATTCCATCTTTTGAAGGAATAAAAATCATTGAAGTTGGAACCCTAGTACTTGTAAAACAAGAATCATGACCTGCTCCACTAGTAATTTCTGTAATTTCATCTTGTGTAAATAACTGTAATGCTGCTGATTTAACTGTATCTATATTTGTTTGATTAAATTTAATTGCCTTTGATGAAGTAATATTTTCAAATTCAACCAGTAATAATTTTGCCAAAGGTGAATTAATATTTTCTTGAGCAATTTTGCCTGCTTCTTGTTTGATTTCTAACATTATTTTAGATAATATTTCATCTTCAACATGTCTTATATCTAAGAAAAATTTCACGATATTTGGAATTACATTTACTGAACCAGGTTCTAATTGTAAAGTACCTACAGTAGCTAAACCATGATGTTTATTGGCAATATCGACAGTCATAGTAATAATTTTCGATGCAGTCAACAAAGCATCTGATCTAGTATCCATCGGAGTTGTACCAGAATGAGAAGATCTACCTTTAACAGTAACTAAATTCCAATCAAATGCTTGAACACCAGTTACAATTCCAACCTTCTTTTGTTCATTTTCTAAAATTGGGCCTTGTTCAATATGAATTTCAAAATGGACTGCAAGTGGGTTTTCCAAATATGAAGCCTTGGTTGTTCCATCATAACCGATTCTTTTTAATTCATCACCAAATGACACAGGTATTTTATCTAAAGATTTAAGTTGCAAACAATCTTGCAAAGGGATTTGTTTTGCCCAAACACCTGAAGCAACCATTGATTTAGGAAATCTTGCCCCTTCTTCATTTGTCCAATTTACCAAGGCAATAGGATAATTAGGAACATAATTATTCTCCTTAAAAGTACGAAGTACTTCTAATCCAGATAATACTCCTAAAATACCATCATATCTACCACCACTAGGTTGAGTATCTAAATGAGAACCAATACCAGTAGGATATCCTGAGTTTTTCCCAGGATAAATTGCAAAAATATTTCCCACTTGATCAATTTTAACTTGACAACCTAATGATTTTGTTTCATTTACAAACCAATCACGAACATTTTTATCAAGATCAGATAATGCTAATCTACAAACGCCAGTTTCTGTTTCACCTTTACCCCAAATACCTTTGGCTCCCCATTTTGCAGTTTCATGGATTGTAGATAATAATCTACCTTTTTGAATTTTTAATGAATCAACGGAAAAGGTCATTTTGCGTTAGTATAGATTTAATCATTTTCGAAAATTTTGGGGGTAATACTGGAGTATTTTTATATTGATAGATATGAAAAATTGACATGTTTTAGCGGATCAATCCAAATTAGGCAAGTGTTTATCAGAAAAATTCCGAGCATCTCTACAATCAAAAGCCTGGGAACAGCACATATAACAAGGTCTTCAGAATGAGTGAATGTAATGAAGTACGAGGTCATGGGTGTCCTGTATTATAAGATGTGCATTGTAAATTGATTTTGAGTTTTATGTTTTGCGGATAAATATTACCGCTCGTCTATGTACTTCATGCAATGTGGGAGGGTAGTATTATACATATGGTGCCATATGATGGGAGTACATTTTATAGATACATTTTATAGATACATTTTATAGATATATTTTATAGATATACCTTATAGATATACTTGATACATAATAGTTATCTCTTATAGTTATCTCTTATAGTTATATCTTATAGTTATATCTTATAGTTATACCTCATAGTCATACCTCATAACTATTCCTCATAGCTATCAGATAAGGGAGGAAGAGTTGAATACCATCTTTCACAACAAGGTGCACTTTCAATTACGAAAGTGCAAAACAAAAATCAAAAGGTATATTCAACTCACATAAACAAATTTACACTTGAAAAAAGATCTTGTTCCTTGTTACATCTAATTCTCCAAATCGTACGTTAAATTTCTCTTAAGCTTGAACTCCAAAAAGTATGACCTACAACCAGAAAAGGTTAAACTATAACATTTGAAACTACTCGTAATCTACGTTTCTCAAATTATGTGTGTTACTTTAATAAATTATCATACAATTGTCACATGCAAATGTGTGAATGTGAATGCAAAAATATTCTTTACGAAATGAAAAACCTCACTTAGGAATCACTTTTTGAAAAATCTTAGCGATAAAGGTTGATGTGTTTCAATGTCAACGTGGTTAAAACAATGGGATACAATTATAAGGGACTATATTTTGTTACATGAGGAGACGTTAACTAGCAGACAAAGGCAGAAATTAAACATCAGAAGTAAGTATTTTTCTATTACATATAAAATAAACAAAAGTATTATATAAGGTCTTACCCCTTTTTAACTAATTTTACGATATTCAAAGTGTTTGTTACTATATACTTTCTCGGATATCTTCCCAAGTTTGTTCATAACAATACCAGCAAAAAACTCAAAAAACTCAAAAAAAAAAAGAAAAAAAAAGAAAAAAAAAGAAATATAAAATTGTGTAGTATGAAATTGACCTTATCTGCAGGAGGGTTGCCACTTTCCTAATAACCAGAAAAAAAACCAATTTTTTTATTTTTGAATAAGAATAAAAATTTCATATCTTTTTATCCATTTCCTAACTACTTTCACCAGATTACCCTAAAAATAGAACCAGCTATTCCAAATTATTAACTTAACAAAAAATATACAGACATCTGTTTTTTTTTATTATAGTTACTAAGGAAAGCAAAGAGAAAGAGGAGAGAATCTTCGAGTCTAGTTCATTTTACATTCGCTTATAAACTTTTTTTGAACCAGTTCTATTTTAAATAGGAGTATATTGTTCCCCGCGCAAAAAGCACATTGACAACAAAATTATATTCGAACCAGTTAACATTTAGTAACTAAAGTTGTTGTTACCTATACGACTAATACATTCGTTTAAATTTTCAATTACCACACTCGCTTTCAAAACAAACAAGAAACTAAATACTTTGTTATATTATACCCTGATAAAATTTTACACATGACAATATCAACAGAATTACCAATAAATACAGATCCTGGGCTGTTTGTCCCACCACAGTTACCTTCCAATACCTCTGAGCAATTTTTAAGTCCTATACCTGATTCAATGATGATGGGTAATTTTGAATCGCCATCAGATGCATTCCCACCAAGTAATAATGTAATTCAATTAACACCACAAATAATACAAACAACTACGTTCCAAACCCCTGAAGGAACTGATGGCAATCACATACAAGCTATATATAATTCCACTCCATTACCTACACCATATGCTACTCCAATTGTCAATTTCCCCAAGAATAATCATTTTTCTACTCCTAAGAAAGGATATCCTGTAGTTCAACCAGTATCGGCACCACCACCACCACCACCACCACTGTCAACCATTTGGGATGGGTCATCACCGATTATATCAAACTTTGCTCCATTACGAGAGTCCGACGAAGAAGCCACTGCTATTGGTCTTGGATTATCTCTTGATCAAATACAAGTTGATCAAGCAAAAACAAGATATATTCAACAAATTAAACAACAAGAATATCATCGATTATTGATGGAGAAACAAAATCAATTACAACATATATCACATCTTAATAATTTAGATCTACAACCTGTTGTAGGAGCTACTGTAGGAGCTACCGCAGGAGCTGCTGCACCTGAGTTTAGTCAATCTGATGGTGATAAATCCTTAGTTGATGCCAGTCCAACTACTATTGATGCAGTTAGTAGTCAATCATCTCCTTACCTTGAAAATGTAAGTGGTGTTGCTGTTGCTGATGAAAGTATTTCTGAAGAAGAACGATTATTTAAAGAAATAACCACACCCATGCTTAAACTTAAACATGATGATGTTTTTGGACAATTTGTTGATTTTGAATGTGAATATCCTTCTTCGAGTAGTGATCTTGATCATATTAAAAATTTTGAATTTAATGATTATTTTACATTTGAAAATAATCAACAACGACAGAAACCTAAAGAAACAACAATGAAAAAGAAAAAACCAAGTCCTTCTTCAACAAAAGTAACCAAAAAAACATTAAAGAAATCACCATCATTTACTGGTGTTTCTTCATCTCCGACATTTATTGTGAATCAAAAATGGAATAGATCAAGTAATGACATTCAAACTAAGAAATTGGAAGCATATTCAAAGGCAAACCAACTATCATTTAATGAATGTTCTCAGAAAATTCCCTTGTTTGCTTTAAGTAGTCATTATTCATTTGTTTATGAAAATGTTGATTCAATTGACAAAGAAGAAACTTTAACAAGATCAAAATCAAGTAATAATGTTATGATTGATTACGCTAATTTTGAAAAAAATTCTTCAAATCAACTTAAATCTTTAGAATCAGGATTAATTGAATTTAGAGTTGATTTAAAGAAAAAGTAATGTTAGGACAAAGGTTTTATAATGAATTTTAAATGTAACAGTATATTGTAGATTTTTTCACCAGAGAAAAGTCTGTACAAAGATAACTTGTAGATCCCTCTACTTGAAGTAGAAACTACTACTCACAAGTGTAACTTCAATTGAATAACTCGAAGCTATTAAAACTTGATAAAGAGGAACTTTCACTACCAAATTACCTTCCCTTATAAATAAACGTATATTTTCATGCAAAACACTATAAAAAATGACCACAAATAATTACAAATCCTTATCTCTTGGAATATAATCAACTTCATTCAAAGGCTTTTTTCTAAATAATCTATTCCAGTGATATTTACCTTCTGTAGCATAAGCAAAATAAGTTAAACCAACAGGAACAACACCAGCAAAAATAAATATATATAAAGAACCCCTTGGAGTTAATCGATATCTATTACCAGCTGTTTCTTGAAGTTTATTGAATTTTTCAAATTCAATATCTGTAAATAATGTCTTTGCCATTGTGGATATCTTTAATGCTTTACCTTTATTGATGATATTTCTAATTTTCTTTCTTCAGAATGTAATTGGTGAAGAAAAAAATGTTGTGATGTATATGCAGGATTGGTCACGTGATACAGTTTGTAGATTTTTTTTGTTTTGTTTACAAAGCAAGTTCAAAAAGATGTTGCCAAAATTCAAAACAATTATACTAACACAACAGGATAATGTCAGATTATTCTCTAGATTCAAGAAATATTGCCTTACTAACAGAACATTTCGGTTTTGTTCCGATTGAATTAATTGATGAAGTAATTAATGCCGCCAATGAACTTATGTATCGTGCTAGTAAAAGTTTTCAAGAATATCTTGAACAACGTAGAACCCGAGCATTACAACAACAAGCAGAAGGGATAGTTGAAGAGCAAGAAAATGTATTTGCAAGTGTAAGTGATCATGAGATTGCAAATGGCATGACTAAATTAGAAACTTTACTTGAATCACAAATTGATATTAATTTTGATAAATATGAATTATATACACTTCGAAATATATTTCATATTCCTTCAGATTTAGTTCAAGAAGGGTGGATTAAATTAAAACATCACGAAGGTATTGAATTTAGTAAAGATTCGTCAATTAAAAAGAAAGAATTAGATCAAGAAATACTTAAAATTAAACGTAATATTGAATTCGAAATAAATATAAGACGAGTATCACGATTACAATTAGTCAGATTAAAGAAATTAATTAAAGTTCAACGAGCATTAGCTGAAAATATTGGATTTTTAAGTGTAAATAAATCTGATAAAGATAGTGAAGAAATATTACGAGCTAAAGAAATTCTTAAACTGTTGACTCCATTAGATCAAACTTTGCTGTTTTTAATTAAGCAAACTAAACATTCAATAATTCAATTAGATAAATTGGCAACCAAGGTTAATCTTGATATTCAAACAAAACCATTTGGACCTGATGAAAATGATAAATTTATTGATGGTAGAACAGTAAGAATATTAGAAAAAACTGGAGTATTACAAAGTGATTCGCTGAATTTGTCTTTATTGGATTCAACAGTGGAAACTACAGTAGAAACTGCAGCAGAAGATCGAGAAAATGAACCAGAAATTAACTTTGAAATACCTAGTTCTCCAAATGTTGAAACTGTTACTCAATTTGTTGAAACAACTAGTCAACGGGAGTAAACAAATTTACTCCTTCAGAGTCATGTTCCTTACTTCATGACTTCTGAATCATTATTTTACCGCGGTGTAATACAAATCAGACAACTCGAAAAAAAAACAATGAAATCCCGATAATTCTGAAATTAATCAAAGTCAACACAATTTTTTTCTGCCCAACTCTCAAGGTCATCCTTATCATCGATATTCACCTATAGACACTACACAAACATGGCACTGTTAGTATATAACATGTTATTCCAAGAGATAACAAAACCAGATACATCTATACCCCTTAGAGTCCAAATTAGTGGGGTTATGGGTTCAACTTCTTTAGCATGTTGGATTGTGTTACTTATGCCCCAATTAATTGAACAATGGAGATTAAAATCTGCTGATGGAATAGCTATTGGGTTTATATCGATTTGGTTTCTTGGTGATGTTTTCAATTTAATAGGAGCAGTATGGGCTGGGTTATTACCTGAAGTTATATTTCTTGCCATTTGGTTTTGTATTGCTGACTTTATGATGATTGCCAGTTATTTTTATTATACTTATATCTATAAAAAACATCATCATAAGAAGCATAGAACAAGAACAAATAGCACAGGAGAAGAAAGGCCTTTAATTAGAAGACGTAGTTCTACATTAACTGATATTGCCCTAGAGCCACAATATCATTCAGTATTTGTTAAATATATTTTGCCAATATTATTTGTTATTGGATGCGGAATAATGGGATTTTATCTTGGGGGAACTAAAACTGAAAAGGATAGTCCTAATGAAGAACCAATTGCTATAGGACCCCAAATTATGGGTTATTGTAGTGCAATCTTGTATCTTGGAGCAAGAATACCTCAAATTATTCAAAATTATCAAAGGAAAAGTGTGTATGGGTTAAGTTTATTATTCTTTTTGTTTTCCGTGTTGGGGAATTTAACATATGCTGGACAAATCTTATTTTATAGATCTGACAGTAAATATATTTTATTGAATTTAAGTTGGTTATTGGGTTCATTAGGTACTATATTTGAAGACAGTTTGATATTCTTACAATTTTATATATATCGACAAAATGAACCTGTATTTGAATAAACTGATGTTTGCATGTTTTTCTTTTATATATAAAAACAAATAATAAATAACCAAATATACACTATATATATATATATAAAGAAAGAAGAAATTGATGATACTCTAATTCTATTTGTTTATCCGTATTTAAAATCCTCCCCCAAAAAATTGTTTTCCCATTAATATTAACCGAGTACCTTGCTTGTCCTTTGTCTATCCGTGTTTTTATCTTTTACCCTAATAAATTCCAATTAAAAATTAATTTATACTCCAAAGAAATAAAAAATGTCCTCTTCCTTCTTTTTTTTGTCTGTCTTGTAACGACGTAATACCTAAAAAACACAAAATCTTAATACTGTTGCAAATTGCAAAAAAAAATCTCACAAGTACTTTTCAAATAATTCATCTTGTAACCATCCTACTTTTTCAAAAGCAGCAAATAATCTTGATGCCTTGTTTACATCAATTCTACATGCCTTTTGTGCATCTGTTCTTCTAAATTGTTTACCTGATCTTAATCTTGCTACTTTTTCAAAAAATAATCTTCGCTTAGAATCAAGATATACTGCCACAGGTAATCTTAAAATACTTGCTAATACTATTTCAGCAGGATGTAATTTTGATAAATTTGGATCTTGACTTAAATCCATTGGTTGTCCCTTCCATTCTATTCTTAAACATTTTGTATTATTTGCAGGAAGGGTTTCTTGAGCATTAGGGGAATAATCAGGTATTGATTCATCAATTAATGACTGTTGTTGTAATGCTAATGAAGGAGATTGTGAGCTTGGCGTAGCGGGTTTTCTACGTTTCTTAGGTATAGGAGTTGAAATTAACTCATCGTCAGTATCAAAAGTTTTAGGACCAACTCTTCTTGTTCTCATTCTTGTTCCAGTTGTTTCTTCTGAGAAATCATCTGATTCATATACTCTTCTCTTGTATTTTCTAATTGGTAATGGTACAACCAAGTTTCCTCCTCGACTACGTTCATCATTAATTATCAGAGAATATTTATCTATAAACCTCAAAATATTACTTTTATCAGGATTAGTAATTGATATGGTTAATTTATAATCTTTAAAATTCTCAAGTTTAAATTCATTGTTTGTAGGTAAATACAGTTTTGTGTTTGTATATTCTGGTGGAGGTAATGCTACAGTATGTAATACTGTATTACGTTGATATGGAGATAAAGGTGGTGATAAAGGAGGTTCAATTAAATCAGTATTAATTGTATTCCCTTTAGTAATTGCCAATTGATGATGTTGTTCAGGGGTAAGACATCCAGGTATATCTCGCTGCATCATTGCTTTAGTGAATGGTTGGTATAAATAAGACATTCTTTTAAAAGCCTGTAATGATAATTGGAAAGAAAGAAACGAACTACAAAATTTACAGTTGGGAAATTGATATGATTATAAAGGTTATATTTGCAAAAAAAAAAATTATTTCTTTTTTTTTTTTTTACCAGTCATTTGTTTTCTGTTACTAAGTTGTGGTTTTTTTTTTTCTTAATAATATTTTGTACAATGGAGAATTTCTTTTTTTTTTTGTTTTAACTTTAAAAAACACAATTGATATTGATGAGGTAAATCTGGAATTTAGAGATTTATTTTACAAATAAAAGAGATGGCCGAGCAGATGTTCACCAATTGTATGCAATTGAGCGATTTCTCCGTTTCTCTCAAGCATGTACCAAATACAATTGCCGGTCACGCACTTGAGCTATGAACGGAAAAATATCACTTGGTAATTTCTTAAAACTAAAAATAAAAAACAATCTCATCGTTTCTTTTTTTTTCTTTCTTTATCTCAAAACTTTTTTTTTTGAAAACATGCATGTTAAACGTTTTTCTTTTTCTTTTTTTTTTTTGCAGAATACTCGGTCCATTTTTGTGTCGACGCCTGAGGACATTGATTGCGGCATCAACCTATGCATAACATGTCAATGAATACACTCTTGACAAATGAACAATACTGTGATACATTCCCATCCAATTTTATTGTGTATTACTAAATAAACTCTCGTAAGAAATAAACATTTTTGGCTATATGCATGAGATTTTATTTTTATGGGGTATATCGCATCAATTCTATCAAACGTTTTATTTTTTTTCTCGTGCGGGAACACTGTATAAACGCGATTACAAAGACATTTCCGACCATGACATTTTACATAGCTAATTTCAAGGCTGTGTTTATATTCATTCACTTGACGAGAAACAGGCGGTATGATCTTCGGAAAAGTGAGAATTTCGCTTTCTTACAGGACCAATTCTTAAAAATCTCATAATTTCTTTTTTAGGCTTTTTTGCTTTTTTTGTTTTTTTCTTTTTCTTTCTTTTCGTATTGTTTGGCGGGATATTTCCGGTGTAGTACATGGTTACAGATGTATTTTTACAGGTTGAGATGGAGATAATGAGAGTTGTATATGGATGTGTATGTGTATATGGAGATAGATGTGTATGTGAGGGACATGTGTGGTTAATTAATCCTCGGTATCGGATGGTAAACCGGGGTATGAACGCATAAAGTGCAGTGATTTTTATGTCACTAATAGCCTACGGATTGCTCATCAAAACATTCCTGCACGACAGGTTAGATAACTCGCACACGAGGTCTGAGTCAAGTATTTAACAACTTGAGTAAAATGTCAACATTGATTTTCTTTTCTGGGAAACAAACAGTGTAATAGATCGAAAGAATCACTTTTGTAGAATAAGCGTGTGTCATAAGTCGGTATTCTCTTACAGATTTATATGTTCTTTTCGTGTCCTTGAGACATTGCTTTACAACACATAATGTTTTCTCACCTCACGAAATGCGGCTTGATTGACATCAAGTATCAGAAAAAGAAAAAAAAAGAATTACAGAAGTGAAGAAATACTGTTGTAAAGTGTAGTTCAGAAGTAATAATGATAAATTATGCATCTAAAATATGTCTTGCACCTATGGTTCGTAGTGGAGAACTTCCTATTCGATTGGTTGCATTAAAATATGGTTGTGATTTAGTATGGACTCCTGAAATCGTGGATAAAAAATTGATTACATGTACAAGAGTTATAAATGATACTCTTAAAACTATAGATTATATTGAATCAAGAAATCAAAGTTTAACATTTAGAAAACATCCCTTAGAACAAGGGAAATTAATTTTACAACTTGGTTCAAGTAATGCACAATTAGCTGTAGAAGCTGGTTTAAAAGTTATTCAAGATGTTGATGGAATCGATTTAAATTGTGGATGTCCTAAACATTTTTCAATTCATTCAGGTATGGGTGCTGCTTTGTTACGTACTCCTGATGTGTTATGTGAGATTTTACAAGCATTAGTTGAGAAAGTTGGAAAACCAAATAATAAACCAATAAGTTGTAAAATAAGACTATTGCCTGAATTTGAAGAAACAAGAACTTTAGTTGAAAAAATATGTCGTACAGGTATTCTGAATTTAACTATACATTGTCGTACACCGATAATGAGAAATCGTCAAGATCCCATTTGGAATTATTTGCCAAAACTTATTCCTATAATTCAAGAACTTGGAGTTAATGTAATTATAAATGGGAATATGCAAGGTGTAGAAGATTTAATTAATTTACAAAAAGCAATGAAGAACTTTAATATTGGAATTATGATTGCTGAAGCTGCAGAAATGAATCCTTCAGTATTTTCTTCAACTCCTCGAATACAAAAACAAGTTGTAAAAGATGTATTTGAAGTTTGTAAGAAATATCATTCATTTAGTGGGAGTAAATTCTTAATTTCAAATCTTGTACATGGAAAATCAAAATATTATCAAGAAATATGTCGAACCAAGACATTTGAAGATATGGAAGGGGTAATTAATTCGATATTGGAAGATACAATTGATACTAAGATGAATAGAATTAGTAATAGAAATTCTCAAAAATTGAATAGTTTTACTTTACAAGAATATCATGAACATATGAATAAGCGAGGAGAATTAATGAATCAATTTTTCGATAGTTGGAGAGAAGAGGAAATGTTACAAAGATTAAATGATACTCCGACAAACAAGGGAGGTAAAAGAATTAATCTTGAATCATCAACTGGGAACAAAAGGGTTAAAATAGAGACTTAATAGATTTAATATATGCTGAAACTACACTCCTGCAATTACACTCCTGCAACTACACTCCTGTAACTACACTCCTATAACCAAACTCCTATAACCACACTCCTATAACTACACTCACTTCATTAATTTTATTCATTCTCTATATACAAAATATTTCTAAACTAAAGCTTGAGGCTCAGTTTCATTTAAAAAAGTTCTCTTTATACCACACCAAGCACCAGCTCCTAAAGCCATTAAAGCTGAAGCATAAATCATAGGCTTAACACCAGCACTACTTTTAAATAACGCACCTGCAATAGCACCAGCTCCAATTGAATTAAAATCATCATGTTTATCTCTAACTGCATCGATTGTGGAGTCAATTAAATTATAAGTTAATGCTAAAACACCAGCATTGTTACCCAAAAACGGTCCTCTCTTAGTAATATGATTAAGTACAGTATTTAACTTTAATTTAGGAGGAGCATCTTTAGGAATATTCTTAATTCCTTCTTGTAATCCATAGGCACCACCAATTCCAAGACCTAACAAATAAACCGCACCAGTTCCATAACATAAATCGTCACTCCATGATCGTGAGGGGATTATACCTTGGGATCCCTCTACAGTATTAAGTTTTTCATCTTCTAAATCAAGATATTCTACTCCCTTTTCTAATCCAGCAAGTGGGTGAAGTTGAGCAGAAGTGTATAAATTTGGTGATTGAATCATAGAATGTACATCAGAAACTTCTTTAGGATCAAACCCAAGAGTTTGTTTGAGTTGTTCGTCATCTGTGGTTTGACTACTGCTTGATTTTCCAAATAACCATGACATGTTGTACTGATCTATATGTGTTACCTCTTTCTATTCTAAATCTTTGAAAATTTTTGTTGTATGGGCAAAAAAAAAAAATATTGCAATGAATGTATGTAACCTGTAAATCTTGTCAGTTGATTCGGGTTCGGATTTACATGTTATGTTGGTCACGTGATACGTTCACAAATGAACCTTTTATATACATTTACTGGATAAAGGTATTACAATAGAAAGGGTTGTTTTCCATGTATTGAGGATTAGAAGGAGGTCTAAATGTAGTACCTTCAAGATGAGAATAAAATATTGTTGTATATTTCTACAGAATAACTATTAATTTCTGCAAGAAATCATACAATATGATATTTCCAACATTTAATTTGAACACACAATCTTGTCTTACCTGATATAATGTTCTTCTAGTGATATTAACACCTATTCTCAACTACTTTATATCAATTACACAAGTTTCCCTTAAATACTTAGCTTAAACAAGAATTTGGTAGCGCACAATCCGCCAAGGATATTCTTGGAAAAATTGGAAATTCAACTAGAGGATATACTACTAACAAACACCACCTCCAAACAATGCCAGTAAATGAACCAGATAACGAATCTGAAGATATAAAACTTGTTCTTGTTCCACCATTAAACTTTTCTCTTGTGGAAGATACCATATATAGATCAGGATTCCCTATGCCTATAAACTACCCATTTCTTAATACCTTGAAATTGAAAACAATAATTTATCTTGGAGATTTAGGACATGGTAAAGATAGCAAGAAAAAAGATAAACACGGTACAGGGGAGATCATGCAGAATTATCTTGATTGGTTAAATACTACTGATATAACATTCCATAATTTATTAGTCGAATCACTGCTGGAACCATTTAATAAACGAGAAGAACATGAACAAACAATTAGGAGTTTAACTATTGCATTACAATTAATGCTTAATCGAGAGAATTTCCCCATGTTGATTCATCTGAATAAGGGGAAACATAGGACTGGATTAGTTGTTGGATTAATGAGGAAGTTATTACAAGGCTGGTGTTTAAGTGGGATTTTTGAAGAATATGAAAAATTCGCCATGGGGAAATCAGAATATGATTTAGAGTTGATTGAATTATGGCAACCTGAATTGTATGTTGACGATACGAATAAACCTGAATTTGTTAGAATATAAACAAGAAAGAAAGAGCTAAGAATTGTTCTTCATTTCACGAAGTTTAGTGATAACTTCACTTGGTTTAGTTAACCCAGTTGCTTGTTGAACTTGAGGATCAGATAACATCATAAAGGGATTAAATTTTAATTCATCAGCAATTGTAAATTTACCAGTAGTAAATTCATTTGTATTAGCAAATTTCTCCAAATTATCAATAGCATCATTTTTTAAAATTGTTTTAGAAAATTTCACATTTGATTTAGTATATTCATGACCAGGATATACTTTTGTATCTTTAGGTAATTTACCTAACACTCCATTCAATGCATGATCCATTTGTTTACCATCTCCTTCAAAAAATCTTCCACACCCACTAATAAATAATGTGTCACCAGTAAACACGGCCTTTTCTTTTGTCTTTGAATCTTCAACAAAATAACAAATAGAATCTTGTGTATGACAAGGGGTATATAACGCAGTAATATGTAAATCGTCTCCAAGATCAACAACTTCTCCATGAACAGGAGTATAACTAACTAAAGGAGAATCACGACCAGCAATTATAGGTAAGTCAGGATATAATTTATGGAAATGAGAATTACCATCTGAATGATCATAATGATGATGAGTATTAACAATTGCTTTGAGTTCAAATTTTGTGGGATTAGAATCAAGATAAGATTTGATATCTTCTGGTTGAGCAGGGTCAATTATCCAAGCATGTTTTGTAGGAGTGTCTATAATAAGGTAAGCATAATTGTCACCACGACCCCAACGCATAGGAATTGATTTGATTTGCATGTTACGAATGAATGGTTTAAACATATACTAGCAACCAACAACAGTTGTGGTATTTAAGGGGAAAAAGAAGGGTATGTGGAGAGGCAACAAAAATATGAGACAACAAAATATGACGTTTTTTTGGTGAGAATTACACCCAATTAATTTGCATTGATTACAAAGACAGAGACATACACAGTACTATATAGATATATATAGATATATATAAGTAGAAACTCTAGGTTAAGTTCCCCATTGTTTTGCTTCCATCCCTTCAGGAGGATAAGTTTCAAACTCTTTATCTTTAGCTTCATCCCAACTTGTAGTTAATACAGTACCATTACTTTGAATATATGATTTCATCATAGCTCGTTTAGTATCATCATCTACACCTTTAAATAGTTTACCAAAGAATCCTTGAGGATCTTCATTATCAACTTCATCGTCCCCAACTTTAAATTTATTCCAATCTACTTTCTTCTTTGAACTTGAAGGATATTCTGTAGCATCTTCAGTCTCCTCAACTGCTTGACTTTCTAACCCATGCCATTTTTCATGCACCTTCTTTTTTAAATAAATTTCAAGTTTTGTTGAGTACACTTTAAAAGTTGAAGTTTCAGGATCAATTTCAGCAAATAAAGGATCTAAATTATAATTATATTCTGAACTTGCAGAACTAGGAAATGAAATTGAAACTGATTTAGCAGTGAAATTAATATTAAGTTTTTCGGAGGGAACATTCTTGGCATAGATTGTAATTATAACTTCTTCATTCAGTTGATACCAATCTTCTCTAATTTTAATATTAAGTGGAGCAAGTTTGTTAATAACATCGACATTAGTAGATTTAGGAGTTTCTTCAATGTCGGGTGTAGTAGCTTTCTCGTTAATTTCTGTAATTTTTTCTTCTCCTTCTTCAAAATCTTCTTCGTCACTTTCTTCTTCAGGATGATTCTTTACTTCATACTTTAATTTATCCAACCATACATCTAAACCTTTTTCTAAACAATTAAATTCTTTTGCCTTTTCCATTTGTCCCAATGCCAATTTAAAATTTTTTTCTGCATAATAAACCAAACTTAATTTATAATAACATAATCCAATATCATTTCTTTTACCTCTTTCATGAGCAATTGTAAATGCAGAAGAAATATCTTCTTTACATTTATCAAAATTTTTTAATTTAAGATATGATGAAGAACGTTTAAGTAATGCAGAAAAAGCTTGAGGATTTTCCTTTAATGCTAAAGTATAATGATGAAGTGCTGTCAAATGATCTTTTTGAGATGTAGCTTCATCTCCCTTTTTAATTTCAATTTCAATGGCCATTACTCGTGTGTTTGTATTAAGTGGTAATTGAGGGTTGTAAGAAAAGAAAATTAAAGAACAGAAAAAAAAAGAAAAGGAATCTGTTACCTTAATTTATATATTTGTAAAACTATAAATGTTATGCTAAACTAATATGCAGATTCTTTATTCTCCAGCAGCTTGTACTAAATCTAAGAACTTTTCTTTGGAAATTTCATTCATTAATTCTTGTTTCCTCAGTTGTCCAACTTTTTCTTTACTTATTTCTTGATCAGTTTTGATTTGACTTGATAATACAGCATTAAATAATTTGACTACACCTCGTTGAGCTGTTTTCTTTAATTTCTTTTCCTTATCAAGTATTTGACGTACTAATTCAGGATCAGTAGGTAATAATTTCTTAATTCTATGACAATCATGTAATTGGTGTTTTTCAGCAAGTAATGCTCTTTTCGCTTTAAGTTCTAATTTTTCTGATTCAAGTTTCTTTAAAGTTATTTTATTACGAGCTAAAATTGGTTCACTACGAGCGTGTGCTTTTAGTTTAGAGCTAACAATAGCAGAAAATGCCAGAGCAAATTCATTTGAACCATCATCAGATTGTTTCTTCTTTTTCCTTTTAGGAAAATCTTCATCTGATTCTTCATTTTGGTCTGATTTTTCATCTTGTTCTGATTCTTCATCTTGTTCTGACTCTTCCTCACTTTCAGATGAGCTAACTTCAGCAACATCAACTTCATCGTCTAATTCTAAATCAGACAGTTCTACATCAGAAAGTGTTTCCTCTTTCTCTATCTTTGCCTCTTCTTTAACAACTTTTTGTTTCTTTAATGCTGGTTTCCCCATGATTACTTTGTAGTTCAATGAGATGAGATCAAGTTAAAGAAAGAAAGAAAGAAAGAAAAAAAAAATATTTTGCATTGTGTGCGACATTTAGATAAGTGTGCGACATATCACCAAGTTTTTACAACAACACCCTACTTGCACAATCTCCAATAATATACAACTAATTATCAGTAATACACTCTTAATTCGCTAATAGTCGTATATACCCATACTAGACACTTCATAATTAACACCATTAGTCACCACGGTTAGTAGAAACACCTAATTTCACATTGTTTACATTTCCTAAACAAACTCAAAACAAAACAAAATAAAAACATTGACTATGAATAAACAAACATCTCTGGTAGCAAATTCCCTTGCACGAATTAAAAGAAAAGATTCTCAATCAGATATAATGACACCAACAAAGCGTAAAACAACAACAACAGCAACAACAACAAAAACAAAAACAAATACTACCAACTGGGCGTCTCTTGTTTCTGATAAATCTTCAGAATTAACTACACTTAAAACAAATGTATCTACTTTAAAAACTCAAATTGAAAATATGACATTTACAAGTTATGAAATTGAACAACAATATCATGAATTGAAAAGAATAGTCAAGGAATTAACTTGTCAAATTGAAGAATTGAAAAGTTATGAACGTGCAAGTTTAGATGAACTTAATCAACGATTTAATATTAATTATTCTAAGATGATGTTAGATCATGAAAGGAAAGTCAATGATAAAAAGGAAGAAATTAGTGATGAAGTGGAAAAAATTCTTGATCTGAGGATTAGAGAATATGAAAAGGAGGTTGCTTCTGTTGAACTGAGAATTAAGTTGTTACAATTAGAGATTGGAAATATTGACAAGAACTTCGAAGAAAACGTTGCAGAAATGAAGAAGGAAGTCGAGGTAAAACAAAAACAGTTGTCCATGGAGATTCAACTGGAAATCACTAAAAATAAACAACGCAAAGAAACAATTACTAAAGAAATCACTCACATGGAACAAGAAATATCAACTACCAACACCACAATTCAGGAACTAGAATCACAACAAACGAGATACACCTCAATTCTCGACCAACTTAAACTCAAACAAAAATCCAAACAACCAGAATTAGCCAACATAACTAATACAATTCAATCCCATAAATCCCAAATTAATACCTTCCATGAAAAATCCCAATCAAGATCTCAATCCTTTCAACAACTCCATCATGATATATCTCGTATAAATCAAAACCTTCTCGAACACGAACAAATCAGACGTAAACTACATGCAAAACTTCAAGATCTCAAGGGTAACATTCGTGTGTTTTGTCGTATACGTCCTTTACTTCCGGGTCAAACACCAGCTACTATTAATGTACCTGATGATGAACTTGATGAAGATGCCAAACAAGAAATAATAATCAAGCCAATAGATAAACAACTGGTTAAATTCCTGTTTGATAAAGTGTTTTCTGTAGATACTCAAAACACAACAATTTTTGAAGAAATATCTCAATTAATTCAATGTTCTTTAGATGGGAGTAAAGTATGTGTCTTTGCATATGGACAAACTGGATCAGGAAAAACTTATACCATGTCACATCCTCACGATGGAATGATTCCATTGAGTATTACCAAGATTTTTAATGATGTTGAAGAGTTGAAATTACACGGATGGGAATATACTATTCAAGGACAATTTCTTGAGATTTATAATGATACAATTATAGATTTATTAGGAAATGATGATGTTGGTAAACACGAAATCAAACATGATGATATCAAAAAGACAACAAAAGTTACCAATACAACAATGGTAACTATATCTTCGTACCAACAAGCAATTGAATTATTAAACCAAGCAAACATGCATCGTTCCACCGCAACCACAAAAGCTAATGAGCGATCATCTCGATCTCATTCAATATTCATCCTCTCAATTACTGGATATAACCAAGTAACCTCCAGTGTTACTTCGGGAACACTTAATCTTATAGATTTAGCCGGGTCGGAAAGATTAGCAGTATCAAAGGCTGAAGGAGATAGATTACGAGAAACACAAGCGATAAATAAATCATTATCTAATTTAGGTGATGTAATTCATGCCTTACGACAGGGTGATTTACATGTTCCTTATAGAAATTCAAAATTAACTTATTTACTAAAACATAGTTTAGGAATTAAAACCTTGATGTTTGTTTGTGTTGGACTGGGAGATAAGGAAGTTAATGAAACGATTAATTCGTTAAGATTTGCTAGCAAAGTTAATAGTACAAGAGCAGTGACTCCTCCCGAAAAGAGTAGTCCTGAAAGAAAGAAAAGAGGAGTTAATTCTTTTTAGATTTGCATTATGTATCAAGTAATCCTTTAATACAAAAGCTATAATCATTAATCTCTATGTACAATTAATTTTCGATTTGATGATCACTACCTATTCCCTCACCAATAAAATCTCGTTCATATCCATCACTGTCAATACACAACAGTTTAACTTCATTCCATTGACTAGGATATTCTCTTTCAGCCCATTCTTCAATCAATTTCTGACCTTGTTTACCAACACAATAATTATACATTCCTACTAACATATCACCATCAATGTCTAATTCATAATCACTTATCGTCTGAGCTTGTTCAATCGCCAAATCTGCCCTACCATGATAGGTATATGCAATTAAATATTGTTTGAAGATTTCCCTATTAGGGACGATTCCAAATGATGATAAATTATTGAAAAACAGTTCAACGTAACTTAAATCACTATATGTATACGCCTTAATCATAATCACGGCCGATTCTTCATTTACCCCACCTAATTCTTTAGGTTTGGCACTCATAGCAAGGAAAAGTCTTCGACATCTATTTGTATCTTGGATATTAGCATATGCATTAAGAATAGCATTATCTAAAGCATTATCATGAGGATTAACCAATGCAGTATCCATTTTAAGACATTCATGTAATTCATGAACTCCTTGTTCATAAAGTTTATCACCAAATTGTCCAAATAAATAATGATACATTTCTTTCAGCGGTGGTAAATGTTGGTGTTGTTTATGTAGCTCGTTAGTTTTCCGAAATATCACCAATGCGGCATTAAGACGATTGTTTTCACAAAAGAATTTCATCGTAGGGAGAATACATTTATAAGGAACATAGAAATAATCATGGAGACGAATATAAACATACCAATTCATATCAAGCTCTTTGGGATCGTCTTTGGATGTGGTTACATATTTGTAAAGTTTATTGAACAATTGACGATATTTATAAGCATATGGTTCTTCAATGGGGATTCTCTTGGGAGAATATTTCGTGATTTTGGGTAATTCTCGCGCTAATAATTCCAAGGCATCACCCGTGAGTGTAACTTGTAACATTTTATCAATCATCGAGTTTATAGCATCGATATTTATTTGAGTTTGAAGTTGAGCACGTATTTTTTGAAAAATCGGGAAAATTGTGTATATGTCATCAATTTGGGAACAAGCAAGAACAATTAAATCATTCAAAGTTTTGAAAAATGTTGGGTCAGAAACATGTTCTGTCCATGATGAAATTTCAAGAGAATCTTCAAATATATTGATTGCAGTAATGTGATCTTTATCTTTTATGGCACGATCAATTCTATATTTGAATGAGTCCAACAGTGGATATGTATGATAATTTGTTTGGAAATGCTGAGTAATTAGTTGAATGAATTGTGCTTGTGTTGTGACTGTATGTATTGCCATCAGAACTTGAACAATTCGTGTGTAACATTCAGTATAGTCAGGATCTTCTAACAATTCAACAAGTTCACCTATCTTTTGTAAATGAGTTTGGTTTGACTCTTGTTTTGATAATTGTAGAAACACTTCTGCTTGAAATCGAAGCATTGGTGAAAACTTAACAGTTTTGCTCGACACAAACTTTGCTATAGATTCCCCTAATGCAATATATGATAATGACCACGAATAAAACATTAACATTTCCACCAATGATTCATCAACTTCATGGAATATCACTTCATTCACTTTATCAAACTTGTTTTCTTCACTTAAGAACTTGAAAATTTTCTCTATTTGAACATGACTTTGCTCCAGTTCATTGGCACTTAGTAACTCACTTATTAATCTCAATACTTTGATCGTAGATTGAATTGAAATCAATTCTAATTGTAAACCTTGTGATAAATTATTAACCATACATTGTATTCTATCCATATGATATTCTAAATCTTCATAACAATGTGTAACAGGGGGGGTATCTTTAAATAAAGACTCTATATACAAACTAACCCTGTCAATAACTCCATCATTCAATAAGATCGGTCTATGCTGACCAAGTAATATAATTTCTTCAATAGTCTCTAACAAGGGTATATTTCTATCTGAATAATAATCAAGCATAGCACAACTTAAATCCTGAGGAATATTCTCACCTAACATATATACTAAACTTTGCCATGCTATTTTAAAATTATCAATCTTTGATCCAAGATCTACAAGTCGTACTAAAGTAGATGTCGTTATTTTATTAACATCTTGCATTAATATAGTGACAAGTCTTTGTATAAACTTCGGTATATCAGGACGACGATTATTTGATCTACTTTCAAATAAGATAACATCAGTACATCTTTCAAATACAGCTACTGTAATTTCAAATGAAAGTCTTGTATCAACTCCATCACGTTTCATTAATTCAATTTGTCCTAATGCAACTTCAAGAATATCAAGTGCTTCCTTATCAATCTCTCGTTCAGTTAAAAGATTAGTAATTTGAGTAGTTAGTTGAGCAAATCGGACTTTTGCTGATAAGTTTGGGTTAGTTATACTTTGATTTATAGCATGGGAATACTTTGTGAATCTCTTTACAGGTTCAACTGGTGTTGGTGCAAAGTATCTTGAACGAAATCTAGATGTTGATAGTGTTGATTTAAGACGAATTGACACTGATTCAGAACGAACGGATCGTAGAACTATGTTAATACCCTTCATAATGTACAGGGTATTTGTGCTGCCGAAAATTTTGCTCTTCTATTTTTTTTTTTTGTTGTCTATTTACATTGGTTTACATACAATACAAACACTATTCAAGCTTACTTGGTTTAGCACTACCATCATATTCAGGTAAATGACTTTGAAATCGTCTAATAGCCCAGTTCTTACCAATAAACTCAACATTAGGATCCAATAATCCTTCAGTTGAAGTAAATTCTTTCCAAAATTTAGGATCTTTAAATCTACTATCTTCAGGTTTAAATATTCCTAAACTTTCTCTTAGATTCAACACTTCTTGTCTAAGGTATGCTGCTACTGTTGATCTTAACTCACGTACTTGTTCTCCATCTTTCAATTCAGGAGAAAGATCATTGGGATTGCTAGGATCAATATACTTTTTAACCAACAGTCTCCATTGTTGTCTAAAACTCTCAATTCTTTCATCTGGAAGGGCATCTCCAATACATATATGAATTTCAGCCCCTAAATTTGCAGGCAACCATCGAGATAACCCCTGTTCGGGTAAATCTTCAGGCGCGATTTTTTCGAATCCAAATGAGAAAATTGGAACAACAACAGGTGCTCTTGTAGGTTCAAGAATTAATCTTGCCACACCCCATTTAAAATATCTCATTGAATTATTATGGGGTTCTTTTAATTGCATGACAAACCCTTCGGGAAACACATGGAACCAGGAAGTCTTAGTACGAATAAAAGGCGATTTAGACATGAGAACATTTGTAGATTCTGCACTTGGTTTAACAAGTTTAACCATTTCTTTATTTTCCAGAATTTTATTGTTCACAGTTTGAAGGACAATTGGTTTTTCCACATCAATACATTGTGGAGTATATTCAAGATCGAGAGTATCATCGGGACTCAAGATCCTGATTGCGGCATCAACTGATCCTTGGAATGGACCTTCTCCAAACCTTTTGGTCCCGAGGATCTTTCCTAAATTGAAAAACCATGATTGAAAAGTAGTGGAAAAACACACATTATGGGCACCAAACCCCCATCTAATAGTATCAATATCAAAATGGAATCGAAATGGTAATGCGGCATAGAAAGTAGGATCATCAACAACAGACATGTGGTTCATTACAGTGAGTAATGATCGTTTCTCCTTCCTAGCTTTATCAAGGGCATTATCAAGTTTTTCAATATTGTGGAGATGAGGTTTATAAAGAACATTCAATAGGATTTTTGAGTTGACAATCATAAACAAACATGTGGCATGGGACATGTAATTCCAAAGTTTAGACCGACGAGGAAACTCACTAAGGAAGTCATCCCCTCTATGAAGCACATTATGAAACGACATTTGGTGGTAGTTGCAGAGAATCAAGATCAAAAAAATTTCGGAAGTTTATTTCTTTTTAAATTCTTTTTTTTTCTGGAGAACGCGCAGTGATACAACCCCCAATTACCCCGTAACATAAATCATACCCACGTTGTGTGTTTCTATTATTGATATACACTATTTAATTGGCTATATGTTAAACGTGTATCCTCTCTATTGTTCAAAATCTTGAATACACCCATTTCAAATTGTTCTAATGTACACACAGCATAATCATAATAATCCCCTCCACAAATTAACTCGTCAGTTAAGTTCAGTTGGAAATCTAAGAAATCACCTTCATTAATAAACACAGTACTGGTATTGACAATGTCTCTCGCTTCAGGATTCAACCTATCTCCAGCGGCAACTCTATATTCATCATAGGTGATTCCGTTCATTTGTAATTCATGTTTAATAAATAGTTTCAATCTAATGGCAGAACAAACGTGATCAAGTTTAACAATATCGATATTTCGATCATTATGGTAATTAGTGAATATTCGCAGGAAATTATTTTCAGCATATCTTGTAGTTAGATTGGATGGTGTTGCCACTGTCTTATAAGCCTGTCTTGTGATTAATGTATCATGAATAGTGGGAAGTCCCCAATTTGATTTGATTGAAGGCATGAATTGGTAAGTTATGTTTAAAAATGGTTATAATGTAAAGGTTGCGAAAAAAAAAAAAAAGAAAAAGAAAGTCTCAAAACCACATTTTCAATCTGCAAAATATCAAAAAAAGAATTTGAAGTACAATAAAATCAATCAAGATCTGCATATCTAAGATCAAACCCACTATTTCTTCCTTTACTAAGAACCCTTGCTTGTTGCCAGATCTAACGATGAGCTATCATGATCCATTCCTAGACAAAGTATTGCGTCGAAATCAAGCAACTTCACAACTAATTTCAAAATTCTTTAATAAAAATATACCTGCATTTCATACAATTAGTTTATCAAAACTAACAAGATTCACAATTATATCATCAATTACACTAACTCAAAATGAAATCATGCAAATTCTTAATCTTAATCCTCATGAACAAGTTCATAACGAAGTATATTCTCGTTTAATTGAAGTTATATATAATACAGCAAAATACTTATTTACAAAAACAAGATTAATTGCATTAATAGAGTTTCCAATTACAAATGTTGAGTTTGTTAGTTTTGAAATTGCAAAAAAATTTCCCGAATTGTTTTATGTCCCAGTAGAGAAAGCATATGGTGCTGAAATAGTGTTAAGTTATAAATGTCGATTTACCGAGATGTGGATTATTACTTATTTATTAAAACAAGAATATAAAAAGGTGGTGGAAGACTGTGAATAGTCTTTATAATATTTTAATTATTTGTATTCATTTTCTTTATGCTTCAACAGAATAGGTATAATGATGGAATATGTATTATAAAAAGGAATAATATTTCTACCTTTCCCAAGTATGAGGAGGGTATGATTTATGTACTATATTGTAGTATATAAATTTCAATGATAACTTTTATTTTACTAATTTTTGTGCTTTACATTTTTCTAAGAGAAAAATATATTACCAACTGATTATTCAGATAAAATAACGTTGAATGTGAGTGCAAGAGTATTCTCGTATTCAATAATTACAAGTTAGTAACTTGTATTGAATATCAAGAACAATTGTTTAACCAGATTTTATTGTCTGTTGTATAAATATTGATTACACCAATAACTGAATTGACTTGGTGAAGATATAATAGTGGATTATGTGAATGGTATGTTTGTACTTCGAATTGCTGATACATCTACAAATATTCTGAGCAGGTTCCAATATATTAATATGTTCTTGTTTTTTCAACTAACACAAACTTCCACGCTCCTAACAGCAGATATTTTACCTTTTGGATAGATTTAATTCTGAAAATCAAAATTCAGAGTCTAAAATCAAATTCAAAACAACTGGTCAATCTAATCAAAAGATTATTTAAGAAAAAAACCGTATTGCCAACGATGTCATTAAACAAGTCAAAACAAGAAATTGAGGAGAACGATCAAAGCGTTATTGGAACCAAAATTGATGGATATCAAAAATTAACCAAGATTATTAATGATGTCTTGAACTTAGGTAATGTTAACAAATATCAACAATATTAAAGCAAAGAAGGAGATAATCCAACCTGAATCAACTAACAGATTCTTGTCATGGTTTAATCGTTCTAATAAACTTGAAAAACCATAACCCTCAAGTAAGAATCATTTTCAGGTGACACAGATAACTATCTCATATTTGAACAACATTAATAATATCGTTCTGACTTTTAGAAAATGCTTATTTAAAATTGAGGCTGAAAATGAGGAAAATAGAATTACTTTGATGAAGGGGTTGCTTAACAATTGCTACAAGACAAATCTGCTGGAAATTTACGTGGTCTTATCAGTAAAAACTAAAGAACAGATTAAAGGTCCTTGTGGATTTTAGAAAATAATACAGCCTCAGTCATGGGCAAGTAATTAGTAAACTGTTAAAAGTAACCATCAGATACCTTATACATCAATGAATGTATAGCGGAAGCAAATAGAGTACCGATCACAATCTTTTTTTCATGTCCTTGGTTGAAAAAAACTAGATCAACCTCACACCAATAAAAACCAACCTATTAAGAGTAATGTTAATAAATCTTTGGTTATAGATAACTTTATTATGAATGAAATATATTACATCAAATGCAATTCAATTCAATAGTATTGTTGACAAAACAAAGCGATACCTACCAGTATCAATTTGTTTTTCATTCCCTAATAATTATTTAGTATTTCTTTCAAGAATAAATTTACTTTTATTCTACAATTGATAAGAAATGCTGTCTTTATAAACAATTCAAAAAAGGGTTTTATTTATTCTTCTATTCACTTCCAAATTTAAAATCCAAAACAACCTGCATAGGAATTCCCATTTTAGAGCTACCAAATGAATGATTTGGTAGCCCCAAATTATCGCATCTCATCTTCGGATGCCCTTGAAAAAAAAAATTGCTAAAAAAATTAAACTACTATTTACTTCATTAGTAACAATAAAAACCATGGGTAGAATAAAGAAGAGAGGAACTACAGGAAGTGCCAAGAACTTCATTACACGTACTCAAGCAGTACGTAAATTGCAAGTATCTCTTGCTGATTTCCGTCGACTTTGTATTTTCAAAGGTATTTATCCTCGTGAACCCAGAAATAAGAAACGGGCTAATAAAGGTTCAACTGCACCAGTTACTTTCTATTATTCTAAGGATATTCAATATCTTTTACATGAGCCAGTATTGATGAAATTTAGAGAACATAAGACTTTTGCAAAGAAATTACAAAGAGCTTTAGGGAGAGGTGAAGTTTATGATGCTATGAGATTAGAAGATAATCGTCCAAAATATAAATTAAACCATATTATTAAAGAAAGATATCCTACATTTTTAGATGCATTACGTGATTTAGATGATCCTTTAAATATGTTATTTTTGTTTGCTAATATGCCTGCAACTGATAGAGTAAGTACTAAAGTTACTCATGAAGCAGAAAAATTATGTAATCAATGGTTAGCATATGTTGCTAAGGAAAGATTAATGACTAAAGTTTTTGTTTCTATTAAGGGAGTATATTATCAAGCTAATGTTAAAGGTCAAGAAATTAGATGGTTAATTCCATATAAATTTCCTACAAATATTCCTAGTGATGTTGATTTTAGAATTATGTTGACATTTTTAGAATTTTATTCTACTTTGGTTCATTTTGTTTTATTTAGATTATATAACGATGCTAATTTGATTTATCCTCCAACTATTAGCAAGTTGAATAGTATTGGAGGATTATCTTCATATGTTTTACAATCTAAAGGTGAATCTTTATTACCAGAAAAGAAGCAAGAAGATTCTAC
Organism: Spathaspora arborariae UFMG-19.1A; assembly: GCA_000497715.1. Lineage (NCBI taxonomy): Eukaryota > Fungi > Ascomycota > Pichiomycetes > Serinales > Debaryomycetaceae > Spathaspora > Spathaspora arborariae. Next base: position 211,917 of record KI547150.1, read on the forward strand.
TGAGGAAGGTAAAGAATTAACTCAAGATGAAATTAGTAAAGCTATTGAAGCTGATAAGGAAGAAGAAGAAGAAGAAGAAGAAGTTGAAGAAGCTAATGTTGAAGAAGTTGAACTTGATGAATTTCAAGCAACAAATAAAACAACAGGGGATTTATTATCTCAACCTTCAAGATTTGCTACCCCAACATCTACATTATTTTCAAATTTCATATTCTTTATTGGTCGTGAAGTTTCTTTGGATATTTTAGAATTTTGTATTTTATCATGTGGTGGTAAAGTAATATCTGAAATTACTATGGATGAATTAAAATTATCAAATCCTGAAGCATATAATAAATTAGATTTATCTAATATTACTCATCAAATTATTGATCGTCCTAAGATTTTACAAAAAGTTGCTGGTAGAACATATATTCAACCTCAATGGATTTTCGATTGTATAAACAAGAGTGAGTTATTACCTGTTAGTGCATATGCTCCCGGGGAAACTTTACCGCCTCATTTATCACCATGGGGTGATGTTGGTGGATACGATCCATTAGCTGAAGCTAAGGAAGGTGAAGAACAAGAGGAAGTTGTAGAAGAAGAAGAAGAAGAACAGGAAGCTGAAGGTGAAGGTGAAGATGAAGAAGATGAAGATGTCAAGGCTCAAAAGGAATTAGAATTGGAAGCTAGTGGAGTCAAATTTTCTGAAATTAAGGAAACTGTCAAGAAACCATCTAAGAAGAAACAACTTACCGAAGAAGAAGAAGAAAAAGAATTAAAGAAAATTATGATGACTAATAAACAACGTAAATTATATAAGAAGATGCAATATGGTATTGAAAAGAAAGAAACTCGACAAAAGGAATTGACCAAGAAAAAGAAGAAGATTATTAGTGAATTAAACAAAAAGAGTAAGTAGTTTAAATCGTTTGTATAATAGATAAGATAAAATTATATAAGTAACAGCTGTTTGTACCAACTACCTGACAGTATAAAAGTCTAGGAAAATCAACTTGTTAGTATTGTAATATAGTAAGGTGAAATCTCCTTTTCCTGTTGAGAACATGGCGAGTTTTTCTCAAGTTTAACATGTATCAGTAATCGTATGAAAGTTTACTAGATACTATTGAAAGTAATTAGATATGTTTTGAAGTTAGAATGATATGCATTAAGGGTTTTCGTCCATTCTAACTCATTGTTTCTCTTTCAATAATCACTAAGGTATTCGATTAACCTTGGTCTATATAATCTATTACTAATAGATTCCAAATAAGATCAAGTAAATAGATACAGAATCTAAGTCTGTGAAATATATGAATCTAAGCGTTAAATTATCAATAATTACTCTTAGAAAATTCTTTCTCTTCGTCCTTGTCAGGATTAATTGCAAATTTACAATCTTAGATATAAAATTAAGAAAATGATAACTATAACATCTTAAATATACTTTGGTAAAGACATATAATACTTGTATGAAATTTTTAAAGTATAACTATATAACTCATTTATTCATGTTTTGGTCTTAGATCTCTCACTAAGCATATTACAAGGAAGCAAGTAGATACCCTCCTCCCTATCCCTTTTAACAAAAAAACAAACCTCATTCAATAAAACTTGATACAAGTTTCGGTTGTTTCCTTCCATAAATAACTATATAGAATTTACATAATTCAAAACTTTTCCCACTATTTATATCAGTTCTGGAGAAAGTCCATATAGAACTTTTACCATCCAGATATCATAATTTGATGCGTGACCAGTAATACTGTAATAAACTATTCCTACGTCTTAACTAATATTTCCTAATCCCATTAGAAAACAACAATTTGTCGTATGAAGTGCTTTTTCTCCAGAAATGTCTTAGCCATCATTTCTATTCGACAATTACATAGTGAAAATTTTTATAACAATCCTGTACAAAGATTTTTGGCAACACTTCCTCTTCTCCCAATCAATTACACACGCAATAAACAAGATGATTCACAAACACATACTTTCATTAAACTTTAAACGACATCTCACTAACAAAACAACCCTTCTCACTTCAAAACAACAAATTGATCATTTTTTATCTAAATCAACATGGTCAGTTAAACAATTAATGAAACCAAATCAAGATAATATAAATCAAATAACTATTGATTCAAATATAATAAAGAAAATGTTAACGTTATCAGGGCTAAAACTGGATATATCTAATGAACGAGAACAGGAATTAATTAATGCTTTAAAATTACAAATGATTTTCATTGGACATTTATACAATGATAATGAAATGAATCAAACAAAAGAAAGTAGTAATAATAGTATATTTAGATTAATTGCTTCAGATCATAAACCTGATACCCCATTGACTTTACACAGTTTGTTACAACAAATAGAGAATCTTGAAGTTAACCCTGAAAAGGGAGAATCTCAAGGATTTCCTATATCAGAAATTAACCCTCGAAATGAAAGTTTCTTTACTATAAAAATTACTTAGTTAATGCTACTCTTGAATCCATAAATATTCTATCAGGAATTTCCAATATAAATAAATTCTTTAAAAATTCTTGTAATTTAATTAGTTCTTTTGTTCCATGACTTATTTGTTCAACATCAGTTGATTTACCAATATTCATATAAACTTTAATTTGAAATGTATTTGATTCATCTAATAATTTAAGTTTTATTCTTTCAGCACTACTATTATTCACAGTAGTATCATCTCTAATTAATACTTTATATATTTCAATTATAATATCTCCATGGAAAAATCTAATTCCTTTAATCCAAAATTGGTTTATAACTTCATATCCTAAATCTTGCAAAAAAACTAAAAATGATGCTCTTCGTTGTTCTGCCATAGCTTCTTCTTGAGTCTTTTTAAGATCAACTTCAGCTACTTCTTCAGGAGGATCGATTTCAATAAAATCTTCAAAATCGTCATTTTTCGTTTCTTGTTTCTTTACTTCATTTTCTAAATCTATATCAATTCTTGAATGTGTATGAACTAAAGTACTTTCATATACTGTTTGTTGACAACATCCTTGATTCTTACCAGCTATTGGAATATCAGAAATTTGTAATGTCCAAACCCGTTCAACTTGATCATCAGGTCTAAATAATCGCCTTGCACTAACAATATCACCCTCCTTTAATATAGGTTTACTTATATCAATGGTATCATCACGCCAATTGGTAATACATTTCATATAATACTGTTCAATTTGATTTACTTTACCTGGTTCAAATTTTGGTTTAAATATTGTCAAAGGTTTTGTGATTAATATATATGTTGAAATTGGTTGTGGTGATACAAGACCTGTTAGAGCTTGTAAGGTTGATACAGTTTGAAGATATTTATTATGAGGAATTGAAGAAACCAATGATAATTGATGGACCATATTACAAAGTTGTTTATTTTCACTATACTCCAGGATTCTCTAGTTGTGTTTTTTTTCACTCAACTCAAATATTGGCCTACATTATTTACAAGATACACATAACTACAATTTGGTTATCTTTGCTTCATATGCTTAAATTATATACAAATATACAAACACACACACACACACACACACTCACAAAACAACAACTTATATCTCCTTCTTTGATTCTTCTTCTTGTAATTTCGATGTATCTTCAGTAAATGCTACAATTACATACCCAATCAATACAATATTAGCAACTAAAGCAGCAATTCCTCCGCTTATAATTGAATTATGATTAAATAAATATTGACATACAAAAAATGTAAATACTGGTAGTATTATCATTGCTGCTGTAAAGAATATTAATTTTTGTATAACTGATCTAGAAAGTAAAAGTTGTTAGTAAATTGAATGAAATTCATTAATTGTCTGTAATATACATACTTTGGAATATCTGGAGCTGGCATTGTATCGTATTTCAAGTTTAAGCTAAGAGAATTGCTTTGAATTGTGTCTCTACTATTCTTTACCTTTGGGAGTTGGGTTTTTCACTATGTTTTTTTAACTCAATCGTTTGAGAATCAAGAAGTCACGTGGGGAATGGACGTTGTTATAAATCACCACTACTAACACAACAAGGTGGAACTAACAACGTAAAAAATGTATCTAGTTAATGTTAACTAACTGTATAGAAGAAAAATAAATAGACTCTTGTATCTTCCAGCACTCCTTTCTTTATTAGCCATTATCCTGTGTCACCCCCCCCCCAAATATGTGTTTCCTGCATACTACACCACAAGGGAGTTTTAACCAGAAAATTTTAGTCCTTTTTTTTGTTTAGATTTGAAATTAACCACTTCTTCATCTTCACACCAAGCTATGAAGGTTCAATTATTAAGCTTAATTGCATCAGTGTTGTCTTTAACAAGTGCATTTTCCGACACTGCATTGTTTTATTCATCAGCAAATTTAGAAATTCCTCATAAATATATAACTGAATCTAATGATATTTCGTCTATAATTTCACAATATACTCAAGAGTTATGTTCTAATCAACAACAATTGTATATTTATCGTGTACCTCAGTTAAAAAATGGTGATGTGAAACAAGGTTTAGTATTGGAGAATGTTCATTATAAGTCAATTAACGAAGTGACTTTCCCTATTGATGATTCATGTACTGTGGAAACTATTAGTTCTGCTAGTGAACAATCAAAGGCAAATATTGTTGTAGTTGATGTTTCTGATGGTCTTGCTCATTCAATTGATGAATTTTTAAACCATAATAATGTTATTGTTCAAGGTGTACCTAGTTTCATCAAAAACAATAAATTTAAACAAGTTGTTGACCAAGTAAATGTATTATTTGATCATGAACATATTGAAAAGAGACAAATTCAAGGTTTTATTGAAGATGTTGAACAAGAAATTGAACAAGAAATTGAAGCTGATTTTAAAGAAGCTGAAGAATTAGTTAATGATGATACTGTAATTTACAATCAAAGAGTAAATGTTAGAGCTAGTAATGATACTACTACAAAACATTCTGGTTTATTCACCAATTATCAATTCTTTACTCCTGGTATTTGGTCAGGTATAATTGTATCTTTCTTTTTATTGACTATCTTATATTTAGGTATAAATTGGTTAAATTCTTTAGAAGTTACTTATTCTTCTTTTGAAAAACAAGTTGATTATGATAAAAAGAATGAATAGACTTTAGTATATATAAGGAATGATTTTATAAGGAACTATTTTCTCATATTTTTCCCAATCTTCGCCATATTTACTTCTGCATTTTGCTTCATCTCTAATTTGTCTATGCAACAATAAAGTTCCAAAATAAATCACATAGAAATATGTTAATGGAGTTTGGAAACCTGTAGGTAAACACCAAGACCATCCAATTAACCAATCTCCAAAATAATTTATATGTTGAGATAATCCCCACCAACCATCAATCAATAGTTTAGAACCAGTTTTCGTGGGAATAGATTTTAAATGATTTAATTTACCCAGCCTGAAGTCTGACTTTTGTTTATTGGCACTTCTAAAAATATAAAATCCAATAATTTTCACCAATAATATCAAACATAATTTAATCCATCCTAATTCAAGTTCATTCCCAGGACAACTTAAATATCTTGATTGTAAAGAATAAGCCCAAGGAACCCAAGCCAAATCTCCAAAACTTAACATAAATCCAAATCCATCTGTAGTAATATCAATCATAGTAAGTAATCCATTTTCGTTTAATACCCCATCAAATATATAAAATGCTTGAAGTAAATTAACTAAAATTAAAGAATCAGTTATTTTACCTAATTGATGATATTGTTGATGTATACAAGATAAATTTATAACCAACCATAATAACATTCCTGGTCTTAATTCACAAAATAATTTAATATCCCAAGTACCTAACCTAGGATTTAATTCACGGCCAATAAACCAATCATAAATTAGATTTCCAGTATTTCCATTAACAGAAAGAATTCTTTCTCTAGTACCTTTTCCATTTGGTTTACTCAAGGGAATATATGAACATACATATACGAAAACTGCCAACACAAACGAGAATATCGTAGTGACAATAGTTAATTCTAATTGGTGATCATAAACAAATTGTAATTCCGGCAAGTAGAAATTTTCCACTTGGAATGCACGAGCAAGTAATATAACAATAAATACCGAAGATACAGCAGGACCATTAATTTTATAATTTAATTTCAGTCCATCACGTAATTCAACTCCTTGTACAACTGTACCAGGAAGAATAAAATCAAGCACAACCAATACAAAAAACCAAACAAGATAAGCTATCCAACATTGTTTATTGAAACATAACTCTAACCAACCTTGAGTAGTTTGTGGAAGTTGACCAAGTACCGAGTTTATGTCAAGGTTTATTCCTTGAATTGCATAGGTTGAATTGGTGATTAATGCAAAGAAGGTAATTAAAGCAGGAAGACCAAGTGTTATACCTATTGCTCCTGGTAATCCTGAAAATTCACGGTGAGTAGTATATGGGTTTAATTGTGACATTTGTTGTTGTCACTGTAATGTGGGCAAAAAGGAGCAATGTGTTGTGATTATATATTGTCTTGTTTATAAACGATCGTTTGTATGAAATTTTTTCAGTTGCTCGTAAAAAAAAAATATACGGTTGCATTTTTTGAACCTGTGGGAAATTTGCAGTAAATTGTCAGATCTATATTAAGAATATGTTTACAGGATTTACGAATTATAGCATATTAATACATCAATAGAATATATTTGTTTGAGCATAACAATTATTGAAATTGCAAGCGTTATCTTATTGAAAATAACAATTACTATGTTATGCTAGATAGTATATAAAAGGAAATAAATATTCAATATTCAATATTCTTGCAAGTTTCTTTCACTACAAATTACCGATATAGTTTATACTTATACTTGTATTTACAATTAAAGAAACCCATCTAAAGTAGAGAATTAAAAAGTTTATTTTAAATTATCGTATCCCCAAAACGCAATTATGTTTGTTTGTCTAATTCTTGTGTTGGTTATAATATTTGTGATGCTTTAGCTGTCAACCAATAATTTAAAGAAACCCAAACGCTGTTAGGTATAAATAAGTTAATATCATTGCTAAAAACGATTTTCTGCTATTGGAGTATATAGAATGATGTTATGAAAATATATGCTTGATTTGTAATCAAATTGTAGAAACATCAGATCTACCTGTTTCTATTCCTCTACCAAATGTAGATGGTTAATTTTACCTATATGTTAACAGACGAAGGAAAACCATCAGCTTAAGAAGGAAATAATGTTTCCTAATTTTGTTTTCTCCTCCAATTAGCCAACTCTGCACAACTACTAAGTACTTTGCAACCGTTAACCTGATATACTTTTAAACACACATGCGTAAATTACTAACCTTATCTTTGTATAGAACAAATTAAAATAGAGTCAAGGTTTGATCGCATAAATTTAGTCTGCTACTAGATATGACATTTCTTTAATTGTGGAGAATTAATTGCCACAACCTTTTATTCAATTTTATTGCAAAAAAACAAGAAAAAAACACCAATAAATGTCCAAATCACTGTGGTTTATGCTCTATAAAATCTCCGGTTTACCCCTGATCCTTACAAATTTAAGTTCTCTTTTTTTTTTTTTCATCCCTGTTATCAAAAATTCAATTAGGCGTCTTGAAAATAAAAGAACTTTACTTTTTCCTAAAAGGGTTAAATTGTATGCATTAGCACACGTCAATTCTCTTAATTATCACTTTAATTTTTATTTTCATTTTTCTTTCACAAGGTTAAGAATTTTTCACCAAAATTATTGTCTCATTAGTATCTGTGCAGAGTTGTATAACGGACAAAGGCGATTTTTCTTGTAAATGGAATGATTCTTTTGCGGGAAGCGGGGGGATGAAAAAATTGTGTCATTGACAGAAGTTCGTTGGAATTTCCCCAGAGAATTCTTTATTCTCGTTGTAAGTAGCAACAGAGATCAATTGGTTTTTTTGTAGTTTTTGTTGTTATAGTGCAATTTACATGTCCTGGAATAAACGAGATGTTAAAATTTTGATTGACCCCCTAGTTATTGTCTAGTAAAAGGAGTAACTTGAGGGGAGAGGCGGGTATGTACTTGAAGAGTTTGATTTAGAGTTTATTGGGAAATTTCAGGTCTAAACGAAAGGAAGAGGAACTTAACCAAGAGAAAAAAAAAGCAACATAGTTTTTTAAGGTTATTTTTTCAATATTGTATATTGATTCTGGGCAAGGTTAATTCTGATATTAATTAAGCACAAGCCATACTTGTAAAAACCAAATCAGATAAGGTTTTAATTTGGCGTCTCATTTTTTGTCTTGGGTGGCTCATAATCTCGGACCTCAATTCATAACACTTTATCGAGATGTATAGTTTGATTAAGTATCTTTTACAAGATTAGAAGAAAAAAAAGGAGTGGGTTATGATGTAAAACCGAGGATCAGCTATTTGGTTGCATAAATACTCCTGGTAACCAAGCGCTAAAGATTAGATCATGGTTTAATTTACTTTTCCACTACAATTAATAATTGGATAAAATTATTAGTAATTATTCACCTTTTTTTTGTGGTTTGTTTGTTTGTGGGAACAATCAACCACATTGTAGCATCGTTAAATGTTTCAGTAAATTAAATATAGACACATGCCAGTCTGTTGTTGACATTGTTAGTCTTTGTCTTTTCAACAAACAATCGACATCTCTCTTTTTTTAACCCCTTTTTCTATTTAATAAACCCAGCCTTTGAATAAATTAAAGAATTCTTGAAAATACAACATATAAAGAATTTAACCCGAATTCTTTTTTTTTAAATTTAATTTTTTTTTTTTTGAAAGTGACCTTTTTTATTTCTTTTCTTATTAGGCACTAACCAACAACTGTGTTTTGGTACTTATAAGATAACCCCTCCAAAAAAATTCTTCCACCCCATATATATCTTTTGGACCCCCTCCCCTCTCCTTCGGTTTGTTGCACCATTAACTTTATTCACATTCGCTCCCTTATACTAGACATAGTTAAGCATATACTGGTTGTGTGGCACATCTTTTAACTACAACTTTTAGTTTCATTTTGGTCAAAACCCCCTACATTTCATTCAGAAGTTGGATAAATAAATATATCCCTTTCTGTTGCATATTAAGGTATTATTTTTGCATTTTTGTTCATTTGTATTTTTTCATCTTTATTCAGATTAACAAGATACATCTATATAGATTCCCAATAGCTGGTTATATTGGATCAGAGAATTTAAGTTAGTATTATTTTTTATCAATTACCACTTTCTCCAAAGAAATTTCAGGGTTTCCTCCCGTTTGTTCATGCAATCACAAGTCGTAACCGTTGACAATCGTCGATTAGATCAAGCGTATTATCCAGTATTATCATACAATTACGCTGCACCAATTATGCCTAATACCCATAACACCGGTTCCATGCCTTTACCTTCACCTTCACATAAGCATAATGTTAATTCTTCACCTAAAGATTCAGTTTTGGCTACACCTCAATTGAAAAAGAAAAGGGGACGTCCTCCAAAGCCAGATTCATTGACTAATAGAATTACCACTACATTAAATATCAACATTAATACATCTCCATTAACCAGTAGTCCCACAGCTGAATCCAATTCTAATCTGATTGTCAAGCAAGGTGCTCCTGATTTTTATACTCCATTAATGAGAGTATCCCCTAGTGCTAGATGTTCAACTAGAAGAAAACGCAAGAATTCAACATCATCTTCTCTTGGGGCTTCTCCTGCTCTTGCTAAAAGATCGAAAACTACTGGTGATATTCCTACTAGTTTAATCACCCCTTCGTCATCATCAATGGTTTCAGAAGTAGAGCATTCTTCACCTTTTCCTACTATCAATTCCAAAGTTATGGAGAATATTTCTATGATTACTCAAAATGGTGTCACATATTATAATACACCACCTCCTTCGAATATTAAAAATGAATATCCTAATTATTTGGCTTCATCGGGTACTCTGTTGAATGGTCTGGTTATATATGGAGCTCAACAAGGTAGTATAAGCTCAAGTTCATCAGAAGTCAGTTCGAAACAACCTACACCACCATCTTCGAATCTATTACCTGCCGTTACTTTAACTGGTCAGGCAGCAAAGAATGAGGAACCAAAACATTCACCTAAAAAGAAAGATTCAGAAGCTAATGATTTTCTGTTAAAATTGACAATTGATGATCTGGGAAAGGCTGTATTGTCTAATGATTTCTTTGCCTCGTTTGGAAAAGAAAACTCCACTGTTAAAAAGGAGCAAGAGGGAAGTCGAATCCCTGAAAAAGTTGAAGAAAATGTTGCTGTAAAAACCAAACCTGTTCGTTCAAACTCAGTAATTGAAATTACAAGCAAACAACAACCCAAGTTGGAAGAACAGTCTAAACAGGAACAACAAGAAGAATCAGAAGAAACTCAATCCCACGTTACAACAACAATCCCTGTTGCTATTCCTTTGAGAAGATATAATTCAGATTTAACAGGTATTTCCACTTCAACCTTGCTTCAAAACCAATCTCTTTCATCCATAGCTGAAAATTCAATAATTCCTCAAACACCCAAGGATACTTATTTTTCATCATCAAATCTTGGAACTGGGTTAACTCCAATTTTCAACTTGACTCCTCAATTTAATTCATTAATGTATTCCATGATGAATATCAATTCTCCAAAGAGAGGAATTAGTGCAACAGGTAATAGTATAAATTTAATCGCTCCTGATTTCTTTACTGGTCAACAACAAGAACAAAGACTGCAGTTAGATGGACTTGAAGATGAAGCTAGACTTGAAAGTAGTACCGTCACTATGAATGAATTAATGGGACAAGGTGAAACCAAAGAAACTATTGTTAATGAAACCTTATCTACTGCTCAAACTTCAGGTTGGTCTTCTTCTGAGGATTCTGGTGATGCTAGGTTAGCATTGAAGAAGGTTATGCATGTTAAAAGACAATAACTTGATAGTTGTTTTTGATTTATATGTTCTCTATACACAGAATATGTGTGTGTGTGTGTTTTTTTCTTGCTTCATTTTGTTACGTTTTTTATAATCTTTCGATATTCTTAGACTTTAAACGTTTTCTATTTAAATATTACAATTTTTATAGACTTGTAGCCATACTATTATTTTGCAACTTGTGTATATACACTCACGATTGGGTAAATGTCAGCATGAGAAAATTCTGAAAATTTTCTTACCGATATTTGTGCACTCGCACGACTATTTTGAAAAATTCTCTTTTCTCTTCCTTTAACATATATAAAAAAAAATTTTTCACAAATACTTCATCATCTTATTCTTTTTCTTCTTTAGTTGTTAATAACTTTCAGATATGTCTCACAGAAAATACGAAGCTCCACGTCACGGTTCCTTAGGTTTCTTACCAAGAAAGAGAGCCTCTTCTCAAAGAGGTAGAGTTAAGTCCTTCCCAAAGGATGTTAAATCCAAGCCAGTTGCTTTAACTGCTTTCTTAGGTTACAAAGCTGGTATGACCACTATTGTTAGAGACTTAGACCGTCCAGGTTCTAAGATGCACAAGAGAGAAGTCGTCGAAGCTGCTACCGTTGTTGACACTCCACCAATGGTTGTTGTTGGTGTTGTTGGTTACGTTGAAACCCCAAGAGGTTTAAGATCTTTAACCACCGTTTGGGCTGAACACTTATCTGAAGAAGTTAGAAGAAGATTCTACAAGAACTGGTTCAAGTCTAAGAAGAAGGCTTTCACCAAATACTCTACCAAGTATGCTGGTGATGCTAAGCAAGTTGAAACTGAATTAGCTAGAATTAAGAAGTATGCTTCTGTTGTTAGAGTTTTAGCTCATACTCAAATCAAGAAGACTCCATTGGCTCAAAAGAAGGCTCACTTAGCTGAAATCCAAATCAATGGTGGTTCTATCTCTGACAAGGTTGACTGGGCTAAAGAACACTTTGAAAAGGAAGTTTCCGTTTCTTCTGTTTTCGAACAAAATGAAATGATTGATGTTATTGCTGTCACCAAGGGTCACGGTTTCGAAGGTGTTACCCACAGATGGGGTACCAAGAAGTTACCAAGAAAGACCCACAGAGGTTTAAGAAAGGTTGCTTGTATTGGTGCTTGGCATCCAGCTAATGTTAACTGGACTGTTGCCAGAGCCGGTCAAAACGGTTACCACCACAGAACCTCTATTAACCACAAGGTTTACAGAGTTGGTTCCGGTGCTGATGAATCTAACGGTGCTACCGAATTCGACAGAACCAAGAAGACCATTAACCCAATGGGTGGTTTCGTTAGATATGGTAACGTTAAGAACGATTTCGTCTTATTAAAGGGTTCTATCCCAGGTATCAAGAAGAGAGTTGTTACTTTAAGAAAATCCTTATATGTTGACACTTCTAGAAGAGCTTTAGAACAAGTTGACTTGAAATGGATTGACACTGCTTCTAGATTCGGTAAGGGTAGGTTCCAAACCCCAGCTGAAAAGCACGCTTTCTTAGGTACTTTAAAGAAGGACTTACAAAACTAAATGTGATGTAAGTTTTTTTTTTTAAAGAGATCACAAGCAAAGTTAGAAGTTTTTTTATTTATAATTGTTTAGTAGCATTTTGAATATAATATGAGCTTCGAATTAAAATTACATGTAGAGAGTTGTTCTTGTAAGTAAAATTTTGTTGTAGTAAAAAAAAAACCAATCACGTGATACAAAAAAAAAAGTTGATTCTTCTCATCTCTTTAAATTTTTCAAATTGTAAAGGCTAATAGATATACTAATTTGTATTTGTTAATAGATGTCCTCGGTTAGACAAGGCATTCCCCAAGTAAGGAATCCAACTTTGCCATCACAAACAACTCCAGAACAAAGATATTGGAGGAGTTATGTCAGTCCACAACTAATTAAAGAGAATCATCCAGTAAATTGCATAGATTTTAATCCAATTACACCAAACGATTTTGCTATTACTTCTTCAACTAGAATTCAAGTGTTTTCTTCAAAAACCAGACAAGTGATCAAGACATTCTCAAGATTTAAAGATATTGTATATTCCGGGAATTACAGATATGATGGAAAATTATTAGTTGCAGCAGATGCAACTGGATTAGTATCTATATATGATAGTTATCAACCTAGAAACTTGTTAGTCAGTTTACACCCAAGTTCTCATCCTACACATGTTGCTAAATTCCATCCAACTATAGGAAATCAATTAATTACTGGTTCTGACGATAGAATATTAAGACTTTATGATATATCACAAACTACAAAAGGTCCAATAGTTGAATTTGATGGATCTCATCATTCAGATTATATTAGAAGTGCAAACTTTATTCCTGGAAATCCAAACTTAATAGTTACTGGTTGTTATGATGGTATTGTTAGACTTTTCGATACTAGAAACTCGTCACATCAAGTTGTAGCTCAATTTAATCAACATAATCCTATAGAAGATGTCCTCGCAATATCTTCCACTACATTGGTAAGTGCTGGAGGTCCTCAAGTGAGAATCTGGGATTTGACAAGAGGTGCTCAAATTCATGAATTAAATAATTTTACTAAAACTGCAACATGTTTACATAATACTGGTGATAGGGGACTCTTAGTAGGGTCATTAGATGGTCATGTCAAGATTTTTGATTATACTTCATCTAATTGGGATGTTCAATTTGGCTGGAAATTTGCTAGTGGTGGTGTATTAAGTTGTGGTGTTTCTCCTGCTTCCAATGACCATAAACATTTCGTTGCTGGGTTAACGTCAGGGTTAATCTCAATACGTACAAAAAAGACTGAGCCAAGAGTAAAGCAAGGAGTTAAACAGGAAAAGTCTGCTGCATATGCTAGAATGATGAAAGGTAGAGATTATGCTGGTGAAGAAGAACATCGTATTATTCAATCTAGTGCTCCCCTACTGAAAAAATTAAAACAGTTTGAAAAACATCTTAATGCTTTCCGATGGGCAGAAGCTTTAGATAGTGCATTCGCTCCAGGATTGCCCAAAGAGCAAACTATCACTATTTTGAATGAATTGAAAAAGAGAGGGAAAGTGAGAATTTCCTTATATGGGCGAGATGAAATTTCTTTATTACCAATTTTACAATGGTTTATTAAGAATTTAGAAGATGTGAGGTCTTTTAACTTACTTTGTGATTACATTGGCATCATATTAGAAATGTACGGTTCTTTGATAGATAAGAGTGTTGTCTTAGAAGAATGTTTCTCCAATTCACTCAAGAGAATAAATATTGAAATCAAGAAATGTAAAGAAGCTAATGAAATTAGTGGTATGTTGGAGTTATTAACTGCATAGGTTGTTTATAGTACATAGAATAAATCACCATCTTCTTTTCCTTTTCTTCTTTTTATGTTCCTTGACTTTAAATTCTTTTTGCTCTACAGCATTTCGACAAAAATCAGAACAATACCATTTCACCTTTCCTGTGGTATATTTCATAGCTTCCACTCGATTTAATAAACCAACACATTTAAAATGAAACCATTCTCCATTGGGACATGAATCTTCGTTATCACAGGCTATCATGTCACCAGATGATCTTTGTTTACAGAAACAATAGACGTTGGTGTCTTCTTGATCTTGCTCATTTATTGGTTCCGGTTTGGGTTTGGGTTTGGGTTTATTCTGTTTAATTGAAGGTCGTTTAACTGGCAATTTTGTTTTTATTGGCTTAACTCTTGCTACCGTTTTCTGGATTGGTCTTTTCGTTATTTTACTTTGCTTCTGTAAACTTTTTGGTATTTTCAACAATAATTTCAAACCAGTCTTTTGAGATTCTCGACTTGCTTTCCTGTGTTCTTGTTCTTCTATTGCTTCTCTCTGTGATATTAATGGATGCTTGGCATAATGTTCTTTTAATTGACGTCGTAATTGTTCCTTTTGAATAGAATGATCATGCAAATTAATCTTTGATTTGTCGATATTTTCCAATTGGCTTAATTCTTGTTTTAGATTGATTCTGTGTGTTGTAAGTTGGTTATTTAATGCACTTGCTTCCAGTATTGATTCTTTTGATAAGATTGCAATAGACAGTTTCAATTGGATTAATTTTTCGATCTCTTGCTGAGTTATATGTCGCGTTGAGTGGTACTGCTTTAGTATATTATCTATTTCCTGTTTTCTTGCATCTATTTTAACATTACATGCTTGTATAATCCATGTAGATCGAATAATGTCACATGGCAAATGATCCACTGTAGATATGAATGCACTTGTTAATGAATGAGATGGAAAAGTGTCATCGTCCATTTTATCTCGTGTTGTATGGGTTGGCCAAGGATTGAAACAGAATCCTGTTAAACTTTTTGTGAGGTATTTCGTGACTTGATTTACACTTAAGTGAGTATTATTGAGTATGAAAAGAAGAAAAAGAATATTTTCATAACATGGGCTTTATTTTGCTCCTAATTAAAGAAAGTTTCGTAGTAATTAAGATGCACACGATTGGAAATAACATCATTGGTTAAACCTTATTCGATACGAAAAAATAGGTTTAATTCGAAACGGAATAATGGATAGAGTAAGTGAGTGCTTCAAAAACTTTGATTATGTGTACATGTCTCCGTTGTTCTGACAATCGGTTAACACACGAGATAAACAGTTTCACGTTAAACCATTAATTTCTTTTATAATTTTGTTTCAGTATTTTTTGGTAAGGATCAACCAACTGGTTCTGGGATAATACCATTGGCTATAACTACAAAGGTAATTCCAGTTTACATCCGTAGACACCCTTAATCACACGGATCTAGACGAAGATTATTCAGAGATTTGTCCATTGTGCAATTTCTTGGCGCTCAATCTTTAGTTGAAGCTACCTCAATTATTATAAATAAACGGCGATGCAGATTTAGCATCCAACGTAAAAAATGTATTCTATAATTATACAATTACAAAACATACAATATTTTCCAAAAAAGGGTATTGTTTTTTTTAGCGATGTTGCATTTTCCAGAATTTTCAAGTGACCATATTGATTAGATTACAATTATCTTGTTGATCAATTAAGTTTTAACCATGAATGCGCTATACTCACTTTATATGACCAGCATATCGATCATTCGTGACCACATTATACTTTCATCTTCTTGGGGCGTTACTGTGTTCGGATCTAGAGAATGTCAACTCAATTGGCCAACAGGGTTTTTTTTTTTTGCAAGACACTCTTTCATTTGCTAACCACATTCTGTGTTTAGATTTCCTGCACATTAATAGACCATAATCATATTATTTACATATCGTACTTCATTTTTTTGGAGGAACACATGTTTCAATGTATTCAAATGCCTTGAAGTTTACCCTTGGCTTTTTTTTCGTTTTCAAAGGATATTTTCTATCCCTTACAATGAACTTGCAACAGTAATTATCTTCTTATCTGTTTTCTATAAATACATGTTAAATCTTCCCTTCTTCCTCTTGATGAATTATGTAACGTATACACTAATCTAAAAATTCTTTCATATAAACGAAAATCATGACTAACTTAATTCCTAGAGAAGATACATGTCTTCAAGGTAATCATTTTAATGGTGAACATCTTACAGCAAGAATAACAGCTGTTCCTGTGTTATTTGCTTTATCCGCTCTTGGTTCATTCTTCCCTTTGGTTGCTTTATATTCCCTGAGATTTCATTTACCAGGTTGGCTTTTCTTCATTACCAAGAATTTTGGTAGTGGTATTATCGCAGCCACTGGGTTTATTCATCTTTTGGCTGAAGCCCTGGAAGCCCTTACAGATCCTTGTTTAGGTGGAGTTTTAGCAGAATATCCCTTTACCGAAGGTATTGCCTTGATGGCTATATTTGTATTCTTTTTCTTTGATATGCTTGCTAATAGAAAGATACATCAGAAAGCCATGAACGAAGCTAATACTTGTTGTGAACTTCCTAAACAAGATGCTGTAGTGGGTAAGGATGTCGATTCCAACGCTGATAAAGAAAGTGCAGTAGGTGATGAAGTCACTGCTAAAGCAACTGAAGTTGCTCTGATCAAGGATAATGAAAAATTATACCAACAAATTCTAAATTGTATTGTTTTAGAATGTGGTATTGTTCTTCATTCTATATTTGTTGGGTTATCATTAGCTATTGCTGGTGATGAGTTTATTACTTTATATGTTGCTATTTCTTTCCATCAATTCTTTGAAGGATTGGGTTTGGGAACAAGATTTGCAACTACTCCATGGCCAAAAGGAAAGAAATATGTCCCTTGGCTTATGGCATTTATTTATAGTTTAACCACTCCTGCAGCAGTTGCTATTGGTATTGGCGTGAGAAAATCTTACCCTGTTGGATCAAGAACCGCATTGATCACTACAGGTGTTTTCGATGCTGCTTGTGCTGGTGTCCTTATTTACAATAGTATTGCTGATTTAATGGCTTATGATTTTATATACTCAGCAGAATTTAAGGACAAGCCTTTAAAGACATATTTGTGGGCTTATTGGTGGCTTTCTGTAGGTGCCTTTTCAATGGCATTAATTGGTAAATGGGCATAGCTCGTCAATCTAGATTGTATTAATTTACTATGTTCTTTTTTATAGATGTAAGAATATTAATACTTATTAGTACATTTTATTGGAACCATGTAGGAATTGTCACCTCTTTTGGTACTCTTTTTTTTTTTTTTGCAACCATTTCTGACTTCTGAAATGATATTCTCTATATACAAGATTATTTACAGAGCTAAACATATTTAAACAATAAATCATTCTCAATATAGTCAACTCGTGATATTTGGAGTCTGTTTGAATTTACTATACCACTCTTCCCTATTATTCCCTTTTCATAATCCTCCATAAACAGCTGGGAAACTTCAAGGTGTGCCCGAATAGTTCGGAAATTCTCATAAGTTACAGAAACAACTGCATCCTTTCTTGGTGCTTCATTTAAAACTAATGAAAATATTATTGGATTCTTTATTTTCCCTTCTTGGAATAACTTATGATATTCTCGAAGGAAAATACCCGTCCAGAATTCACCAGCCCAAGTTTCCTCTCGCTTTACATCAAAGTTTTTAGAATTGACCACATTCACAATATTTTCAAGGTTTTCATCTTTGATATATGATTCCTTTCTACCAAGGAAATAATCCTGGAATTTCCATTGGTTAATCATATCCACGAATCTTCTCATGGGAGAAGTTATGGTTGTATAAGAACCAAGGCCGATAAGAGCATGCTTACCATGAGAAGCAGAGTATCTAGCCGGCTTAACAAAACTGTGAAAATCAAATTCTTCCTTTAAAAGAGGTCCTTCCTTGGTTAATTGTTCAAATTGTTTCTTAAGTGCATCAGGAAGAAGAAAATTAAATGTTCTATAAAGAATCTTTATGTCCTTTTCATGAGCTATTCTTCCTGTCAAGTAATTTGCAAAAACCATACATTCAGTAACCAAACTTGTAGCACTTTTAATGTCTACTTTTTCTGGTAAAAAGATTGATTGATTCGAATTCCTCAATCTCATTTCATCTCCTGAACTATGTTCGATGTAGCAACTTTGAGAAGCAACTTCATCATTTTGGGAAACTCGAAGATGTTCAGTAGTGAATTTCAGTTCAACAGGTATATCTTTGCTTCTTATTTTTTTAAGAATATTTGAGATTTGAAATAATTTAAATAAATTATTGTAGTCTGGGTCTGATTTAAATAATTCGATTCTATTGGCACTTGCCAATACTTCCGTAACTTTCTGATAAGTGAAACCTTTACGGAAATTTCTCAAGGTATTATACTTAATTTCTTTAGTAGCTTCAATTTGTGACATGATATTTTTTGAAAATGTAGTATCAATATCGGATTCTGGGTCAATCAACTGTTGTTTAAAAAAATCATCAAGAGACTCCTTATTTAATTTATATTGTATACTGAATGATCGGGTGTCTTTGGTGTCAATTCCTAATCCGCCTAGCTCAGAGATAATTGGGGGGAACATTAACAAAGCAGTATCAGGGAAATATTTGGTAGTGGTTCTATTAAAGGCGATTGAACTAAGAATCGAATCAGGTTTAACGTATGAACTTGGTTCAGCAATGTGGACCGAGATCACATATTTGTCTCCATCTTCATGAATTGAAATACCATCATCTATTTCATAAGCAAAATCGCTATCAATGCAATAAACAGCAACATCCCTAAGATCTGTTCGTAAATTCTTCATAGGATCGGAATCAAAGAAATCATCAACATATCCTACGGCTTGAGTGTTGTTCACAGGTTCATTCAAATTAAGTAACGGTTGTTGATCGAGTTGATCAAGATCGACATCAGTGCTTTTAATGGGAGCCGAAACATTGTAGGTGGTACAATCATAATATGACTGAGATAAATCATCAAGGTATGAAGTTTTCTCATAGGGCCAACTACTTGACTTTGACCATTTTGCTGGATTTACAATAGAATCAGCATTTTCGAGGTTCATCAATAGTTCGTATGCTCTTGTTCTCGAATATTCATTTACGAAGTTGGAAGAGAATACATCATCCACATTCGAGAAATATTTTTCAATCCCTCTTAAAAGATATACCAACACAGTTTCAACAACAGGATCATCTTCAAACTTCCGGTTAACAAAGTCTTTCAACATCGCAATAATTTCATTATATAGCTTTGGCTGACTAGTAGGTTGATTCCCAGATAATATATCAGCGCAATATTTCGAAACTTCATTAACACCGTCTTCATTCTTAAGATAATTTACCACTTTATCAATGTATGTAAGATCAGAAACTGGTAGAATCGTTACTTTTGTTTGGCACTCATTCGCACGAGTAAGTTGTAAATTCCAAAGGCGAGATTGTTTCTTCAACACAAATAGTGCTGCCAAATACGTGGAGGCATTATAATCAAAATCTTCAAAGCTTTGATTAATATCTAATGACAAACCAAGTCGGGAATTCCCAGACTTTTTAAACTCAAATTCTGGATTTTCCAAATGATATAATAATTCAAATATGCTAAGTGTACGTGGCGCATTCAAATTACCTTCATGATCGTATTGTAATGTTTTGTGTAGTTTTTCTAACTTTCGATTAACTTCGCCAATTTTCTTGAACGTATCGATACCTAATTTGGCCAATGGTTCAGCATATGTTGTTCTTGCCAAAAGTGGGACAATATAGGTGTTTATCTCTGTATCCTTAAGTAATTGTGATGATGCTTGTGCGACAATAAAATCTGTTTGATCAACAAATTCTGGTTCTAGTGATTGATTAGTTTTCTCCTTGTTTTCATCATTTTTAACATTAAAATCATCTGTCATTCCAATTGGAGCGATTCCTTTCACTTTTTCTTCTAAGCAAATACATTTTTGTAAATATTCATGGAATTCCTTAGGAATTACTCCAGGTACCCTGCATTTTATCATTACATTCTTACCAAACACAATTTCACCTCTTGCATCCATAAACGTATATGTTGCTGATTTGATACTTTTGGGACCTGAAACTATTATATACAAGCGTAAATTGTCTAACAAAGTTACAATATCACCTACACTTGGTGGTTCAACAATGGATGAACCATTGACCTTGGCATTACTTAAATATTGGTTCAATTTTTCAGCAACCTCTCTGGATTCAATATCAGGAATCACATTTTGCTTCCATTTGACAGAAGAATCTTTAAATCTTTGTTTAGATCTCTCTGCAAAAGATGTCTGTATTTCTTTTAGAAGTAGCTCGGACGGTTTTGTAAGATTAAGTCTACTTGTTGGATCAATATATTTTGCTAAAAACTTTGCTGGTTTTTCTGTGATAATCTTCATAGTCGAAACTGCAGCTCCTTCGTTGTTTTGTTCCGGTTGAGTTACTTTTGTTGTCTTTCTTTTATTGTCAAAGATATCAGTAATTCTTGAACTGTATTTGCTTGAGTCTTTGTGGATGGGCATTGACGAGTGAAAATCTCGTACTCTCGGTGCATTTAAAGACCTTTGAGAGCCTATAAAGGCCCTGGAAAGCTTCGTAACTCTTAACATCTTTCCAGTTGTTAGTGTGAATTGGGATTTTACCAGGAATATCTTTATAAGAGATGAGTAATGTCGCAAACAGAAAAAAATGTCACCCTGGAAAGATTCTGGAGGACGCGCAGCAAATTTGCGACATAAATGAAAATCATAAACAAAAACAGAGATCATTTTTTACAACCAAGACTCTAAGGAACACATTACCAAAAATGAAGGTAGAAGAGCTCATAATAGATGGGTTCAAATCTTATGCATCACGTACAGTTATTTCCGGATGGGATGCTCAGTTTAATGCAATTACCGGTTTAAACGGTTCAGGAAAATCCAACATTTTAGATGCCATTTGTTTTGTTCTAGGAATCGCATCTATGGCCACTGTTCGAGCTTCTAATTTACAAGACTTGATATATAAAAGAGGACAAGCTGGTGTCACTAAAGCTAGTGTGACTATTGTTTTCGATAATAGTGAAGTTTCCAAGTCTCCTATTGGGTTTGAAACTTGTGCTACTATTAGTGTTACTAGACAAATTATTCTAGGAGGAAGTTCAAAATATTTGATTAATGGTCATAAGGCTCAACAACAAACAGTTTTAAACTTGTTTCAATCAGTTCAGTTAAATATTAATAACCCTAATTTCTTGATTATGCAAGGGAAAATTACTAAAGTTTTGAATATGAAGCCTCAGGAAATATTATCGTTAATTGAAGAAGCTGCAGGTACGAGAACTTTTGAAGAGAGAAAGGATAAAGCACAAAAGACCATGGCTAAAAAGGAAGCAAAATTAGTTGAAATACGAAGCTTGTTAAAGGAAGAAATTGATCCCAAATTGGAGAAATTAAGAAATGAGAAAAGAAACTTTCTTGAATTTCAACAAACTCAAATTGATTTAGAGAAATTATCTCGAGCTGTAGCTGCTTATGATTATACAAATTTGTCACAAAATTTTACTAATCACGCTAATTTCTTGAATCAACATGAAACGAAAATGAATGATCTTCGTCTTGAAATAGATAAATTAAATAATGAAATCGAGAATTTGAATGATGATTTAAATCAAGTTAAGGCTAAAAAACAAGCTGAACTTCAAAATGATAGTAAATTAAAAGAATTGGAGCATTTAGAGAATCAACTCTCTAACGAAATTGCCAGATTGAATACCACAAAGGATATAACTATAGATAATCTTAAAGAAGAACAAAAAAAGAAGTCACGATTGGAAATTCAACTACGTGATTTGGAGGGAAATTTAAAAAACAACGAGGATATCTATAAAAATCATGAACATGAATATAATAAATCCAGTCAAGATTTGAATAAATTAAAGGAAGATCTTAATAAAAAGGAAGAATTATTGTCCAGTTTATCAACCGGAATGTCTTCTAAAGGTAATGTTAGTACTGGTTATTCATCACAGTTGAATGAAGCAAAAGAAAACTTGAATACTTCAGAAACATTTATTAAAACATCTAAATTGAAGATCTCCCATCTCAAAAATCAAATTAGCAGTGATAAAGTTAAACTAGATAAAGCTCGCCAAGAAAATAATGTTCTTCTTTCTGACATTGAGAATTATCGTTCAATTATTAGTGACAAACAAATGGAACTTGATAAGAAATTAGGGTTTGATCCAGCCAAAATTTCTGAGTTAAAAGATCAAGAATCTAATTTGGTAAGTCAACAAAATAGATTAAACAATGAATTAAATTATATCCGACGTGAAATTGGTAATATTGATTTTCAATATAGCAGACCTTCACCTGATTTCAATGATAGTTTGGTTCGTGGTATCGTGGCTCGATTATTTAATTTACTGGAAGGATCTGATGATAAAGCGATAGCGTTACAAGTGTGTGCTGGAGGAAGATTATATAATGTTGTTGTGGATACCAGCGATATAGCGTCTCACCTTTTAGAAAGAGGTCAATTAAAGAGAAGAATTACTATTATTCCCTTAGACAAGATCACTACTCGTTCAATCAGTAATGATGTTATTCAATATGCAAAACAAATCGCTCCTGGTAAAGTAGAACTTGCTTTGAATTTAATTGGATTTGAAAGTTACTTGCTTAAAGCTATGGAGTATGTCTTTGGAACGACATTCATTTGTAATGATCCAAATACTGCGAAAATGATTACTTTTGATCCTAGAATTAGATGTCGCTCGATTACCTTGGAAGGTGATACATATGATCCTGAAGGTAATATTTCCGGTGGTTCTCGTAAAAGCAATTCTTCTGTTTTGATAAAGTTACAACAATTTAATAAGGTTGCTTCGAAATTGAAAGTAATTGAAATGGAATTATCTGATACTAGAAAAGAATTATCTCATATGGACAGTTTATTAAGTGCCACTAATGTTTTACAGAATGAAATTGATCTTAAAAAATATGAATTGTCATTATTAGAGAGGAAATTGGAAAGCAATCCATCTTCATTAATCTTAAAACAGAATGAAGCTAATGAAGCTGAAATCAATAAGTTGACGCAAGAAATTGAAATTCATTTGGAAAAATGTGATCAATATAAGCAAGAAATTGCCCGAATTGAAAAAGATATTAAGGAGTTCAACAGCGATAAAGGATCAAAGATAAATGACTTGAAAAGGGAAACAAGTGAATTGAAAAAACAAGTCGCCAGAAAAGAACAAGAATTAGATGAATTAACTGAAAAATTCCAAGCTATTCAAGTTGAAAGTGAACAACAAAAGACTGAAGTTGTAAGTATTAAGGAATCACTTGAAACTTGTGATCAAATAATTGAAGAATCAACTAGTAAGAATATACTGGAGCAAGAAGATTCAGAAAAGTTGGCTGATGAATTATCCACAGTCAAGACTGAATTGGAAGAAGTGAGAGCTGGTTTGTTAGGTTTGGATGATGAAATTAAAGAATTGACAAAATTATTGAAATCTAAAAATGATAGTGTAAATCAAAGTAAATTGGAAATGCAAAAATTAACCCATGAATTGGAAAAATCCAAGAACTTGACTACATCTTTAAAAACAAGATTAGATGAAATTATTAGCGAGCATGAATGGGTTATGGATTCCAATGTTTTAGAGAATTTAATCCAACAATATCCCGGGTTGAATGTTGAGGAAAGTAGAGAACAATTGAACGTATTAAAGGAGAAATTTGCCAGTATGAGAAGAAAAGTAAATGTTAATATCATGAATATGATTGATAATGTTGAAAAGAAAGAAGCATCTTTAAAGAATATGGTGAAGACCATTGAAAAAGACAAAAGTAAGATTGAACATACCATTGGTAAATTAAATGGTTATAAGCGTGAGACTTTAAATACTACATATCAAAAAGTTTCGACTGATTTCGGACAAATATTTTCTGATTTATTACCCGGATCATTTGCAAAACTAGTTCCTGTAAATATGATGGATGTCACTAAGGGTCTTGAAGTTAAAGTGAAATTAGGAGCAGTTTGGAAGGAAAGTTTGGTTGAATTATCTGGAGGTCAAAGATCCTTGATTGCACTTTCTTTGATTATGGCATTGTTACAGTTTAAACCAGCTCCAATGTATATTTTGGATGAGGTTGATGCTGCATTAGATCTTTCGCATACTCAAAATATTGGACATTTAATTAAGACTAGATTTAAAGGCTCACAATTTATTGTGGTTTCTTTGAAAGAAGGTATGTTTACAAATGCTAATCGTGTATTCAGAACTAGATTTCAAGATGGAACTTCAGTTGTTTCTGTTATGTAGGGTATTTATAGAGATATGTAAGTTGCAAAAAAAAGGAAAGCTATTTGGTAAAAGTCTTACAACGGTTTTATTTTTTTAACATATTCCACTTGAGGCGGTACCATCCTGTTTCAGATTCACATTGTTCCGGGAAATCTTTCCTTATTCAAAGAGTATACGAGAAATATACTTTTTCTATGTTTGTTAGCTTACCTAAAAGAAAAGTATATGATGTAATAGCTAGTACTATGTTTCTGTACTGCCGATACTATATTGACATGGGCTATTGGACCAACGTTCCTTTACATCATGCTTGGCTTGGGTTATTATTTTCTAAGATCCTTTTGTTGTATTGTTTTAAACAATTAGTCTCAAACACAACAAGAAAAAAAAATATTCAAGATCCACCTGCCACACACCACATTATCATTTAATCTTACTTTTTTTTCATCAAATCTTTTACTAGATAGACACATCTTTTTTTTTATTGAATATCCTTCAAAGCAATATATTAGGCTTTGAGCCTTTAGATATAAAAAAAACACCTTGCATATTACTTTACATTCTAGAATTTGCTGCATAAATTAATTCCTCAAATCACTTTGCATATACTTTTTTGAAAAAATTTTAAAATATTCCATGATGTCTTCAAACTCAACACTGGTGACACCCTACGACTACTACGATGATGATCGTGAACGAAAATCTAAAACAGGAAGATCTAGTTCACAATCTATATTTGGATTCATTATGCATTATATTAAACAAATAATTATCTCAGTGCTATTTTTAGCATTACTACTAGTAATTGTATTTCGTCAAACTATTCAATTTAATAACTCATACGTACCTAATATATCACAGTTGGACAATGTACAGTTTTACGATTTGGCAAATTATATGGGAAGTTCTAATGGATGGCAGTTGGATGAACGAGTTCTTTTTTGTGTGCCATTAAGAGATGCTGCTGCACATTTACCAATGTTCTTTGGACATATGAAAAAACTCACATATCCTCATGGATTAATTGATTTGGCATTTTTGGTTAGTGATTCTTCAGATGATACTATGGGGTCACTAAGAAAACATTTATTAGAAATTCAAAACGATCCTGATCCTAATATGAGATTTGGTGAGATTGAAATATATGAAAAAGATTTTGGACAAGTTATAGGACAAGGGTTTTCTGATAGACATGGATTTGCTGCTCAAGGTCCCAGAAGAAAATTAATGGCTCGAGCAAGAAATTGGCTTTGGACAGTAGCTATAAAACCTTATCATTCCTTTGTCTATTGGAGAGATGCTGATGTTGAAACTGTTCCTCCTACTATTGTTGAAGATTTAATGCATCATGATAAAGATGTAATTGTTCCTAATGTCTGGCGTCCATTGCCTGATTGGTTAGGAAATCAACAACCTTATGATTTGAATTCATGGCAAGAATCTGATGGAGGGTTACAATTAGCAGACACTTTAGATGAAGATGCATGTATTGTTGAAGGATATGTAGAATATCAAACTTGGAGACCTCATTTAGCATATTTACGAGACCCCTATGGGGACCCAGAAACTGAAATGGAATTGGATGGGATTGGGGGTGTTAGTATTTTAACTAAGGCTAGAGTATTTCGTTCAGGATCACATTTCCCGGCTTTTTCTTTTGAAAAACATGCTGAAACTGAAGCATTTGGGAAATTGAGTAAGAGAATGGGTTATTCCGTTGTAGGATTGCCTCATTATGTTATATGGCATATTTATGAACCATCATCTGATGATTTGAAACATATGGAATGGATGGCATTAGAAGAAGTAAGGCAACAAGAAGAAGCCAAGATTAAAAAGGTTTATGATAAAGTATGGAATAAAGCATTTTCAGATGTTCAAGATGAATGGAAAAAGGAAAGACAACATTATTTGAAAAA
The DNA here is from genome assembly GCA_000497715.1 of Spathaspora arborariae UFMG-19.1A. Taxonomy (NCBI): domain Eukaryota; kingdom Fungi; phylum Ascomycota; class Pichiomycetes; order Serinales; family Debaryomycetaceae; genus Spathaspora; species Spathaspora arborariae. The sequence goes on from KI547150.1 coordinate 238,444, forward strand.
TACTGATATGTCGAAATTAAGACATATTCAAGTTAATTGGCCAGGGGTTGATGACTGGAAGATAGATGAATCTCAAAAAGACGATAAGAAATTAGCTGATTTCAATCCGTAATAGAATTTATATAATTTGTATAGTGATGCATAGTTTTTTTTTTAAAAGATCTCTGAGTGGATGCAAAAACTTGCGTACTCCTGGTACTATCGCGAATGTTGTTAAACCATCTAGAATGAGTAACCTTGCACCTCAATCAGGAAATTAACAAAGATTCGCGTACACGTCCATGGTGTGTTTCTAGTTCTCGCGACCTTTGTATGTAGTTAACTAGAGGTTAGGGGTATAACAATAAAGAATTTTGCACGAGTGCGCGAGTAGGCACAAGTACGCAAATCAACCTTGTAAAGGAATAGAATGTATCAAACGCGTAAGTTCTATCACTGGGAAATACAACCAAAAAATACAAAGGTCTGAAAACGTACAATGCAAAGCCGTGACAAATTGTTGAGTAGAAGAAAGCGAGAAAATACAAACAAAATAAAAACTATATGACAATACAAAGTTTGATTATCAATAGGTAGCTCTCCCCTCCCCCTTTCGGTAATTATATGCCGGAAGAGATACCAATTCTTGAAATATTCATGTTTTGAAAATCACAGGATTATTCGTAGCAATCCAACAAGTTATTTTTAGCATTGGAGAAATCTGGGGGGAAGGAGTGCGGGATCATGGGGAACATTCCACGATCCTTTAGTCATTCTCTTGGCTACAAGGTAATCAAAAGTGTAAAAAGAGAATTCTTGGGCTTGCTGGTAACAATGAAAGTATTTTTTTTTATTTGTCCTAATTCAACAAACAAATCGCCACATCCGTTGTGGGAAGTAAAATAGAAAAAATAAATTTCTTTTTTTCAAATTTGACGTATTAAAAAATATTGTGTTGTTTTTGTTTTGTGCAGAACAAGTAACAATCGGGAATCCACGTCCTTTAAATTAGTCGTGGATACAAACTAAATCTAAATCATAAAACGTGCTTTAAAAACGTTTATGTACCCACAATTGGCCCCTCGTTTCCTGAATTGGTCAAGGTGGTCTCAATATACAAGAGAATATCAGAGAATACGTGAAATGTAAGACTTCTGTAAACTAAACCCTTGTAATGTTAGTATTTCTGCATTTGAGAAATTTTACTGAAAGGAGACGTACATATGACAGGCAATTTGATTCAAAATTTCGTATTAAAGATCATAAAAAAAAAGAAAATCCAACGTATCTACAAATTCCTTAATATTATCTTGTAGTAAGGGGTTGCCAGGGACGTTGGATATTACACATGGAATGCTAAGTGGTACTATTAACACAAGAAAGATCTGAATTCAAGTCAACAATAAAGATTATTACAATTGTGTTGAAGCGGAATTGACTTGGTTTATGTAGTCTAAAAATCCTCCATTGAAGGTCTAAAAACATGGATTTGTCATATCTTTATCTAATTCGAATTTTTTATAAATCTAGAACACTGATTGACAAGGGATGAAATTTTGTTCTTCTTTTTTAGAATGTAAATACTGTTTATTTTGTGAATCAATTATTTTTTTCTCGAGATCCTCTTTCCAGATCTGACGTGCAATTATTTTTTGTTTCTTTTTTTAAGAAGGAAAAACCGCAAAACCATGCATCCATCTACAGGTTTGTGTTAACTCAGGACAGGTTTCTCAAAACGAATACGTCACGATGAGATTTAGAGCCGATCGTTTGTATAAAAACAAATCAATTCAGGAGTAAAAAGATTTGCTGTTAGCGAACCACACAGTGTGGGATTATTTACATACAACCCACTTTAATGCTTTTCAAGTGAAACTGTAAAATCACTCTGATAACCTTTTACGTGACTCCTCATCAGCAGGAGGGGAGTACCATATTGGATCTCTCTCCTGCAGGAGCAACAGTATGTACGTTAAATTGGTTTCTTTTGAAATGCAGGTTTCAGGTTGTTAGTTTTGTGCCCAAAAGGGTCTTCTGGTGGCTGGTGCGAAACCGGCAAAAAAAATAGCAGTTCTTACGTCAACTGGAAAATACGCGAATATGATATGATAGTAGAAACTACAAGCCAGTTTGGCAATTGAATATACATGGTATATTAATAAGAAAAGAAAATTAAGTGGTTAAATATTGGTACCACCTATCTTAAAAATAAAGGAATGTGTGTGTTATCAAATTTGTTTCCAAATATTTTTATAGAAAAAAATATGGTATCATAGTGAAACCACTGTTTATCTTGTCAAATCTGAAATTTTAGTAGCAACGCCCTCAATCTAAAAGTAGGGGGTTGAAAAGAATTCGTTAGAAAATTTTTCGATCCCAGATAAAACTCCCTGCATTTACCTTTAGACCTAGAATTGAGCCATACTTTGTTACCAAAAAAATTTTGTATTATTGTTCTTTAGAAGGTAAACACACACTCTGACTATCCTGAATGAAAAAATTTTTATCTTTCATAATCAGCCACGTTAACTTCTCAGTAAATCCCAAACCATATCTTCATTGTCATCCCTTTTTCTAATACATAAATTTTATTGTTATGGTTACACATCTGACACGAACTTTTTTCAATCCACACAATTATATTGTTATTTTTTCGCAACAATAAGGGATCTTGAACAAAAATAAATTATGTTTTTGTGATTATTATATAATTATTTTTTAATAGAATTTTTTTGAAAGGGCGAATTTCAAGGAAAGATATCTGGCTGCTAAATCAAATTGAGATATATAACTCACACAAATTTCCAGCGAAGCCTTTAACAATATTTTAGTTCCCTTTTTTTTTCTTTTCTTCTTTAAACGCTGAAGTCTTTAATTTTGAACCGATACCTTCGCTTTATATTTATATATAGATTCAAACTAAAGCAATTCATAATACAATGAGGTTTTCATTTTCTTCAATCGTTGCCACTGCAGCTTTATTATCTCAAGCAATTGCCGTCGATGTTGCTTGTTTAGTTAACGGTGCTTCCGTTGCTATCGTTGACTTAGACACCGGTCTTTGTCCATTCACTATTCCATCACAATACCCAGTCTTTTTTGACTTTGTTTCTCCAGAAGATTACAATGTTGAATTCTACTACTCCATTGTCGGTGGTCAAAGATTCTGGAACTATATTGTTAACGCTGGTCACGTCATTAACATCCCAGCCAGATTATTATTCAATGCTCCAGGTGCTCCATTATTCCAAGTTCACGTTGAAGAAGAACCAGCTTCTAACTCTACTGCTGCTATCAGAAAGAGATTATTCAAGGATACTGTTATTGTTAAGAGAGATGCTGCTTCTGACTTTGCTCAATCTATTGAAGGTCTTGACGGTACTTTAGTTGACTCTGGTGCTTTCTCCGTTGTCCTTGCTAACCCATCATCTTCTAGTACTACCAACGGTGCTTCTTCCACTGGTTCTTCTGCTGCTACTGGTGCTTCCTCTGCTGCTACTGGTGCTTCCTCTGCTGCTACTGGTGCTTCCTCTGCTGCTACTGGTTCAACCGTTACTGCAACTGCTATTGCCACCACTACCATCACTACTACCCACTGTTCTAACGATGTTTGTTCCACCACTGCTTTCCCAGCTACCTTAGGTCCAACCACCGTTACTATTTCAGGTGAAGTTACTGTTTACACTACTTACTGTCCACTTACTGCTGTAACTGAAGAATCTACTACTACTGTCACCATTCTTTCTTGTAAGGAAAACAAGTGTGTTGCAACTGCCGTTGCAGCTACTCCAGCTGTTACTACCGAAACCATTAACGAAGTTGTTACTGTTTACACTACTTACTGTCCACTCTCTAGTGTTGAAAGCAAGGTCCCAACTACTACCGTTACTGTTACTTCTGAAGGTACCACCACTGTTTGTCCAGCTACTCCAGCTCTCACCACTAAGACTGTTGAAGGTACTGAAACTGTTTTCGTTACTTATGTTCCAGTTT
>KI547150.1:242660-274940 GCA_000497715.1 Spathaspora arborariae UFMG-19.1A
CCAGGTGCTGCTGCTCAAACTACTGCTCCGGGTACCGCTTCTACTGGTGCTGCTGCTGCTCCAGGTGTTCCAACCACTCTTGCCCCAGCTGCTTCTCCAGCTGTTGCCTCCAAGGTTCCAGGCGCTATTTCCACTTTCGAAGCTGGTGCCGCTTCTGCTGGTGCCACTTTCTTGGCTTTAGCTTTGATCCCATTGGCTTACTTCATCTAAGTATTTCCATGAGTCCATATGCAGTCAAATTTTTCTATTTTATATTGAGGAATAAAATATATTCTTGATATCCGGGTTTTCCTTGTTGTACTTTTTCGTGTATTTTTCTTTTTTTGGTTGATGAATTTCATGTGGGTTATTTTTTTTTGCAACCTTTCCATTTTATAGAGTGCAAAGAAAGAAAAAAGTTGGTACATTTCAGCTGTTGTTTGAACGAAATAATATGGTTGGTGTTTCCCATTTTGAAGTCTTCACCTTTGGTTATTTTCATTTATTTCGTATACCACTACCATTTTGGATCTTCGTGAATTTTAGAAGAGAAATGTTGTCACAACATTTTGTTTTTGCTATTTTCGGTTTTTATTTTCTATCAATATTGTATTAGAGAAGAAAGGATGTGGGATTTATTATTCCACTTTAGCTAAATATTATTATCAGTCTATTCAAATTTCTGTGTTTATTATAAATTAAATATGAATAGAGTCTTGTATGATTTTCTTGTACTTTTGTAAGTTGTGGAATAGTTTGCTCAACCATGCCGTTTAAGTTTCAATTTGTAGTTAAACTTCTCATACTTTTGTCAAAAAAACTGAATGGGGAACTCTTTAAGAATTTATGAAGTTGAAGACTTCTTTTGGGTTGTCTGAGGTTGTTTATAATAGGCAGTTTTACAGAGTAATAACATAAAAATCAAGAAATTATAATTCTATTTTGGTTATTCATTGTAGTCAAGTTTTCCAAATGTAAATCGGTTCCGTGGTCTAGTTGGTTATGGCATCTGCTTAACACGCAGAACGTCCCCAGTTCGATCCTGGGCGGAATCATTCTTTTTTTGAATTTTTAATAAACTAGGCTTGTTAATTCTTGTTTTCCAATTAAATTGCGTTGGTTTGACTTAAATATGATGGATGCTGTTTTTGTAGGACGTAATTAAGGAAAAAATGATGGTTGGAGCGAGAAAAAAAAGTTAACAGAGTGAAAATATGATAATAGTGAAGAGTAAACGAAATCTTACAAAGTAACTCTCAGAGTATCTGAGCTTACTTTGGCAGAGTTGAAGTAGTCTGTTTTCCACGTGGAATTGAATATACGGATCACAAAAAGCTATCAAGAAATAGAAGAACCCACATGCTCATCTAAAACAACTAATTCAATATGTCATTGCAACTCCAGTTTGACTCTTACCAAGAACTAAAAGAATCTTTATCAATGTCATTTCTGTAAAATAGTTAGTACTTTGATCATTGTAAATTAAGTAAACTTTTGGATTCCCTTGAAACACTTCATGTAGGTGTTAGTTGATTTCACTTTGCGCCCGAAGACATTGTAAAGTGGGCGAAATCATGACGATAACGCATGTAAAATTCTAATCATATTAAATTCAAGGAATCATAAGGAATATTTATGCAGAAACATACATATTAGTTGATGATGATGAAGAAAGGTAATTTAAAGAAGAAAAAAATTTTCAAACTATTCAGCTCATCTTTATACTGAGTTTTTTTTTTTTTGTTTGTTTGTTTTCACGCATAGTTTGTCAATTCAATTTCTACTTACTTAAGTTATCGCAATACTGCTGGATATTCCTATAGCTGACTCTTAACAAATCCACCTTATTTATATGTTCAACTGAAAAAGATTCATCCTGATCCAAGGCATATTCAGCTAGTTTGGCAGTAGTTGCTATATTTACACTTGTTGACAAGTTCATGGCATTCTCTGCTCTCTGCTCAGAATGAATTTGATCCTTTTGACTTAATTCAGTTTTAACTAAAGTTGGCATGAATGATACTATAAATGCATACCAATCTTCAATTGCTTTAAACCAATCGCTCGATTTCAGGGGCTTATCTATAACAAGGAAAAGTTTATTCAATAAACTCACTGGTTTATCTTCCAACTCCGTTCCAGGAGGGTCAGTAAAGTAAACAGGTGCTTTGGGATTATCAATCTCCATGTGATCGTATGAAGTAGTTGAATGGCTCGAGTCTAGATTTATCATATCTAACGCCTTGACATTACAAAAGATGTCTTTAGGAGATAATGCCGGAGGAATCAACTGGTCTGACTCATTGTCGGAATATATGATCTTATTAACGAAATCTATTCTTATATCTGATAATCTTCCTTCATTAACTAATTTCAACACAAGTAATTCCAATTGGTTTTGATCAAGTTGAATTTTACGCGATATAAGCTCCATATTTATTGATTTGTAAGCTTGAAGATAATTCATCAATGCATTTGATCTTAAATTTGTAAGAATTTGCTTTGATGCATGCATGAAAATGTCGTCAAGATAGAGCTCATCCTTTTCTTGCTCCATTTTTTCCAATACTTTACTAAATTTCTTCAAATCCAGGCTGGAATATGCTTGAATTAACATGAGTAAATTTGAAAATTCTGGCATTTGCGTATATGTTCTAGTTTCTTGAGTGTCAAATGGATTAAATTCATTCTCAGTCAATAAAGAACATAATGAAAGATATTTAAGGATTCTGTTCTTCAAAGGTGATCCAGCTTCATCATAACTTTTAAAACTTTCATAAAATTCCAATCGTGCCTTTTCATAATTGCATCGATAAAATTGGACTTTCCCGCCACATTCTCTAATTGTACCCAATATTTTTGGATGGGTTACAGCTGTTGTAATATCAAGACTTTTCCTATACAATTGTATCATACGCAGTAATTTCAAATTTTTGGTTCGTGCCATATAGTCAATTTCAGCAGCAATAGCTTCAAGACTAAATGATTTTCTAGTTGACTCAGATACATCTTCTAATTTCGCATGGATTTTCTCAATTAATTCAGGACATTTTTCATATTCCTCGTTTTCAAGACATGCATTGAGTATATTAGTGTTAACTTTAAGCCATATTCTATCATTAGTTGAACCAATGTGTTTGAGAACTAAGTCATAAAATGTTTGCATGAATGATTCAGTGGCAACAGCTGAGTACCGTGTAATCATTTTAGAAATTGATTCTTCAAAATATGATTTAGATAATTGTGGAACCAATTGGAATGTTTCTTGCAAGTACACAAGCGCTTGATCAAGATTTTGTTGTTTGAAGTTTAATTTAATCAATTGTTTGTAAGATTTAAAAACCCACTCAATATTGTCAGGGACATTTCTATCAGAATCTTCAGCAATCTTTTTCAATTCCTTAATGGCGGTTTCTGGTTCATCATCTTTAAATCCTTTTGCAGTGTAGTATTTACTTTCCTATTAAATTATGTTAGTAAAAAATTGATAACACGAGAACTCCCTACAAAATACATACAATATCTAGATCATCAGTCGGTTCAAGTTCAGCATCATCTTCATGTTGAACACTTTTCTCCTCACCGTCATCGTCCTCTTCGAATTCAAACTCGTATGATTCTTCAGAGTAGAATTCGTCTTCGTCGGACATAATTGAATAGACTGGTGTATGAAAAGAACAATAAGGAAAATTAATTAGAAAAAATGATAAAGGAATTCTAACTTGAATATGATACTTATATGCAGGATAACATACCAAACTAACATCACTGCAAATATTTAGTTGTAGGTTTTCCCCTTGAGCTTGAAAAATGCTAACTTCCTATAAAGAGACATGTTAACTAGAGGAGATGAAACAATTGTAGTTCTTACTATGATAAGTAGTTGATACTATTTTTGTATTTTTTTGTATTATTTTTGCATAAAATTGATGAATTATGATTAATTTCAAGATCCACAAACAAAAAAAGACGACTACAGATTTAGAATTCCCATCAGTATAACTACTGAGAGCATTCATAATTAACGGGAATGATCATTATTTGTTTACTAGTTTATATTTCAAGGGTTTTCAGCCTTGCTATTTCTCGAATAGAAACATTGTGTTTCCTTGTTATCTTTATCCAACCCATAAAAAAAATGACTATTGCAAATAAAAAGAAATTCCGATACCGGGAGTCGAACCCGGGTCTGCTCGGTGAAAGCGAACCGTGCTAGCCGTTACACTATATCGGATGTTTTTTTCTAAATTGTTTTGACTTTTTAATAAGCTTGTGAAATATCCACGTGACAAAGCTTTGAAGAACTGTAATGAAAAGTCTAATTACCTTACCATAGCCAAATTCCCCTACAGACCATAACCTTGGCAGATTAAGGTCATACCATTCCTATTTGTATGATTTTTACACCAATTAAACAAATAATATAGAGATTTAATGTGGGTCTTTTAGATATATAGCTTACACGAGCAAACATTGAATAGAATAACATACTTTTCCCTTTTACAATTAGAAAGGCAAGAAGTAATATTCATAACTAGTCACTCTGACTTCAGTTTACTATATTCAATATTATAGCAGTATGATATGGTTGCAATTTTCCAATCAAAGTAGGAGGGCCCTCACTTTCACGCCTACAGGAAGAAAGTGTCCTTGGTATTATCATATCATTATGCAAGAGAACCCCTTGGAATCCAGTTTAATGTTCTACAATGAGAGAGATATAAACAAATTCCCAAACCACCGCTCAATAGTAAAAGGAGCCTATAAACTGTAAGGGTTCTTAATTATTTAATATCCTCATTTTGAGAAGTATTAGTTACTTTTAGAATTGAATATAGCCTCAAAAACTCAACACCTTTTTCAGAAACAACAACAAATTTTGCTGAAATATATTTCAGATTAAACTCAGAAGAATATTTTTTTTAATCTCACAGTTTTAATGCTAGCAAATCCCACTAGAAATTATACAAATACCAAAGAAACTGGTATCCGGTATGATTGTTTAATATGTTATAGCGAAGTAGGAGTAAGAAAGGAGACTGGGTACTTGAAGAATTCTCTTTATCTACTGATGTTCAATTCAATCGAAAGCTTCCTTTCTACGAAATAATATTATGTAGGATAAGATAAATTTAGAGCTCAAAAAATAGGATATTAATACTTTAATGCAGGTGGTAACTTTGTATCTCCCACAACCAAATCAAAATGTTAAAGGACATATTAGACTCAATCGTCAAAATCATTCCAAACGTTCATCAATTTTAAGAAAATTTAAATTCAAATAAGATATAAGAAATGAACAATTTGATCAAATTTTGGAAGTGATCAACTCTATCAACATCAGAATGGATAAAAACGACGAAATAGTAGGTCGCCTTGAACAAGGTGTTGGAAGAAAAGTTGTCGTTAAAGTGGCTTCTGCATTAAAGTCTTGAATATATACTGCATGAGCAAAGACAATGCCACAGTCGGGCTATGCCATTTTCTAAAATTAACTTATCATATATAATATCATTTCGTAGAAATAATATATTAATTGTAACCTAAGTGATCTCTGTATAGAGTGTACAAGTGGTATGATCACTTTAGTGTTATATATATGAATATATATTATATCAAATAAGTGTAAAGTAGATAAGTATATAAAAATATAAAAAAAGATAATTCAGTAAACTGATGAGTTCTGTTGAACAAATACTAATATATTAAATATAGCAAGGCATATCAAGTATAGAAAGCATATAGTAAGACATATCAAGCAATGTAAGTATATAGCAAAGGTATTTCAAGTATTGGAAACATATAGAATTCCTGTATTCTTTGTTAGAACCTTAACTACAATTCTATTGAATAAACTACATGTCAAACTGTATATAATACTATCACGATCTTTTAAAAAATGCAGAACTCTCGAATTGAAAATCGCCTGGTTAGCTCAATCGGTAGAGCGTTTGACTCTTAAGAATTAGATATCAAAAGGTTGCGGGTTCGACCCCCGCATCGGGCTTTTTTATTTTTTAAATACTTTATTGTTCACAATAGTTTTGCAAGCTTGTGATATTTCTGGCCAACCGAAATTGTAATATTTCAATTACTCCATAGGTTCACCAGTCACTGTTTTATTTTACTGATTTCTAAATTTATTTTTGAATTCTGTTGAAGGACTTTCTCCAAATAAACCCGATAGATGTTAAATGAACAAGGTTTACGAATATACATAGTTTCCTCTATTATCAGAGCCATAACCATGAAAGAATTCTAAGTTGCAAATGTAAGAGTTTAGCAATTAAACGTGGTTTTTTGGAGAAATTGAACTTTGACAAAGAATAAATGTGTTGATATGACAGAGTTCCAGGTTGAAACTAAGCAATTGTACGTTTCATAAAGTTGGTTTTATTTACTAGAACACCTTACAAAACTCCAAAAAAGTAGCATACTTATCCCAATGCAAATATATATTGATAAAACGTAAGAAGTAAAAAATAAAATTAAATAAATAGACTTAGAATCATAGGAGGCAACATTTAATACAATGTTAATATCTAATTAACTATTCCTAGATCCCCCCATTTCTGTTTTTGTAAATAAATATACAGTAATAATGAAAATAATGCAAGTAATGAAAGAAACCCAAACCTTAACCACTCCCTATGATTTTTCCCACGTTTAACCACGTTCCAAATATCATCATTTTTAGTTTCACGTTTACAGGAACCATTAATTATCAGTGGTTGTTGTTGTATTTTGGAATATTTAGTTTGATGAGCAGGGATAATTTCTCCTAGATAACCAGCGGCTAATAATGAAAATGCATAATCTGAATGACCAACATCTTCAAATGATCCAGTAGCATCCACACCACCACAATCATATAATACTTCTACCCCACCTGGATGATCTTTGGCAATGGCTGTTATATCATAAACTTTATTATATATAATCATCCATAAATCTTCAGGAGAATCATGTTTTTGAACTTCTTCAGGAGTGAAATATTTAACTGAACGATGCTTGTTATGTTTCTTGGTATGTTTAGCTGGTTGACCTTGCTGGGACGGGCTCATGCTTTTTTATTTTTGTATATGAAATTTACGTAACAAGGGTATAAATCATAAAAAAAGCACACAAGATATATAAATGTAAAGTAAAGTGAATCAAATTTCTGGAATCTTCGGGAATTGTTTTTAACTTCAAATGGGTCCCAAATACAATGCAAAGGTTATGTTTTCTAATACTGAATTTAAGAATTTATGGGATTTCTTTTTCTTTCTTTTTTTTCTTTGTTCTTCGTTGCTAAGTTTCTTGGATCTTCTGCGGAAATACGAGTAATGGTTTTTTCAAGTCGTGTCTTGAGGATAAAAATTGCACGTGATATATATCATGTGATATTGTCGATTTCTTTTTTTTTTCGTGTAGATTTTAGTTGTTCAAATTAAAAAGAAATGAAACAGTTCGAGTTGGATTAGTATCTACAAGGAAAGGGCATAACTTCGAGTTATCTTCAATATAGAAAGTTGATTTCACAAGAAACGACTATTACTTTTAAAAGTTTAACACTAATTACTAAATAACTCGTTTTAAATGAGTCATCGTTCATCTTCTGCCTTACCTTCGTCGAAAAAGACTCATCTGGAAAGGCATAAACAAATATTAAAACAACTTCTTAGAGAAGATCCTAACAAGACATGTGCTGATTGTAAAGTTTCCAAGAATCCAAGATGGGCATCTTGGAATTTGGGTTGTTTTATTTGTATTAGATGTTCAGGTATTCATAGAAGTATGGGAACTCATATATCTAAAGTTAAATCAGTTGATTTAGATGCTTGGACTGATGATCAAATTGAAAATGTTATTAAATGGGGGAATGAAAAGTGTAATTTATATTGGGAAGCTAAATTACCTGAGAATTATATTCCTGATTCTCTGAAGATTGAGAATTTCATAAGAACTAAATATGAATTGAAAAAATGGACATCTTCTTTAAATATACCTGATCCATTGACTATGAATGTGACTTCTCATACTACTCGTGTTACTGTACCAACTCCAGTTGCTGCACCATCACCTCAGAAAAACCAAACTAAATCAAATTCAGTTAATCTTTTAGATGAAGAATTTGGAGATTTTTCTTCAACACCTTCTCCCAAGCCACAAGTGCAAGCACAACCACCAGTTCCACAAGTAAGACAACCAACCATATCTCCTATACCACCCCCAATAACTCAATCACCACAGTCGACAGGTAGCAGTTTAGGAAACGGAAGTGGTAGACCAGATCTTAAAAAGTCGATTTTATCATTGTATTCATCACCTTCATCATCATCTAGTTTTGTTGGTCAATTCCAACAACCTCCAACACAACCTTCACCTAATTTGAGAACACAATTATATCCTGCTAACGTTAACTCAGTTAGTAATTCATTGTCTGGATTAACATTTAATTCATCAGTTCGTGTACAACCTCAACTGAATAGCATTTCCAAGCCAACAGTATCTAAACAAGTTGCACCAACTTCAAATTGGAATAATGAATGGTCAGATTCTTCTGCAGGAACATATAACAACCAATGGAAAACTACAACTACAAGTTCAGGATTAGATGACGATTTGTTCAAGAATGTTTGGAATTGAAAGAGAAAGTTGTATATATCTATATATATATATATAAACTAATGACCTCCAGTAGTAGGTAAACCAACATACACTTTGAATGAATCGTAGATTAACCATTGGAAACCAGTTAATGTACCAATCATAACAATTCTTACTGGTAATCCATTCCATAATCCCACAAACCCAATTCTATTATAAATTCTTCCAAGAGCTTGACCAATTGCTTCACCAGCTTTTCTTTCCGAAGTAACTTTGGATACCATGACATCAGCAGGATGAGAGACTATCGCACAGAAAATACCAGCGATATAACCTGCAAGGAATGAAACCCCAGTTTTTTCAATATTTGTATATTGAGATTTTCCCCAATAACTATAAATTGCAGCCACGACATTTTCAAATGAAGCAAATTTAACCATAGTATAAGGAATTTGTCTACCCCATAATGGAACCAAACCTTTATATAAACCACCATAACCTTCAGAAGTTACAATTTTCAGCCATCCATCAGTAAGAGATTTAGCATAAGGTGGAATAGTAGTTTGAGTTCTAACTTTGATTGTTTCCCAAGGACACAAGGCAATATCAGCAAGGAATTCTGCAGAAGCAGAAGCAGCTAAATATACCCCAGTTTTATAATCATTAGCAAATGTAGGACCAACTAAATCAGTATATGACTTTTTGAAAAATTCATAAAAACCATATTTACCTGCACCTTGAAAAGAATAACCAACAAATGTAGCACCAAACCCAGTAATAATTGAATCACCTTTGGTTTTTAAAATTGTGCTCCATCCTTGAACATTGGATTTATATAAATGAGGATCAACTTGACGACGACATTTTACTAAATCTAAAGGGGTAACTGCTGCATGTGTAGGGCCACAAGCAGTAATACCTCCTAGTGTACATGCTGCATAATATTCTGGAGTGAATAATTGAATCTTGTGAGGAGGTTTTGAACTACCACCACTACCACCATGAGATTTCTTTTCAGCTACCTTTTTGAGTTGGTCGTTAAGGGGTTGAGTAATTGCATCTGCTAAATTACCTGCCATTTTTTTTAAAAGCTTAAATTGATATGAATAAAATTGATATATAAAGACAACAACAAGAAAAAAAATATGAATAAATAAACAAAAATTTGAAGTATAAGTCTTCTAAAGAAATAAAATGAAATTGATGAATAAAATTCGGCCAATTAAGGTAGATATCCGGATATAATGGTTTATATAAATAGTTTTCTGAAATTGAAATCCAATCCAAGGGGGAGAGTTGCGAATGACTTGATTTTGAGATATTTTTTTTCTCTTTGTTATCAAGGCCGGTCTCCAATATTTTTTTAGTTTGTTTAGGCCGAAGACCTCTGGGATTTACGGATAGAAAAAGGTGCTGGCTTGCATAACCGTCATAGTTTATTCTTGAAAATTTTGACCGGAGGTCATTGATTATTTAACAAAGGTAGTATGATCGGATATATTGTTTTGATTGTAAAGCGAAATAGGCCGCGAAAATTGGTATTTACTAAGAAGTGATCAAGAGAAGTTGTTTGGTGTTTCACATAATGTAGTAATATTCGTAATACTTTCAACTAAGCACATCTCAATCACCCTGTAAACAAAACTCTCAAATTTATCAGGCCAAACTTGAAATTTCACTCTTCTTATTGTTACGTAAGCCACTCAATTCTGCGGCTTACTAAAAACTCGAATAAATCCTACTATTCAACCAGATCTTGCATTGATCTTGACGATTTAAATTGATTTTTCTCTTGCCAAGGGTCCTGGCATCGCCATGCACCAGTATCAGTGTTCATATTTACACGATTTATCTGAAAAAAAAACAAATTAACCTACAAAGATAGAAAAACCATGATTTTATTTTTATTATACACCCCTCCTAACTTCTTGAAATATCCCAAATTAAATCTACAATTGAAACTTGTTCATTAGTTTTTTCATCAACATCATACCATTCACCTTCATCAAATTCAATATCTTTAAATTTAGTTCCTGTTTCTAATCCAACAGCTTGAAAATATCCATAAGTGAAAAATTGAAGAAAATCAATTCCTCTAGCATCAATCTCTAAAATTGGTACTGGTTTAGTATCATCTGCAGTTAGTACTTTATCAGTTCTTAAAATTGATGCGGAATGTTCATGTTTACATTCTTTACATCTAAATACAAAACTAGCTTCACCTCTTGATCCTGACATATCATGTTTTTCAAATCGATTTATAGCAATTTCTTTATCATGAGTAGTACGACATTTTGTACATTGAATTTGAAATGTATATTCAAAGGGCAGATCTGGAGTATCAATTGGTTCAAAATCAGTTACATTTTCTAATGTAGCTGAAACTTTTAATAAGAATTTGACCATTGTAAGGTGATAATAGTAGTTGCTGGTGACGTAATTGTAGTTCTTCTCTCCCTTGTTTTTTTTTGTCTGTCTGTCAGGTCATTTTTTCGCTAACTATTACCACAGTGTGAAATGATATCAGATCATGATTCCCATCACCCACAGTAAAACAAAAAAAAAGATCTTTGACAGAGCTAAATATTAGTATGAAATCAAAAGTTTTATTAGAGTAGAGTCACCAGCCGAGTCACTCTCACTGTTTAGACACATGCATGAAAGCTTGTTTTTTTTTCGTTTTTGTTTTTTTTTGCTAGCAAATATCAAAATAACAAGATATTGCTATAGGCAATTATATTGTCTCATGGGAATCGATTAGCGAGCAAAAAAAAACTCGAACGAGAACGTTAGTCGTCTGGAAGATTTTGTGCCATATCAAATAAGACTGGACCAACGGACTTTAGGTTACTAACTGCAACTGTTTAAACCATTTTTGCTCACACTACAGTATAAGTTCTAATGTCCTTGACTGATCCGCAATCTTCCGCTAGATCCCCTCAGTTACTACCCCCCTTTTTTCCTTCTAGTTTTTATTTCACATTGTTCGGATTTAGTCCCTTTTTTCATTTTCTTTTTTTTTATATGTTCGTTCTTTTTTTTTTGCGAAGGCCGATCGCATTACTCTCTTTTTCAAACTGATAAAAAACCCCCATTTTTTTTTGTTTCATAGTTAGTATCCATAATATCACAGATTTCTACATGACAAGAATAGATCGAACTATACTTAGTGAAGGTATAGCTCCTTCTCCAGTAGCAGCCGTGCCTGTCCCTATAACCTTACGAGAATTTGATAAAGAATCTACCTCATCCTCCACATTCACATCTTCACCTGTATTATTAGATTCACCTCCATCACGCGTACTTTCAAAATTATCACCAAATCAACTAATAACTATTGCAGGTGCCGCTTCAGGGTTCCTTGCTGGAGTAGCTGTATGTCCCTTAGATGTGGTCAAAACAAGATTACAAGCTCAAGGTGATGCTATTGCATATATAAATCCAAAATATAATGGATTTTGGCATACTTTAAAAACAATACTTAACGAAGAAGGTATTCGAGGATTATATCGAGGTTTAGTACCAATTACTATAGGATATTTACCTACTTGGACCATATATTTCACAGTATATGAGAAGGGAAAAAAAGTATATCCACATATTTTACGTACTTATTTAAATGTTAATAATGATGATGCCACTCATTTCTTTGCAGCTTTAACTGCTGGGTTAACTAGTTCAATAATAGTGAATCCTATTTGGGTCGTGAAAACCAGATTAATGATTCAAACTGGAAAAAAATCAACAATTTATGGTCTGCTGAAAACTGTGGGTAGAACTTATTATAAGGGTACAATTGATGCATTTAGAAAAATGTTTCGAGAAGAAGGAATTAGAGTATTTTATAGTGGATTAGTACCGTCAATCTTTGGATTATTACATGTAGGAATTCATTTTCCTATGTATGAAAAACTTAAAATTTTATTAAATTGTAATATGAATGATAGTGGGAATGATACTAAAGGTATATTGGCAAGATTAGTTGTCGCTTCTTCATGTTCAAAAATGATTGCTAGTACAATTACATATCCTCATGAAATTTTACGAACTAGAATGCAAATAAAGAATCATGGTGTAGGATCAGGACATGTTAAACATATTTTACTAAGATCAACAATTGATATCTGGAAAAAAGAAGGTTGGAAAGGATTTTATGCTGGGTATGGAACTAATTTAGCACGAACAGTACCTTCAAGTGCAGTTACTTTGGTTAGTTTTGAATATTTCAAACGATATCTATTGAGAGTAAGTGGTAATGGACCAATATTGAATTAGAGCTTTATTTATTGCGTTTTATAGAGAAATGGAATTTGGTATAGTAACAGTTTTTTGCCTTGTAGTGAAAAAGATAGCCAAGATTTTTAAATCGCGGACTGCACATAAGCATTATCTGATTTTGTGAAAAAAAAAGAAAACGGATACCACTTCGCTGTTAGATTCAAAACAGTAACGTACAAGGTAGTAGTATTTGCTGAATATACCATGTCGTTGTTATTACTATCATTGCTATCTTCACAGTCTATGGCAAAACCAATTCCCAAGGAAGAATCTTCCTTACCTGATTTATTAACTTTGACTACTTTTGACAAAGAGACCAACAAACAACTTACCCTTGTTGAGTTTTATTCACCATATTGTGGTCATTGTAAGAGTTTTGCCCCAACTTGGGAAGCAACATATCATCAATTTCATCAGGATTATCCTGAATTGGGTATTGATATGCGTCAAGTTAATTGTATTGAAAGTGGAGATTTATGTGATCGTGAACAAATAATGGCTTATCCCACAATTAGATTATATGCTCCTGAAACTGAAGGTAAACTGAAAATGATTGGATCAATGCCTAGATTACAAAGAACTCAAGAAAATATTGTTAAATTTTTAAAAGAATCAGTTTCAGAATATGGTGATAGTAGTTTAGTTCCAAGTTCTTCAGTATTATTAGATACTGATACTATTTTAAATCTTGTTGCTGGTAATGCTGAAACTCCACATTTTGTGGTATTTTTTCCTGCATCAAATAAAGGGTTTAGTAAGAATTGTGTTGCCTGTGTTGATACAAAACTGATTTGGGATAGATTATCTACAAGAATTGCATCTACTATAAATCCAGGACATGTTAATTGTTTAGATAACCCTAAAGCATGTACCCTGTTGGGGCTTGAAGATTTGACACATGAAAATAAGAAATCAAGTGCTAAATTTATTATGTTTTTACCTAAATCAGCAGGAACAATTCGAGTTAATTATGAAGGAGATGTTAACATTAATTCAATGAAATCTTGGGCTGTAAAACTTGCCGAAAATAGTAAGTATGATACAGTTTCATTACGAACTTTAAGTAATTCTATGAAATTAGTTGACAAGATTGAACCTGGCAAAGTTAATCATGATGGGAAAAATGTAGTTAGTATTGTCTTTTACTATGATCAATCAACAGTTGTACCTGAAGACAAACTGGTACTTACTCATTTACTCCTTGCCCTTCAAAAATCTCCATTCCATACTCAATTATATATGGCCAAACAGAAACAACTTGAAGATAAAGTTCACGATATGAATAAAGCATTGATTAAATATATAAATTATGATGATAGATCACATCCATATGAATTTGATAAAGCTATGGAAATAGCAACTACATTAACTGCAAAACCAACAATACTTGTATTTAAAGATAATTCACTTATTGTTGATATTTACCAAACTTATGCTCCTGAAGATATTCGGATATTTGAACGTGTTGATGAATTTATTCAAAGAGTACAATATCCAATATATCAAGAATTAACTATAGATTTGTTAACTTCATATTTTACCAAATTCTGTAAACAAGATCATAAGGTGGTTATTGCGTTTGTTGATTCTAAAAAGGGGTCGAATTCCCAATTAGATAATCTTTTACTTGCAGCTCATGAATATTATCATCTTAAAAAACAATATTATTTTAATAAACTTGAACATGATCGACAAAGGAAACAAGAATGGATCGATAAATTAAAACAACAAAATACTGAAAGTATCAAGATTCTTGAAGCTATGAGAAAGGAAATTCCTCATTTATGGAATAATGATGATGTATTATTTACATATATTGATAAATCTAAACCTGATCAATTTAAATATATTCAGGAATGGAAATTAAATATTGATAATTATGTAGTAGGTGATGCTGTTGTTATGAGTAAAGATTCTCGATATTATTGGGATCACGATGTAACAGGAAATAAATTAAAGAATGATCCTAAAGCTATGAAACATGTTTTATTATCTCTATTAGATCCAAAATTGGAAAATACAAATATAAGGGCTAGACTTACAGGTAGTCCATATAGTCAACAATTACAATTTATGGATCATGTTCATGATTATGGAATATTTGGTTATATAACATTGCTTGCCATGATATATTTATTAGTATGGGGATTCCGAGGGTTACGAAAGAGAAGAAGAGCAAGATTAAGTAGTGGAATACTTGGGGAAATCCCCAAAAAGGACTAACCTAATATTTGTAATTGTTTAGCTTCAATTTCAATCAATTTTTTAAAACTTGGATGTAGTTTAGTAATTGTAAAATTTTTACCTGGTATCCCACTAACTTCACTATATGGAGGAATTACTAGTTTTGTAGGAATAATTGTACCTTTCTTTATAACACAACAATCGTAAACAATAGCCAGCGACCCAATCTGACACTCCAGTTCAATAATTACTCGATTCAGAATAGTACACAGATGAACAGTGGTATTCTCGCCAATTATAACATATGAACCAATTACTATTGGTGTTGTATCAGGTATTATATGACAATTTTTATCAAGATAACAATATTTACCTAATTGAATAACAGGCAGAGGAATATTGGGAATATCACCTTGTAATATAACATCATCATTTATAGTGCAACTTGATTCTATTGATATTTGTGAAGTTCCTGAAATTTTGGCCTTTTTAGAAATTTTATTTCCTGATGTTGTTTCAATATATGACATGAATAAATTGACTTTGTTGTCAGTTTTTGAAAGATGTGTTTGTTTGAGAAAATAAGCTGATCTGAAGGTAAATATAGGTAAAGAAAACAAAATACTTGTATTGTACAAATAGGAATTAAAGGATTCTCTTTTTCTAGGTGAAATTTGTACTAAATTTACACTAGTACAATTTAGCCTGGAAGCCTGTTGTTGAAAGCTATACAGCCATCACAGGTGTTGACCAATGAAGCAGTTGAATATTACTGAGGCATCTCGGTAAAAAGTTGATGATCGTATCAAAAAACTATCAATACAAAAGCAATTATCATGACATCAACCATCAACACTGAATGGATATTCTTATTCATTCAAGACTATTTACCTCGTTTTCCTGAAGATGTACTAATTCAAATATTTAACAAGCTTACGTTTGACCACCTTATTGATTTCTTTGTATATTTTGGAAACATTAAAAATCTACTTATTCGACATTATTATTCACGTAAGCTTTATTTTATACTTCTGGATTATCAGTCAGTAGATCAAACTAGCTGGGATTCTGAAGAATCTGAAGAATCTACTACTGAATTTGATGAATTAGTTACATTTTATGGGATACAGCAGGTTATGCGGGGTATGAATACTTTATCTGAGGTTGTTCCCAATAAATTAGTTCTTCATAGTGGTGATAATTTTGAAGAAGTGAAAAGTATATTGAGAGAGTTAAATCAAACAATTGAAAAAGTCCCTGAATTAGAAATTAGAATTCTGAGTTATCAACTTACAACTGAAGATTTTTATAGTTTAATTTCGTTACCCAATTTAACGAAATTACGTTTATTAAATATGGATATTAGTTTTATCAAATCTAGAAGAAGGGAGGATTATCTGGCATTGCGTTCACATCCGAAACTTAACGAGATTGTTTTCCTACCATTTCGTGGAGTGAATGATTGGCTGGGAATTGAATTTCCTCAGATATTGACAAGTCTTGCCTTATCGTATAATCCTGAGTCTGATTTATCTACTTTAATGATACCTACACTGCTTCAGCGACTTGATATCCATGGTTGCAATCTTTCATTTCAAGTACTACAAGATAAATTACCTCCCAATTTAACTGACCTTTGTTTACTTTTAGATTGCCTAAAAACAATTACAGTAGATAAATTACCAATTGGGTTACGGAAATTAGATCTAACTTCCAATAGTCTAACAAGAATACTATACAAAGGTTGTAGAATGCCAGAATGGCCACCAAATCTAAATAAAATAAAATTTGGAAATAATATGTTGAATGATGACGCTTTGGAAGTACTCAACACTATAGGATGGCCAGAAGAATTAGCTTATTTAGACATTAGTTATAATGATATATCGCAAATTAAGCATTTTGAATCACTACCGAAAAGTGTACAAGAATTAGATATTTCAGGTAATCCATTTATATGGTCAAATGAACAAGTTTTTGAATTTCCTTGTAATTTGAAAAGTTTAGACATGTCAGAATGTCAATTGAAAGATTTACAAAATATAAAATTCCCCACATCGCTTGAAATGTTGGAGTTATGTGAAAACGACATTACAGATATATTATCTTATCCCTATTGGAGTACGCTTACCAATTTACGTAGATTGGAAATTTCGTACAATTTAATCTCCAATTTTGATAATTGGTTAATTCCTCGTAGTGTTTGTGAATTAAAATTAAGAGACAATCCAATCAAAAACTTAACACTGATGTTCCCTTTATTCAATCCCAATTATAATTCACGTATTGTTGAATTAGATTTGTCAATTTGTCAACTAACCAAGTTGGAAATAGATTATCTTCCTCCAACTTTAAAAAGTTTAGATCTTAGTTTTAATAAATTTCCCGAGACATTCGTATTTCCTTCAATTTTCAAGAAATTGTATCATTTACATTTAGCTGAGAATAAATTTACATCTATTGTATTCGAAGATGGAGAAAATACCAAGAGTTGTTTACTTAGTTTAGATCTTTCTAATAATTTTATTTTTGGAAACAAGCCAAGTACCAAGGAAATCAACGAGTTTTATGATTATTTAGAAAAGAATTTGGGGAAAGTTAAAGAGAGGAATCGTGATGTTAATAGTTTTCATAGAATTGAACCATGGTAGATGGTAGGTTCAAACTAACTAATCCAAGTTTTTAGTACGTACGGGATTGTCACATAGAAAAGTCTTAATAGATATGTTCATAGATTGTGTGCATTCCCATAGTTGTTTAAATAGAAAATGTACCTCATAAACTTCCCCTAATAAGGCGAAAGAGGCACAAAAACAAAAAAAGGATCTGTAGAACAAAAATTAGATATCTTCTCAAGGCAAATGCATGCGTAGACATAAGTAAATATGTTCCATAATGTAAGGGATTTACTCTTTATGCTGGTATGACGCTTTTGCTAAACTATATAGACTTCCCATGCCCAGCCATGAAGATTAACATCGGATTAATCATGTCCATCGGATAAATTCTCACTACACAAACCAGAGCTTTCACACTAAATTACAAAAATCAACAAGCAAACACAAACTCAGCATTATTAATTACTCTATCTAGTACTAATCCCATTTCCAACGTGGCACTAACTTAGAACAATAGAAATATGACACGCCTTTTGATAGAAAAAAAAATAACCCAAAATACATGAAGCTCCGCGTGTAGCATTTTTTTTTCTTTCAAGGTATATAAAGACTCGTCACAATCCAACTTTCGTTATCTAGGGCTTTGGTATAATCTTTTGAGACAAAATGTCAAAATTATTTAGAATTAATTGCGGTTTTCAAACTTATGATTGGGGAAAACATGGTAACTCCTCAGCTGTAGCTCATTTTGCTTCATCTTCTGATAAGTCAGTTAATATTGATGCTAATACTCCATATGCTGAATTATGGATGGGTACTCATCCTTCAGTACCTTCAGTTGCTGTTGATTCCAAGAAAACTTTACGTGATTTAATTACTAGTAATCCTGATCTGTTCTTAAGTTCTGAAGTTGTAAACAAGTTTGGGCAAGAATTACCATTTTTATTTAAAGTTTTATCAATTGAAAAAGTTTTAAGTATTCAAGCTCATCCTGACAAGACGTTAGCTAAACAATTACATGCTAGTGATCCTAAAAACTATCCTGATGATAACCATAAACCGGAAATGGCAATTGCTGTTACTGATTTCCAAGGTTTCTGTGGTTTTAAACCTTTAAACATATTGGCTACTACTTTACAAACAATTCCTGAATTAAATGAAATTATTGGTCAAGAATTAGTTGAGGAATTTGCCAATGGTATTAAGAATGGTGTACAAGAAGGTTCTAGTGATGATATAGCTAATAGAAAATTATTACAAAAAGTATTTGGTAAATTAATGAACACTGATGAAAAAGTAATTGCTGAAAAGGCAGAAAGTTTAGTTGCTAGAACCAAAACTCAACCTGAATTATTCACTAGTATTGATTCAAGATTACCTCAACTTATTCAAGTTTTAAATAAACAATTTCCTAACGATATTGGTTTATTTTGTGGTTGTCTTTTACTTAATCATGTTCAATTAAATCTGGGAGAAGCTATGTTTTTACAAGCTAAAGACCCTCATGCTTATATATCAGGAGACATAATTGAATGTATGGCTGCTTCAGATAATGTTGTTCGCGCTGGGTTTACTCCAAAATTTAAAGATGTCAAGAATTTGGTATCAATGTTAACTTATTCTTATGGAGATGTTGAAAAGCAAAAAATGCCAAAACAACAATTCCCAAGATCAAGTGGTGATGCAGTTAAATCAGTTTTATATGATCCTCCAATTTCTGAATTTTCTGTATTACAAACTGTATTGAGTAAATCTGGTGATAAACAAACAATTAAAGGTTTGAATGGTCCCTCAATTATTATTGCAACTAGTGGTAATGGTACTATTGCAATTAAGGGTGAAACAGGTCAAAAGTTTGAGACTGGGTATGTATATTTCATTGCCCCAGATGTTGAAGTTGAATTAGTATCTGAATCAACAGATTTTACTACTTATAGAGCTTTTGTTGAAGTATAGATTAATAAGCATTTTGTAAACTTGGTTATAATCCATGGCTCTAAACCTGAGGTTTATTTTTGTAGAAAGTGCGTAAAAAACACACCAATAAACCTGATTGTTACAAAAACAATATAAAGTCGTCCATTTTGTTCAAATTGACATACACAAATTTAGCATTTAAAAAAAAACCACACCTCATTTCCACATTAATTGTACACTTCAACAAGAACCCACCCACACAATGCCAGAGGAACCAATTGAATTAATTCAAGAATCAAACTCACAACAATCAGAAACAGATTCCGTAGAAAAACTTGCCAGACAAGAAGAAATAGATTCAAGATCAATTTACGTTGGTAATGTAGATTATCAATCAACTCCTGAACAATTAGAACAATTCTTTCATGTTGTTGGTGTTATCGAAAGAGTTACTATTTTATTTGATAGATTTACTGGATTACCTAAAGGTTATGCATATATTGAATTTGAAAAAGTTGATAGTGTACAACGTGCAATTGATGAATTAAACGAGAAAACATTTAGAGGTAGAGAATTAAGGGTTACTTCTAAAAGAACTAATTTACCAGGATTTATAAAAAGAGGTGGTAGTAGAGGTGGTAGAGGTAGAGGTAGAGGAAGAGGTGGTAGAGGTAGAGGTAGAGGTGGTCGTGGACGTGGTGGTAGTAGAGGTAGTGGAAAGAAACTGGATGAACCCCAACCAGAATCTGGTGAAACACCAGATGAAGAAACATAGTGTTGATTAATTGTTTTTTTTTATACATTGGTATATAGTTTATACTTAATTAATTAATTATACCCACAAAATTAAATCACGTGCATACCTGTTGTAGTTTTACTCATCGCCAAAAAAATTTAACTAAAATCAATATATATCTTTTAACTATTAATTATTGTACAAATATATACTAGATAGATTATAGAAAACAAAAATGGTTTCAGTTCGTAAGAGAAAGATGGCTCGTTCATCTGTGCGTAAAAACACTAGAAGAGTCAAGGACAAACAACGTAATATAAACATACATTCCAATCCTATAATTGCTGCTAATTGGGATAAATCATTAACTTTACAACAAAATTATAAACGATTAGGATTGAGGGCTAAATTAGGAGGTTTGGCCGGTGGTACTGAACAACATGTTGAAAGTTTGACTGAAATTAGAGAAAAGCGTGAAAAGAAGAGTGAGAAGGAAGAAGTTGTAGATGAAGATACCGAAGATTCAGGAAAGATTCCAGTTGGTCAAGCCAAGATTATTCGTGATAAAGAGACAAATGAGGTTGTAAAAGTTATCTATGGGACGAAGAAAGTTGATGAAAATGAACATGAAGTTAAAGAAGATTCTGAAGTGGTTAAACAATTACAAGAATATGGAAAAAAACATAGTCAAATTAAAAAATCAAGACATCAATCTGCAAGAGAAGATGAATGGTTAAAAAGTTTATATGAGAAATATGGTGATGATTATGAAAAAATGAAATGGGACAAGAAATTAAATATCTATCAACAAACAGCAGGAGATCTCAAGAGAAGAATTAATAAATGGAAAAAGGCAAATGGTATATAAAAGTCTATAACACCAAATCTATAAAAATTAGCATCTATATCCTACTTGGTAAATTTCTTTGTAAGATTTTATTTATAATTTCCTGCATAATTTGTTTTAATTGACATTTGTCGTATAATTCAACTAGGGATTTACCTGGGGTTGTATTATCTTGTAATTCAATAAGTTCAACAAACAGAGGGTCTATAGGAATATTGCCTAAATATGGTAATCCTAAACTTTCACTCAATTGTTTCCCACCTCCAGACAGGAAAATATTTGTACATTCTGAACAATAAGGACATATAAAACCTGACATATTCTCTACTATCCCCAATACTTCAAAATTCACTTTATTACAGAAATTTATCTCTTTACGTACATCAGCAGTAGAAACTTGTTGTGGTGTAGTTACAATTAATGCACCATCAGGATTTGCCCACCTTAATTCTTCAGCAATAGCAATATGTTCATCCGATGTTCCAGGAGGAGTATCGATCAATAAATAATCCAATGGTTTAGACTCACTTCCCCAACATACATCTTGTAAAAATTGTTTAATCATGGCTGTTTTCTTTGGACCTCGCCAAACAACAGAGTTATTCCTATTGGAAATTAAAAACCCCAAGGACATAAGAAAAAGTCCTGGAACTACTTCAACTGGAATCCATCCGTTTACTGATTGGTGTACTTGTTTATCCTCTACACCAAACATTCGTGGTAATGAAGGTCCAGTTAAATCTATATCTAATACTCCAACATTATATCCTTGATTATGTAATGTAAGAGCAGTTTGAGTAGTTACTGAAGATTTCCCAACACCTCCCTTACCTGATAGAATTAAAATTATATGTTTAACGTGATTTAATGATTTTGGGGGAGTTTCCATGGTTAATGTGGTGGTAACATGTATTACTAATAGGTTACATTGATAGTAGAAAAAATTCTGTTATGATATTTCCCTGCATATAAACAAAAGAAACAATCAACGGAAAAAGGACAAACGTTTAAAAAGATACACATACACAGAATAAACATTAAACAACATACTACATACTACATACTATATAGCACATAATATATATAGCATATACACAACATGTCATCACGATATTCAGCAGATCAACAAGATCTTCGAACTCAACTATTTTCAACTACGACAACTCGACGTGCTCCTATAAGAACTTCTTCACCTTACGACCCAACACCTTCTACTTCTGCTAAACATTCAGAATCAATGTTACTGTCATTAGAATCACAAAATAATGAAAATGTCGATGTAATGGGAGAGAAAGTTGCCATGCTTAAGAATTTAGGAGTTAAAATCGGAGTTGAAATAAATAAAGGTATAAAACTAAATGATGAAATTACCAATCTGTTTGAAAAAGGAGGCATAAGTTTAAAAAACACTTATAATCAAATGATAATTATGAGTAAACGAGCAGGTATAACTTGGAAAATGTGGTTACTTGTATTTACAATTGTTGGAGTATGGTTTTTCTGGATATGGTTATTCTAATATATACATCGACTATTTAATTAAATGTAGTTTTTAAGCACCAGGATAGATCGAATACTATGACAATCGTCCGTATCTTCCAGTTCTAATGGTTGTTCTAATATAACACCATTTGCTGTGACTTCACTTATAGGATATTCAATCTTAGAAGCATATTTATGGTTAACTATAGCTACTGCATCAGGAATTATATTTGTAGCATTTATTGCTCGTCTATAGGGAGAATTTTCTTTCAGGAATATAATTGGATCGCTCGTTTTTAATATGGATCGTTTAGGTTTAAGTGTATGATGTGAAGGTTTATGTTTGGGTGTAGGTGGTGATGTTTTCTTTGTTGGTTTTTTAGTTCTAGATATATCTAATTGTTGTTGTTGTTGTTGTTGTTTAACTTTTCTTTTTCGAGTATGTGCTTTCTTTAAATTTGTATAATATTGATTTGTAATCATAGGTAGACTATTACTATCATCATCTGAATCTGATTCCGAAGAATCTGTATCAGTTAATTCTTCTTCATCAAAAGTTAATCCTGGCCAATCTATTTCTTCATCTTCTTCCTGTAATGCTAGTTCATGTTCAGATTGATTTGGCAGAATACATCCACATGCATCATTTCTCGTTGACCCAATTGGGTCACCATTTATTCGTAATTTCTTGAAATGAGAAGTTTGTAACGTTGTATTTATAATTGGAGTAGATTTCATAGTTATTGTTTTAGCAAAAGGATAAGGAGATTTTAAAAATTGTTCAGAATTTTTTGGGATTAACTGGGAATATAGTAAATTTAATGGGTTTTTAGTTGGTTGAGACAGTTGTTTATATTTTAAAGATTTCTGATGTCGATATTTTGATATTGAGTCAGACATGAATAATTCAAATTGATCAGGATTCATTATTTCATCTGAGTCGGGGAGCATTTCCTTACTAAGTTCAGGTGGATTATGTATAGGTAGTACAGGGGAGTATGGAATTATTTCACAAGATTCAGAGTCAGATACAGGCAGTTCAGGCAGTTCAGGCAGTTCAGGGAGTTGTACCTGTTGTACCTGTTGTAAATATTGTCCCTGTTGTGAATATTGTCCCTCTTGTACCTGTTCAAACTGTAGCTCTCGTTCTATTGGATCTAGCAGTTTTGGAGATTCTGTTGGTGGAGTAGATAGAACATTTTGTTTCTGTTTTTGTAGTTTTTGTAAGATCTTACTTATATTAGGATACATTACAGGATTTACACTAGCATTTCCATTCACTAACATTTCAATTTCATGTAATTTCTCTACCAATAACTTAGCTTTTTCACTTACAATAATTGTATTTCTTAATAATTGATTAACATCATCAGGATCAGGATTATTCACTTTACTTAATTTTTTCACACGATGTTTAACTTGAGTATTCAAACCATGAGACAATTTTACAACATCAACATTTTTCGATTGAATTTTCTGTTCAATAATTAGATTTGTCTTTATACCTTGTGCTAAATCTTGTTGATAATTATTAGTTATATTTAAAACATCAGAAATTACTTGATTGGATTCATTGACTAAACTTGTATTTAATATATTATCAAGTTTAAAACATTCAATTGAAGGTAGTGGTGGTGATTTGAATTGTGGTGTATTTGTCATTTACTTTGTAATTTGATAGATAACCAGCTCTTTTGATGATTTCTAAGAATTTTTTTTAGTTGGAATTGTTATTTTTGACCCCTCGAATATTTCACTTATCTTATTCATCAGTATCAAAACCAGAATAACCAAACAACCAAGCAACAAAACAACCAGAGTTCGTAACTAATGTAAACTACGTGTTAATTCCTACCTTTAACCTTTTCATATGAATTTCTATTCCATATGGTTTTAGGAAATACATAGTAGCTGGTATACCCCACAATCACGCGACAACCTGCACAAACTAGCCTTTGGTTACTTGATTGAGTTTGAACAATAAATACACAAGATAATATTATAATGACCTACTTATGTCTTGTTAGAATAATATACTACTCTTAAGAGAAACTTTAAGGTACTAATTGCTAGCGACAAGCTCTACGTATAACAACTATTACATATTACATTACTAAACTAATCATAAATTCAATTACTTACAGCATTACCGTCTCCAAATGGATTGTCATCAGGCGTGGATAAAGGTTTTGGATCAGGTTCAGATAAAACCTTAGGCTTAACTGGTCTTGGAGGAGGAGGAGGAGATCTCATTTTTGGTGGTGGAGGAGGAGATCTATTTAAATTAAATTTTCTCATTCTTTCATCAATTGAATCTTCTTCTTCTTCACTATCAGTGTCAGTATAATAACTACTATCACTATCAGATTCTTCTCCATAAGTAGGTACATTGTTATGTGTATATCCTGCTTTAATGTCAAATTTCTTAAATACTTCAACTAGTTGTTCATTGGCACTAATTAAACTACCCAAGAACTCCTCATCTAATGCAGCAATTTCTGAAGATTTGGTACTTGAAGAACCAGCACCAACATATTGTAAATAGTGCAAGATTTTTCGACGATATTTCTTTAATGTTTGAAATTCATCAAGACATTTATCATTATCTAAAGGAGATTCTCCCACAGGGAGTTGAAGAAGTAAATTTGATAATGCAGTTGAATGAGTATATGAGGATGCTAAAAGCTCTCTAATTTTAGGTGCTTCTACTTTATAATTAATTTGAGGAATTTCAAATTGTTGATCAGCATAAACAATTCCCTTTTTCTTTTTAGATTTCTTGGATTTCTTATCAGATGAAGTTTTTTTCTTTTTAGGAGGAGTAGTCTTTCTACGTGGTGTTACTGGAGGAGTGTATCTTTCAGTAGATTCTTCAAATGTTTCCCTAGAATCATCAACAAAATCTTCATCACGATCATGTTCAAAATCTTGTTCACGCCCATGTTCACGCCCATGTTCACGTTCACGCTCACGTCTTTCCTTTTTGGCACCTGGAATATTCTTATACAATCCTTGTATATATTTAAATTCATCTCCCATATCAGCAAATTCTTCTTTCCAACCTCTAGCCATCCCAACAACTCTTGCTCTAATTTTTTTATCATAAGTGAATCCCGTTCCAGTCTTTCCTGATCCACGAATAATTCCCAGAAGAACATCAAGTAATTTATCATCTCGAGCAAGAATTTTACCAATTGATGTACCTGAATTTAATACAAGTAATTCTAAAATTTGTAATGCTCGAAGTTGTTCTTGTACTGTATCACCATATTTAATTTTTTTACGTATAGCACGAGCAGCTTCTGTGGCTCCTGAACTTGGTTGAGTTTTAATTAAATCAATTAAATCTGAAATATAAAGGTCTAACAGATCTTCATCAGTGTCAGTGTTGGTATGTGTAGCAAGTTGATTAATTTTGATTGTGATTGAAGTATATGCGTGATCTGAAAAGAGAGGCATTATGTGAAACTAAAGTGTGTGCGTTTGTGTATATGTGTGTAAACTGTTTGTTAAATATAGACGTTGAATTTTGGGGGAGGAGGGGGAGGGAATTTCATGTGGGCGTGCCGTTGTGTGGTGGTGCGAAGTAGGTTGTATGGTGGGGGTGGGGGAGAAAACTAAAAAATGGTAACCTTATCACTACATTAAAAGCTTTTCTTAATCTTTAAATGTTAACTTCAAATATTATACTAGATACAATCGGTCTTGAAATTAAACAAAGTTGGTTGTTTCATAACTAACAGAAACAAGTTTTACCTAACAATCTAGAATTATCCCGACGCTACCATATACATGATTATAAACTCTGATAGAAACTACTCAATTGGAAGAGTATTCACATTTTCTATCTAAAAAATTCTTTTAAATACTCACAAATTATAGTAACTACCATTAATAGTATCTAACTGCTCTTGTTGGATTTGTTTCATCCCCATGCACGTGACGAGCTCTTCTCTTTTTTTTCTTTTTTTTTCATTTCTTCTTCCTTCGCTTTGCTGTTGTCCAATTCTTAAATCAAAATTTTTTTCAAGTCATTCCATATTCCATATTCATATACTATTTGGTATCTCACAACATGTCTGATCAATACAATCCAGATAAGTTATCTCAAGACTTGCAAAACACTTCAATTGGTGGTGGTGCTGACCAAAATCAACAACAACCTCAACAAGGTGGTTATCAATCTCAACAACAACAGCAACAACAACAGCAACAACAACAAGGAGGATACTATAACATGGCTAATGCTCAAGCTTTTGTACCTCAAGGAGGATACCAACAATATCAACAATATGGTCAACAACCTCAACAACAGCAATATCAACAATATAACCAGTATCAAAATTACAACACTAGAGGAGGATACCAACAAGGTGGTAGAGGTGGATATCAACAAAACTATAATAATCGTGGAGGATATCAACAATATAATACTAGAGGAGGATATCAGCAATATAACAATAGACAACAATTTCAAGGTTATGATTCTTATCAACAACAACAACAACATCAAGCTCAACAACCTCAAGGTATGAGTTTGGCTGATTTCCAAAAGCAAAAGGAACAACAACAAGCTGCTTTAAACAAGCCTAAAAAGACTCTTAAATTGGCTCCTTCGAGTGGAATTAAATTAGCTAATGCTAAGAAAGAACCTTCACCTGCTCCTGTTGAACCAAAGGAAGAAACAGCAACTGCTGAAAAGAAAGAAGAAGTCAAGAAGGAAGAATCCGCACCTGCACCTGCCGCAGATGTTGAAGCTAAGAAGGAAGAATCAGCACTTGTTGCTCGTGCCATTGGTGAATCCAGCACTCCTTCAATTGCTTCTATGGTTGCCACTCCAGTAGCTTCAACCCCTTCAGGTAATCTTCAATCTTCTGATTCTGTCGCTAAACAACAAGAAGATGAAATTGATGAAGAAGTTGTCAATGAGATGTTTGGTGGTAAAGACCATGTTTCAATCATCTTTATGGGTCATGTCGATGCTGGTAAATCTACTATGGGAGGTAATATTCTTTATTTAACAGGATCAGTTGATAAACGTACAGTCGAAAAATATGAACGTGAAGCAAAAGATGCTGGACGTCAAGGTTGGTATTTATCTTGGGTTATGGATACTAATAAAGAAGAAAGAAATGATGGTAAAACTATTGAAGTTGGTAAAGCTTATTTTGAAACTGATAAAAGAAGATACACAATTTTAGATGCTCCAGGACATAAGATGTATGTTTCTGAAATGATTGGTGGTGCTTCTCAAGCTGATGTTGGTATTTTAGTTATTTCTGCAAGAAAAGGTGAATATGAAACTGGATTTGAAAAAGGTGGTCAAACTAGAGAACATGCCTTGTTAGCTAAAACTCAAGGGGTTAATAAAATTATTGTTGTTGTTAATAAAATGGATGATCCTACTGTTGATTGGTCTCAAGAACGTTATAATGAATGTACTACTAAGCTTGGAGTTTTCTTGAAAGGTATTGGGTATAATAAAGATGATATTGTTAATATGCCAGTTTCTGGTTATACTGGAGCAGGTTTGAAAGATCGTGTTGATCCTAAAGTTTGTCCTTGGTATAATGGACCTTCATTATTAGAATATTTGGATAATATGGAACATCTTAATCGTAAAATTAATGGACATTTCATGTTACCAATTTCTGGTAAAATGAAAGATATGGGTACTGTTGTTGAAGGTAAAATTGAAAGTGGACATATTAAGAAGAATGGTAATTTATTATTAATGCCCAATAAAACTTCAGTTGAAGTATTGACTATTTATAATGAAACTGAACAAGAATGTGATATTGCATATTCTGGTGAACAAGTTAGATTAAGATTAAAGGGGGTTGAAGAAGAAGATTTACAACCAGGTTATGTTTTAACATCTCCACAATATCCTGTCAAAACAGTTACTAAATTTGAAGCACAAATTGCTATTGTTGAATTAAAATCTATTTTATCAAATGGTTTTTCATGTGTTATGCATTTACATACCGCAATTGAAGAAGTTAAATTTGTTGAATTAAAACATAAATTAGAAAAGGGAACCAATAGAAAATCAAAGAAACCTCCAGCGTTTGCTAAAAAGGGGATGAAGATTATTGCTGTTTTAGAAGTTAATGAATTAATTTGTGCTGAAACTTATAATAATTATCCACAATTAGGAAGATTTACATTAAGAGATCAAGGAACAACAATTGCCATTGGTAAGATTACAAAGTTGTTATAAACTGTTTATACTTTTCTCTTCTTTTAATAATTGATTAAATATATCAATTAAATTTTCAATACCTTGTAAGATGTTTTCATCGTGGCCCTGTTGGGGTACATATTTTGCATGAGCAAAATCTATGAGATTAAGTGAGCTTAGGGGGGCCACTTCTTCTTTTTCTTCTTCGTCGTCTAAGTTTATTTCTCTAATTAAAGGATCTGCTTCTTCATATTGTTCTTGAGTAAGTCCTTCCCACTTTTTCAAATCATTTTCATAAATAAATAGTAAACTTCCAGAAAAGATTCGTACTTCATAATCTAATAAACAATTATACAACAATTGTAAACGTTTATGAAATCTATCCAATAACCTAACAATTATTTCTTTCCCATTAGGTAATTTCAGTAAATGATGTATAAAATAAAGTCTAATTCCATCTTTAATATTGTCACTATTTAAAGAACGACCATAGAACTTGTTAAATTCTAAATAATTATTAAATTCATTTGAACTATTAACTGATACTGAAGAATCATTCATTTTTTCATATAATTCATTTGGTTTATTTGTAGATTCTCCACAATATACTTTCATACCACAAATTCTAAAATTATGCAGACCAGAAGTAGTAGACTCACTTACTTTTTGTAATCTGTCAATTTTCTCTTTTGGAGTAACTTCATTATCAGTTAATGTAGCACCTAATTTAATATCAAGTATACTGGGATGAATGAATCCAGAATAACAATTACCAAGAACAATATATTGTTTGTCATTTGGTTTAGAAGGACCATGAGTGTGAGCATTCATAGAGTTAACATCTGTTTGTGAGAGTGTGCCCATAAAGAGAGGCATCCAATCAATTAACTTTGATCCTGGAATATGTTGTTCATCATTGTTTGTATCATAAGTTTGAACTTTTGTATAGAAATCTATTTCTTGCGAGTTAGTTAGTTTGATAAAGAGTGAACCATCTTCTAATGTGAGACATCCGTCATGACCTGCTGCTTGATGTTTTGAAGGGATATATGGAGAAAGTGTCGACATATTGTGGAGAGGAAGCAAATCTGTCTTGCAACAAACAGGTTTTTTTTTACTTGTATATCTTAAGTCAAAGACTAGTAAGAGGAGGAGGTGTATATATGTATTTGCATAGACGTATTTGTATAGCTTGACTTATTTACATAGACGTATTTGTATAGCTAGACTCATTTACATAACTCGACGTATTTGAATAGCTCGAGGTATTTGCATAGGCATATTTACATAGACGAATTTACATAGACGAATTTACATATCTCGAGGTATTTACATAGCTCGACTTATTTACATAGATCTATTTACATAGCTAGACACTTCTTCTAGCTCAGACAACCAGAGAACAACTACTACATGGTTACATGAACTAATTCAAACAACCTCCAACAGGAAAACCAATTGAAATTTTCAATATTACTGACTTGTTTACGCAAATACGAATATTTCCTCATCCCATCGTATATGCAAAGTTTAATCTACAAATTTCCCTATCACACTAAATTTACGGATTTTCCATCCCCATTTTACATCAACTAAAATATAACCTTGAATATTATTCTGTGTCAAGTTCAGAACCTATTTCTACTTACACAGCCTCATTCAACTATAACTTATTGTTCAATCAAGATCCTTCCTTTGTAAATATTTTTTGTTTTTCCGTTTGGTCCAGTGCCAAAATTTTTCGTGTTGAAAAAAAAAAAAATTCAATTTCAAAACACAAACAGCCAGAAAAAAACGAGGGACAGGACGAGTGTCATTTAATTCTTTTTCCCGTTTAAATCCCACAACATTTTGACCAAACACTAGACCAGCGGCAAAATGTCAAACCCATATCAACAAGCTACCCCTAACTCATATGAGTTAGATAGTTATGCAGGTAACAAATATTCCTCAAATGAAGATGATTTTGTTCAATTTATGAATGAAATTCAAGATATTAATTCTCAATTAGATAATTATTCTCATATAATTAGTCTTATCAACAACAAACAAAGGAATTATTTACATGATATAGACTTGAATGATAGTGATGAAGATAATCGTGCTTCTGGTCAAATTGATAATCTTGTCAATGAAGCACAATCTTTACAACTTGAATTAAAATCTCGAATTAAGAATGCTCAAACTCAAGCAGTTCATTCTCGTGATCAAACTAAAGTTGATCAAGCTGAAGCTTGTAGAAAACGGTTCTTGGATTTAATTCAAGAATATAGAATGATTGAAGCTAATAATAAAGAAGAAAATAAGCAACAAGCAGAAAGACAATATCGTATAATTAATCCAAATGCTACTGATGCTGAATTAAAAGCAGTAGTCGAGGAAGGTTCTACTGAGCAATATTTTCAACAAGCATTATTACAATCTAATAGAAGAGGTGAAGCAAGATCTGTTTTGAATGATGTTCAGACAAGACATCGTGAATTAGTTAAATTAGAAAAAACTATGGCAGAATTAACTCAATTATTTCATGATATGGAAGAATTAGTGATTGAACAAGATCAACCAATTCAACAAATTGAAGAGCAAGTTGCTGCTGCTCAACATGATATTGAACAAGGTGTCGGTCATACTAATAAAGCAGTTAAAAGTGCTAAAGCTGCTAGAAAGAAGAAATTATGGTGTTTTTTTATTTGTGTTATTATAATTATTATTCTTGCAGTTATTTTAGGTGCATACTTTGGAACTAGGAATTAGGAACTAGGAATTAGGAACTAGGAACTAAGAACTAAGAATTAGGTTTAGCATATCCTTAGGGGAGGTGCTGAATAATTAATCCTATGCAACTTAACCCTATCTATTCTATTCTATTCTATTCTAATTTGCAGACCTTTTCATTTTTAGTAATATTTTTTATTATATACTTTGATTTTTGTGTATGTGATATAAATACTTTTTGTTAATCTTAATAAAATTATTGATATTAAACCAGCTTGGTTGAATCAAGAGGTGTTTATGTAACAAACTGATAGAGATGAAAGCTTAATCCTCACAGGTTGTATGTATTAGTGATTTAAATATCAATAACTATCTATGCCTTGTAAATTTGGTCTACAGTATCAACCACGGATTCTTCAAGAGATTTAAATTCAAATCCAAGAATCTTTTTAGTTCTTGAATCATCAAACTTGTGAATACTCTTGTTAATTTCTTCATTTCTAGAATTGTCCCTTTTTGGAATTGTAGATTGTGGAAACTTTCCAGTTGCTTCTTCATTTTCAAATGCTACTAAATGAGCATGAGCTATATCTCTGGCCTCAATGAAAACACCTTTTCTTAACTTAATCACTTTGTTAAGAACTTCATTTAAAAGGTTTAAGTTAGTCTTGTCTTTAACTGCATAAGCTTGAGGACCAAACACATAAGGAGGATTAATAAATGAAATTTTAAAATTAGTATTTTCCTT
>KI547150.1:277139-343471 GCA_000497715.1 Spathaspora arborariae UFMG-19.1A
ACCAGGTATGCTGTTGAAACAGCACCTGCAGATGTTTCCGTTCAAGTTTTATCACCATGTCGTGAAGAATTAATTACGAGAACTGTTGAATCTCTAAAAGGCGCTAAAAAAGCTACTGTTCATATTTATTTAGCTACTTCAGATTGTTTCCGTAATGTTGTCTTTGGCCTTTCCAAAGAAGAATCAAAACGTAAAGCAGTTGAATGTACGAAATTAGTTCGAAAATTAACTAAAGATGATCCTTCTACAGCTGGTACTGATTGGGATTTTGAATTTTCTCCAGAAACATTTTCCGATACTGATTTAGATTATGCTGTTGAGGTTTGTGAAGCTGTTAAAGCAGCATGGGAACCAACTGTTGACAAGCCAATTATATTTAATTTACCTGCTACTGTAGAAATGGCTACTCCTAATGTTTATGCTGATCAAATTGAATATTTTGCAACTCATATTTCCAACAGAGAAACTATTTGCATTTCTTTACATCCTCATAATGATCGTGGTTGTTCAGTTGCAGCAGCAGAATTAGGTCAATTAGCAGGTGCAGATAGAGTTGAAGGTTGTCTTTTTGGTAATGGTGAGCGTACTGGTAATGTTGATTTAGTTACTTTGGCTCTTAATTTATATACTCAAGGTATTTCACCTAAATTGGATTTTTCCGATATAAATTCTGTCATTGATATTGTTGAGAAATGTAATAAAATTCCTGTTCATGCTCGTGCTCCATATGGAGGATCACTTGTTGTTTGTGCATTTAGTGGATCCCATCAAGATGCAATTAAAAAGGGATTTGCTGCTTATGAAAAGGAAAAAGAAAAAGCTCAAGGGAAACAAGTTCATTGGAAATTACCTTATTTACCTTTAGATCCTCAAGATATTGGTAGAACTTATGAAGCTATTATAAGAGTAAATTCTCAATCTGGTAAAGGTGGTTCTGCTTGGGTTATTTTACGTAATTTAGAATTAGATTTACCAAGAGGTTTACAAATTGCATTTAGTAAAGTTGTTCAAGATCGTGCAGAAGTAAAGGGACAAGAATTAACTAATGAAGAATTGTGTGAATTATTTAAGCAAGAATACTTTATTATTTATGATGATAATGCTCCACCAACTCATTATAAATTAGTTGATTATTCCATAAGTACCCCAAGTAAAGGGCTTAAACAAATTGATGCAGAATTAGATATTGATGGTAAAGTAGTTAAGATTTCGGGACAAGGTAATGGTCAACTTTCGGCATTTACTGATGCAATTTCTAAATATTTTAACATTGATATTACTGTTAAAAATTATCATGAACATTCTCTTGGTGATAATGATTCTGCTTCAAGAGCTGCTACATATATTGAAATTTCCCTTAACCATAAAGTTACTAGATGGGGTGTTGGTATACATACTGATGTTTCTCAAGCTTCTTTCTTATCACTTATTTCTGTCTTGAATGGTTTACAAAGAAATGGGGATCTTTAGTTGTGTTTTATTTTCTTCTATTTTATTTATTTGACATTTACTTTATAGTTTATATGCAAAAGCTTAAGCGTTCGATGTTTGTAGTACGTCCAGAAATATGAAACATGTTCTACGGTTACCCGACTTTTAAGCCAATTTAAAACACCGCGTAAAAATAGCAATCTGGTTTGAACAAGGAATATATATCAACACACATAATGACACAAGAAACTCAAGCTAATATTGCTGATACATACAAACAATTAAATGAAGCCGAGAAACAAGCTGCTAATTTGGAGAAAATGTTGGATAATTTTGAATCAAAAATAGAAGCGATACTTAAGGAAGCTCAAGACATCACTAAAGGACAAGATATAGAAACGCCTGTAGAAGCAACCATAGATAACCAATAAATATATTTACTTACTTAACATTTTCAACAATTCACTCTTTGATATAAATTCTGGTTCCGTTGTCTTTTGAAACGGATTTATTGGTCTTTTCGGATTTATCACCATGGTATCACAATCCATGGGTGTAACATCAAGTTCATTGATTAAAACTTTCGCAGACATTCCTCTTTCTAACCACCATTTTTGAGTTTCAGAACTTGGTGGTGGTAATGCTATTGAATCTTCAAGATCAAGATAATCAAAACTAGCACTAAGTATATCATTGATACCTCCATGAGTTTTTTTATACGTTTCATATAATTGATTTGATAGATTTTTTCTAATCGAATAGTTTATAACATCGACAGTTACTTTAAACATGGAATACACAGGTCTATGATCAGAAAATATTAACTCTTGATCTGAATTGTACACTAATGGCTTTATAATATTTGTTCTTGATTGATAAAGGATTCTATCAGTCCATGCTGGAATTCTTTGTTTTTCACTAGTATCATAATTCTTAGTTCCATTATCAAATTTATAAGTTGGGGGGAATTTAATTTCTAATTCATGGAAAAATGGGAAACTTTCTCCATTGGCCATTTGTTTATTTAATTGATCAAATTCAAATAATTTACTATATTTCTCACTATCAATTAATTGTCGAACGTGACTTATAGGTAATCCAATTCTATAATTAAAATCTCCCAACCAAATAATAATATCGTGATTTCTTATTCGTTTATTCTTACTGAATTGAATACCCTTGGATAATGTCTTGTAATTTGCATGACGTTCTTCAATATTAGTTAATCCGGCAGCTAAATGACTTGAAACAAAGCAAAAACTAGTATTACAATATTTAAAACTTACACCAACCCCACCTTTATTTGCACTGACTCCTTTCAACCCTGTTTTTTTAAATGAACATTCAATATTTGAAATATATTTTAATTGGTCTTGTTTGACATATAGTAGTAAAGCCAATCCTCCTAATTGTCCACTCCACATAACCATATATTTCCCATTTTTATTCAAACAATGCAAGATTTTCTTTTCCCAATGAGATTTATTCTTGACATCAGTATTTACCATTTGTTGAGGATTTAATTCAACAATTTCTTGCAATCCAATAAACACTAAATCATAGTCTGTATTTGCCTCTGGAAATATCCAATTGGTTATATCTCCATCATAAACAGTCCCATTTACATTAAAAGTCGAGGCAAATAATGTAATATCTAAATGTGAAGTATATAAATCTGCACATTTAGTTAATTCTCTCGAAACATAATCATGGATTGGATTATGTAAACTTAAACTAGTTTGATCTTGTAATCGACCTAATAATTTCAAAATTGCTCCTTCATTAGGTTTGGATTCTACGACAACTCCACTAAGGTATTTTTTGGTTATATGAGATTTCATAGTGGATGTAGTTGATTTTGCACTTGATTTTTGAAGTTTATCAGTTGTAGATGCAAATTTTAGTGTTAATTTTCCAAGATATTGTTCATTTTCTTGCCATAATTCGCTATGTTTAATATATACTTCATGATCAAGGGTAATTCCCACATCTTTAAATGCTAATTCTAAAACTTCTTGATTGATGATTTTCCCTAAGAAATCAACTTTATTTAAACAATCAAATGAATTTATTCGAAATACTCCCAATTGTTTACCAATAAAACTTTGAGTTAAATTATCATATAATAACGCCCCAAAATCACTAAGTGAATTTGATATTAATGAAACAATATCATATGGATTCACTCCAGTATATCCAATTTTCTTCATTCTTGAAGTGGGTATAGGAATATGAGTATATAAAATTTGATAATCAGTAGTATTTTTATTAAAATATTCAATATGTTGTTCATACTCCTGATTCAACACTCCTTTATAAGTCTTTATATCTTGAGTTAATGCATTTAATACATGTACATCACCAAATTGAGTCGCGAGAATATCAAAATGTCGAGTCATTGCATGTTGACTTGCTTCAAAAGATCTAGGAAACACGATTTTTTTACTTGTAGTTGATAAGATATTCTTATTATTTTCCATTTCCCAATATGTTGGAACATTTCCTCGTACTATAACATATGATAATACAAATTTGCGACAGTACAATACAACTTCCGATTCAACAAAATTGGAAGTATATCCATTTCCATCAACACCCCAGTCACCAAACAATGGACCTTCTTTAAGACATGCTTGTTTAGAAATTAGCGTCAATAAAGCTTCCTCGCCATTTATACTGGTATTTAATGTTTTAGCATAACCTCTAGCTATTATAATACAAAATCCCGTGGCATCGAATTGATGTTGTTCATATACAGATAATCTATTTCTAAACTCCATAAATTCATTCATCATAAATCTATTCCATTGAAATCGACAAAAATAATTTGAGTCAGCAATTAAATTAAATTCTGAAGTTATTCCTCGTTCTTGAATATTTGAAGTAACATCAAATTGTCGGGAATAAAAGAAACTACCACTAGATAACAATTTCTTTACTGATGCAGCAGGATATTCTCTAATTAATTTCTCTCGTTCTTGAAATTGTTGTTCTTCATTAGTTAAAAAGTCATATTCATCGTTATCTAAACAATAAAATTCCACTCCTGTAATACGATATATTCGTTCATTGATTGTAGGCGAAGCAATAAATTCGTCTTTAGTAATAAAACCAAGGTAAATATTCCCCTTGAGGTTAATTAATCCAAGAAATCCAAGAAGCGAAGTAGTTCTTGGAGTTATTTCACGAAAATTAGATAAATCAAGAGAATCGCGATTGATAAATTCCACCAATACTTTGTTAGAACCATCTCTTGGTTTTTGTTTATGTTGCAGCAGGGAAGAAGATATCAATTTCTTTAATCTTCGTTGTTCCTTGTATCTTGGCCAAGGATGTCGTATAATAAGCGCATGAGTTGTAGTAGTCAAGACAAACGTTCGTGGTCTTTCATTGAGATAAAGTTTCATTCTATAAATCTATAAAAAGGTTGTAAGACCAAATTTTTGGCAACATTTAAACTTGAAGTTTTGTTTGATATTTAAATGTGTTGTCAAAAAATTGCTTTGTTTTGGTCCTGCATATATTTTATCCCCCTTTGAGGCGCAAACAATAAAGTGTTGCCAATTCTTTTTGACAATTGTCAATATTACAACAACATACTACACAAAATTATACATAAGTAGGACTTAACTACAGCGAGGAGGGCTGAGTTAGTCAAATTTAGTTTTCCTTTTTTGTCTTTTTTTGTTTTAAATGTCCTTCAGGAATCCAATTAACATCATAACTTGATCCAGATGGAGTATTTGATCTTGAAGATCCTTCACTTGTTGGTGAATCAGCTTTCTTTGGTTTAACAGGAACAACGCCTTGGAAATATTGTTTACCCCAAATATCATAACCAAGATAACCTAATCCGGCAAGAGAAACAACTAAAATCAATTCTAAAAGTAATAATCTTGGATCAAAAATTGAAACTGGTTTATCATCAACAGTAAGTAATTGACCTCTAACAGTCATAACTTTAAGTTGATTATTATGAGTCAAAAAGATTTGTGGAACTAATTGATAATTACCTGGAATTAAATTAACTGGAATTTCTTGTTCAAAACTACCTGAAGTTCCTGGTTCAATAGTAAGCATATCGATTCTACCATTTGTTAAATTAGTTTTAACTTCACCAGTAATTGCATCTCTATAAGATCCAGTGACTCCAATAAGAGTAATTTCTTCTTCTTCATCATTTTGAACTTGATATTTAAGAACAACTATATCATCATTTAACCAATTAGCAACATCAGTAGCTTTAATTTCTGGAGTGCCAACAATTGAATAATCAACTTTGACTCCAAATGGTTTTGCTTCTTCTGTGGTTTCGTAACCAGAAACTGCAGAAACTGCTGCAACAAACAAAGTTAAAACAGAAGAGAATTTCATTTTTCAAAATCAATTGAATGTACTAGTTTGTTTAGTTTGCTTAGGGAGTTGGTCAAAAAAAATTAGGGAGCTTTTTGACGAAACATTGTTGAAAAATTGAGGTGTTCACTTTTTTTTTCTTTTATTACCCACAAATCGGCTCACGTGACTATGATTGGTTTCAAAAAATTTCAAATTATTTAAAAACCAAAGGAAGGTGGTACTATTCTGATACTAGTACAAATGTTGCTAGTTCGAGCGAGAGTACAATATAGTCATATTGGCCGACGATATGCCTCTAATAAAAATCGATTGAATAAAGTAGAAATAGACAAGATTATCAATTCAGCATTGCGTAAACGAGAAGAACGAGCATTAAAACGTTATGAACAACATTTTACTTTGGCGGAACAATATCAGAAACATCACAAACAAGTTCTTGATATTATAAATGATCCAAAGAACATCAAATCAATGTTTGTGAAAGAAAATGATAAACCACAAATATCTACTTATAATGAATTAATTCAGCAGTTTGGAAACGAACTTTCTTACACTGATATAGAGATGAAAACTACAATCCTTTTGATAAATCATTCAATTCTTGAATCAATTGGTACTGAAGAATTTCTTGCGCAAAAGTGTACTCCTGATTCTTCTGAATATTCCAAGTTAAAACCAATACTTGATCAAGTCAAACATTCTTCCTGGTTTAATTCCCTTGAACAATATCGATATAAATTTCATCATTACAAATCAGGACAATATTTAAATTATTGGAAAGCAGATACAACTCCTTCAATATTAGGGGATGATCATATAAGGTTTCATCTGACAGTGAAAGACTCCTCAGAGTATATTACTCGATTTGAACGTGCATTCAATCAATATGAACAAGATTCTAATCATATTATTCTCGGATTGAATATAGTACAAACTTTACTCCAATGTAATAAATACACGCCTACTGTTGAAATATGGACGTATTTACTTTCACAATTGCAAAAATTTAATCTTGATAACTTTTCCACAATTGTATATATATCATTATTTCATTATAAACATCAAACCACAGTACTTGGGACCCATCCCGAGTTATTAACTGCACCAATAATGCCAGACCATTTCACACATCTATTACAAATGGATCCAGAAATACTTGGCCCCATATTTACCTATCAAGCTCGACATCAAGATTTAGAAACTGCAGTTGATTTACTTGCATTTTTACAATTGGAAAGAGTTATCAAGGAGAAACATCCTTATATGTGGTCAAGATCAGGAATTCAATTGATTAGAATACCTCAAACTATATTTGTTGGAAATGACTTAACAATATCTCGAAAATGTATGTATACTATTATGAGAGCATGTCTTGATCTTAAATTATATCCATATTTTGGATTATTATTTGATAAAATCTTAGTTGACTCTTTAGATGCAAACACAATAAAATTGAATACAAGTAAGTATAACTTTGTGGAAAATATATTTGATGAAGAATTATGGTTGCTATGGTTTGAATACTGTAAACAAACAATAGATACCACAGCAGTTGGTTGGTTATTAACTTATTTCTTACCGAATTTTTTACAAAGACAAAATCAA
This sequence comes from Spathaspora arborariae UFMG-19.1A, assembly GCA_000497715.1. Taxonomy (NCBI): domain Eukaryota; kingdom Fungi; phylum Ascomycota; class Pichiomycetes; order Serinales; family Debaryomycetaceae; genus Spathaspora; species Spathaspora arborariae. Next base: position 284,532 of record KI547150.1, read on the forward strand.
TTTCTGGATAACTTTAAATTGCAATTTAAAGAAATGATGATTTTATGTGATTATGAAATAAAGTATAATGAATTGTTGAAGAAATATGGTTTATAAATTCTCTTGTATATAAAAATGAACAACCAGTTAAAATTACTCCTCGTTTAAGGATTGTGACTTGTAGTATTCTTGTACTTTCATTGTTTTGGTCAACAGAGCATCTTTCAATTATAGTAAATATTTGTTTAGTTTTTTTTGATGGTTCTTCAAAATAAAACCTCAACAAACATTATACCCTGTGTCATAAGAGGAACTGTAAACAAAACAATGATTGTACTATTTAATCTATACTTACTCTAGTATGCAAAAGAAAGTGGAATCAAATTTCAATTGTATTTAAAGGGGGAAAGGGGGTAAAATAAATTGAAATGTGTTATTTCCAACATTCCGACAATTTATAGAAAAACAAAGAAAAATTGGCAACCAAAAAAATTAAAATTATACAGAAATTTTGGTTGTAAAAGCTAATAAGGGGTAAGGTAAGTAGTTAACATTAACTGAAACTATCTAGATATGTTTCCTCCTGGATGACTGGATCAACTACTAATGTTCTTCTTTAAAAATTCTATTATTAAAATATTAAAAGTACAAATGAAATAAATATATAAAAAGTTATATGCAAAGAAATTAAGTCTAACGATAATACTTCTTTTCAAAGTATCTAACAGAATTAAACCCAATAAAACTAAAGGCAAATCCTAATTCAAAGGCAATATCACCACCAAATTCACCAATTTGTTTTGCAATAACTCCAGAATACCAAGTTTGATTCATACCTAAAACAACACCAGCAACACCACAACAGAATCCAAAAGTACCAGCAATACCAATTGGATAACTTGTTTTATCATGGAAATTTTCATAATCATAAGCAGAAAATTTCCCTTTATTCCAAACAAAATGTTCTGCCAACATTAAAGATTCATAAATTGCAAGATAATAAGCAATTAAATTCATGAAATTTTCCATAACTGATTCAAATAAATAATAAGCAGGAATACAAATGGCAAGAGTGACACAATTACCTAAAATGGTCCAGAAAACTCTTGGAACTTTAGCAAATGGACTCCAAAAAGCTTGAACGGAAAGGGCAAGGGAATACATATTTGGAACATTATTAGCAACCGTACTCAAGGCTAAAAGAACACAACAGAATTGACCAAATCCATGTAATGAATCTTCAACGATAATAGCATAAACTAACCCACCAACAGAATATTCATTATAAAGATCAGCCCATCTTTGATTAGTAAGAGTACCAGTGGCACAACCAGCACCAAGCATTAAGGTAAATAAAAGTGGTAACCACAATCCAAAGAAAATGGAAAAGAAAATCTTGTATAAATTAACATTACGTGGTTGATAAACAGTATAATCAGATGCATAAGTTGTCCAACCAGTGGCAAAACCAAAAATAGTACCACCAAAACTTAAAACATTACCAGCAGTAGTTTGTCCTCCAACAAATGCTTCACTAGTGAAATTACCTGACATGGCAAATCTTGCAATAATAACAATAAACACAGCTAAATTTGGAATCCAAGACCATTTTTCATAGTGATGAATAACATTATATCCGAAAAACGTCACTAAAATAGTTAACACAACTAAAATTAAACATCCAGCCCATGGTGGTAAAGTTTGATTGTTAACAATATGTAATAATTGAGCAGAAGACATGATATTCACAGCACCCCAACCAACACAAGCAACAGCGTTAATTGCTGCAAATATTCTGGTGGTGATATCCCCTATTAAAAATTTCGACAAGATGATTTGTCTCAACCCCAAGACTGGACCAAAACATGAAAAAAATGCAACAAAGAAAACCCCTAATGCAGAAAAGAAAATAATAACTAAACAAGCTTGACCAAATGCTAAATCAAATACAGTAACACCTAATGCACCTAATGAAAATGTTGCAATAACTAAATTAGCTGAGAGCCACATGGTAGCTGCGTTCCATAAAGAGGTATCAGTTTTTTCAGCATCAGTAACTAATTCAATACCTTTAGTTTCTGCTTTTAATTTTTGTGCCCAACGATCAATAAAATTGATTTGACTGGAAGTTGAACTTAATTGTTCAACATTAGGAGATTCAATAGAACCCTTTTCGGTAGATTTTTCAAGGTCGGACATAATTTCGAATTTTGGATGGAAGATGAATGAAGTATATTTACTAGTAATAAAGGGTATACGGTTGATTTAGTAAATATAGAGACGATGATTTTTTGGGGGGAATGGGTAGTTGTAAAGTGTAAAATTAAAGTTTTAACGGTTTTGGGAAGATTGGGTTATAGAAAAACCTTATAGTTTAGTTTGTTCTGACGTTTTCGAAAAGAAAAAATTAGAACGAGAAATTCTACTGAGAGTTTTTGTATTCTTTTTATACATGATTGTTAGAGATCTTGGTTACTTCACACTAGATAAAAGTCATGACAATGGGTCTTGTAAAAATTTTTAATCATCTCATGCGAAAGGAAAGTACTAAAAAATAATTAAGAAAAAGAAACGGAAAACAACAGAATAGCTATTATTTACGTCAAACTGACAATAGAGATTCATTTATTTTTTAAACCATAGTGCAGGACTTGGTTGGAATTGCCTTAGTAAGGATGAGAAAATAATGGAAAAGTCTATTGAAAGGCTCAAAAAATAATCTGAATCCAGATAAGGAACTTCCGATGCATTGGACAATCAATGAAAAGAGAGGAGATGATAAAGACAAGAGATATAGATATCAAGTTTCAAAGATAAATAGTTATCCCTCCCCTTCCCCTCAAGTTTTTCAATTTACTTATTTTTCATTGAACCTTTAGAAATACGGAATCAAGTTTTTCTTGGTATTACTCGAAGTATGTGGTAGTGTCATTTTTCTTTTAGCATGATATAACATGACACTATATTGCTCGTTTACTATAACGGGATAACCTCTGTTAGTTGTTCCAGCTTTTTTTTTTTCTTTTGGTGCCTTACGGCACTTAAATATTTTTAATGTATCTTTTCCCAAGAGAGAAAAAAAATAATTTTCCAGTTTGAATTTTTATTTATTCTTGTTCTCGTAATTGGTCCAACTTTCCATTTCACAAACTCGTTAAGTACTATATATCAGGAGTCAAAAGTTAATAATTGTTAATTAAATAGGTTAATTACCATCGGACTTTTCCCATTCGTGTTTTTTGACAAAAGGAGATGAGAAGGTCAGCCTCTTCCATTGTCTCTTATTCAAATAACAATTGATTTGAAAACTCAATTACTTGGTAAGTTTTTCAAAGACTTGTAGTTATACTTGCAATTGACAATGTGGGAAGAATCATAGATAATGCAAGTCTCCAGGTTGTAGATAAGGAAAACTGTAGATTATAAAGCGGAGATATCATTACCCTTTTTATCTATATGGAAAAATTTTTTTTTAATTATTTAAAAATAATTCCTTGTGAAAAATTTTCTACTCAGGTGGTAGCGATTGGTAGACACGGAAAAAATATAAGCGAGGTGTGTGCTCATCAAAAGTAAGGCGGATTCGTGAATGTGTCATGATTAGCGGTATCCTTGGATGTATGTTGTTGCCTTTTATAAGGTAACGTTTTTTACATTCAGAAGGTGCTATATATTGTAACACCACTTCCAGAACCAGTTCTTGGCACATTTCAAGAACTCCTTCCGGTTTCTTCAAGAAATTGAACAAATGTAGCAAAATCTCTAAAATTAAGTAAAAACAAGAAAAGAAATTCTTGCTGTTCGTATAACGCAAACAATTATAATATATAGAAATAACAAAGTTTAAAATAAAGTTTTCGTAACTAAGTTTTGGTTGCAAAATATAGTTGAAGCCTTGGTATTTCACGTGCAGCCCTCCGCATAAAATATCACTTAGTACAGATCTAAATACTAACAATGCAAAGTTCTGTCTCCTCATATGTTTACTATATCAGATTCGTTGTAAGTGAGATTGGTTTATCTTCACAAATTAGAAAGATTAAATGGAGTACTCTACAACTTTATTCAATCTAAACATAATATTTAAAACATATAAACAATTACATAAAAATCAGGCAAGGTTAATATTGAATACCATTCTTGGTAAGTAACTCTCTTAACCTTAAAACTTCATGTTCCAATCCACTCTTTTCATCAATCAATTCCTCGACTCTTGTTTCTAATTGAGTCATACGTTCCATTTTCCTTGCTCTCGACCTTCGAGCAGCCTCAGTATTCTTTGCTCGTTTCAACAATACTGGATCACTTGAATCTATTACAACAGGTTGTAATGGTTGAGATCTTGATTTCTTGGAATATGTAACACATCCTAAATGATCAACTTTAGAGCACTTCTTGTTAGAATCAAGTAATGGTGTTGGAAGAGCCGATGAAGGATTTGGAGTGAATAATTGATCTTGTTCAACTTCAGTAAAACGACGTTTGGAACTGATTGAAGTAGCAATAGTTGATGGAGCAACATCACCTGGACTTGATGTAGCAGTTGTATTTGCTGATTCAGCAGAAACAGTAGCATCTGAACTAAAAGCCTCATCACGAGGAACAAGTTCTTCTTCATCAATAGCACTTAAGTCATCCAAGGAAATTAAAGGCTCATCCTTCGTAGGAGCAAATAATGAAACCCAATCATCCTTGGTGTTAGCTTTGGCACCATCAACAATTAAGTCCAATTCATCAAACATAGGAGTATTTTCCAATTCATCCATGGTACAACTGAAAACCAGATCAAGCACACTCGAGTGAATGGGCATTGGAGAAGCTGGTCCAGATTTGCGATCCATGGGTAATGCTGAACCTAATTCTGGTTCAATTTGGTTCTTAGTAGCAGGAACAACAGCATTAGTTGTATGTTCTTCAGAAGCAATTAATATTTGGGAATTAAATAATGAATCTTCGAATAAAATAGTGGTATTAGCAGACATATTTAATTTCAATAATTCTCTTTAATAGTGGGGGGGGGAAGTATATATATATATTGTAATCAGTAATTTTTTTTAGTAGTAATAGGTAGTAAACGTCATATTGGACGGGATCTTGATCTTTTAATTTATATCAACATTTCTAATATAGGTTTTAAACAACAATTTTAGTTTATTTTATTTAATAAAATCTCTTTAAACAAGCTCTTTATAGTATATTGGGGGGATTAATTTAACACATTGTGTATAGCAAGCATCTCTTCAGGAAAATTAGGGAAAAATAAGTTAAAAGTAGTAAAAGTATATAAGTGTTTGCTATGTTTGCTATGTTTGTTGTTTGTTGTTTGTTGTTTGTTGTTTGTTGAGTATATAGAGAAATCAAGAAGAATTTTTCACTTTGAAGAATTTCAAGGTTATTTATATTTTTTTCACCTATAACCGAAGTACTGAAAATTACCCCAAGAAACACTGTACAATAAAGATAGCGGTAAATATCAGTCTGCAGGGCTGTCTCTAATTGGTTACTATTACTAATAAAATCTTCACAAAACTGATTAGATACAGGAATCGCTTAATCTTGTTGCCGGTTTAGGAGGAGATTACAATCAACAGTTCTTCATATAGTCTTTTGACACAAATTATACCACAAATATCATCCAGTATATGACCTGTGTATGATTCAGTAAGTCAACTACCAGGCTAGGTATAGCTTATACTTCGACAGGACAGTAAAGAGAGAAGTATTGAAATTTGGTTGAAAGATCAAGTGAACTTGAACAATATGGACTAAACAATAGGGACTAAACAATTCAACTAAACAATAGATAATTAATTAGGATACGGTTTAACGGAACCCCAACGGTCAACTATAATCCTCTGCAATATCATACTCTTGAGCTATTTCGGCCCGGTTTGGTTCTATATTTCCAGTACTTCTATGTATTTATTAAATATTTACTACTTCTTAAACTTTAACCATTTGGGAAATTTAGGTGATTTTTTAGCTTTATCACCACCATCTTCCTTTATATGTTTCTTTTCTTCATCATCAGGTAATTCCCCTCTCACACTTTCTAAAACACGTTCTGGCATTTCTGTGGTTGTTTTCACAGTAATATCACCTTCATTCCTAACAAAGGGTCCTGTTATATTTAAATCAGTTTTAATTAATTCCCAAATAAGTGTAATTCGTTCACTTTTAAAATCAGGCATGTCATAAAGTAATTGACTATTCAAATTAAATGATTGTGTCAAGGGACTAAATGGAGGATATCCCAATTTTAAATTATATGAATCTATAAAATGAGGATATAATAAATCATCAATTCTTTTAATCAATTGACCAAATTTAATCGAGTGAACATCTTCAAGGAAATTTATTTGAAGGATAGAAGAATCAGGAAATTTAACTCGAATGAGATATTTCAGTGGGAGTGATGTTTGTGTTGGTGTTGATGTTCTCTTCTTTTTAATTGCCGATGCTTTGATGATATTGTGATAGGCTTTCGCTTGGCCTAATGTCATTTCATAATCTTCATCAGGGTTTTCGTATGTCGTGGGTTTTTCATTTGAAGGAATATAAAGTTGGGGTGTTTTCGCAAGGGGTTCTTCAATGTAGACAGGTTCACTTGGGGTGGCTTCTTTACTGGGAGTGCTGATATCGTATTCATCAACTAGTTTGTGATCTTGAGATTCAATCTTCTCATCAATATCCATTTGTTCAACCAGTTGAGTGTTTTCATTTTCTTGTTTCTCCTTCTGTTCTTTCAAACTAGCTTCAGCCTTTTCCTTCTCTTTCCGCTCCTTCTCTTTCTGCTCCTCCTCTTGCCTTCTTCTTTCCGCTTCCTCGAGTTTTCTTCTTCTCTCACCTTCCAATTGCAACTTAATCGCTTCTTGTTGTTCTAACTGAATCTTTTCCTTCTCACTACTCAGTTTCAAATAACTCAATCTAATAACCACACTCCCTAATTTCTTACTTACAACACTACCCAACTTTACTGAATCATAATCTGCAGAATTCAATTTCAAATCAAGTATCCGTAATTCACTTTCCTTACTAAGATCCACTTCAAACAAATCAAGTAATTCACGAACTGTCAACCCAGCATTACATTTTTTAATTGAACTTATACCATCAACTAACAATTTAACATTAATATCATAGTTTAAATCAAGTTTACTTATTGAAAGTGTCAATTTTGAATTATTTAAAAGTGAAGTCAATCTAATTGGTAATGATGAATCAATCGGTTTCCCATTATATGAAAGTGTTCCTGTGTAACTATCTTTTGATATTTTGAAATTTACAAGGGCTTGTGTGATGAGTTGAGATATTGTTGTTGATTTCAAAGTTGTAAATTTCTTAGTTAAACCAGAATAAGTTATATTAAGGGTGATTGAGGACATTTGATTTTGTCTTTAAAGTGTTTATGAACTTTGCTATTGTTTGTGTTGTCAATTTATTCAGAGGCAAAAAGATCGTAAGAATGTCGCATAGTTTGTTGTGTCGGCTTTTAAATGTCGCGTCACGGAAATAAGCTTCCTGTCATAAGGTAAGAAAAAAAAGAAATGACCACTAAAGAGGCAAAGTCAGGATATAAATAACATAACTTTTACAATACTTACCACCTTCACTCAAACCAATAAAACTCCAAATTACATCATGTGTGGTTGTCTTTCTGATCTTTGTTTGATTTTAATTTCTGTGTTTTTCCCTCCATTACCAGTTTGGATAAGACGAGGAATATGTTCATGTGATTCATTAATAAATATTGCTCTTTGTGTATTAGGATATTTCCCTGGGTTAATTCATTCATGGTATATAATAGCCAAATATCCACCATATTCATATCAATATAAATCCGATGTTTATGTTGTTGTTGCCAATGATTTAGAAAGTCAATTACCTTCTAGATCTCAGAGACAAGCATATCCTGAACAACAACCAGAAGTTCATATTCATTATAATAGTCCTCCACCTCCACAACAACAACCTTTAAGTGGAAGTAGAACTGGTAATACCAGTTATGGAGCTGTGAATGAAGGATCATCAGCACAAGCTGGTGCTCCGCCTGCATATACTGAATTTGATAATAAGAATCAGAGTTGAAGGGAAGGGGGAGAGAAGAGAGTAGTGTAGAGTAAATTGTTTTTGCTTTTAATGCTTAGTTTTACGTGTTAACTTTGTTATAGAAACACTTTTAATGAATAATTTGTATTTGTAATTTTGTAGTAGCACTTATCGCTTGGGGGATCAGCCAAGAAAAGGTTTGTTTTTCCTTCGTTCCCACATGTAACAAAGATAAGACTGCAATATCTTTAATATATCATTGTTTATACACTAGAAACATGTCACTACTTAAAGATACCATCGCGACAATGGACGACCCTAAGTCGTCACCCATGTCACAAACATCAAGCGTATCGACGATCTCTTCAACAACCACAACTTCCTCGATCCCCTTCTCAGTATCATTTCAAGATTGGTGGAGTTCTCTGAGTCAACTTATGCTGGCCCATACTCCTCAGCCAAGTATTGAACTTCAGGCTGCTAAATTAAAGAATCGAATGATCGAATATGAGTTATTCACTTCAATTCTTCCAGATTATATTCATATATACCCTCCAAATGAACCTATACCTAAGGAACTTCCTGAGATATTTGCCCAGTTTATAGATGTGGATGTTTCGGAAGATATTACAATTCATGAATTTTACCTTGAGAATAATCAAGCAGGTGATGAACAACATATAGTGATAATTCATGGATATATGGCAGCATTGGGGTATTTCGTGAATAATATCTCGGAATTAATTGCCATTCCTGGGGTTAGATTACACTTAATTGATTTACCTGGGTTCGGAAACTCTCTGCGTCCGAAATTTCCCAATGAATTGCTTCTTGATGGTGTAAGTCGTGCGGAGAAGGTCGCCCAGGTTAAACTTGTTGAGGATTGGTTTATTCACTGTATTGAATTATGGAGAGTGAACCGAGGATTGGTTAAATTCAACATGGTGGCGCATTCCATGGGTGCATATTTGACATGTTGTTATTTAATGAAATACAACACAGGGTTAGTTGATCGTGTGATTCTTGTTAGTCCTATGGGCACAGAATCAAGTGAAGTTAGTTTAATCAGTGGTAATGGAGAAGAAGATGAGTTGGTGGAAATGGGACGTCCTGGGTTCCCCAAAAACTTTATTATTGAAACTTTTTGGAAATATAATAAATCCCCCTTTGAGATTTTACAAAAATTAGGACCATTTTATTCTAAAATCTTATCATATTGGTCATTTAGAAGGTTTAGAAATAATCCAAGTGAAGAAATTATCTTAAAATTACATCGATATTCTTATTCTATATTTAATCAATATCAAGGATCAGGAGAATTGGCAATTACAAAGTTTATAAATCATGAAATATTACCCAAATTGCCATTATGTGAACGTGGACTTATAGAATATTTTATAAAGGATAAAGTTAATGTGCTTTGGCTTTACGGAGATAAAGATTGGATGAATTATCGTGGAGGTGAACATATTCATAATCAAATAAACAAGATTTATTCATTGTCAGAGTTTGCTATCGTAGAAAATGCCGGTCATCATATTTATTTGGATAATCCAGCAAAGTTCAATAGTATAGTAAAGGAATTCTTTAAGTTAGAGTAATTACACATTTATAGAGTCTTTTAAATACCAGATAAATACGTAAGATCCTCATGTTGTACCGCCTCAAGAAACTTCTCACACCACCTATATTGATCCCTTATCTCAATCTTATTCCTCAACTCTTCACTAACAACATATGCCCCTCGAATAATGTCATCCGAAACACCAGCTAATTTCGCAACATTTAAACCATACAGATTTCCAATGACACCCCTTACCAAATCATACAAGAACACCACTTGGGGAAACTCACCATTCATAACTTCCTTAAACCCCATATGATAATTCACAACTTGTTCTGGAAACTCCTCTTCCAAAACTTGTAAACTGGGATAATGCGTTATAAAACAAATTAAAGGTTGGGAATTACATTCAATAAGATATTTCAATACACTATAAGCAATAGCAATTCCATCTGTTGTTCCTGTACCTCGACCAATTTCATCCATAATCACAAGTGATCGATTTGTCAATCCCGAGATTATAGATTTACATTCATTCATTTCCGTCATGAATGTAGACTCTCCACGCAAGATATTATCTCGTGCACCCATTCTCATGAATATTCTATCGAAAACCCCCATGGTTGCAGCTTGACAGGGGATATATGCTCCTATTTGGGACATGATTACAAGTAATGCTATTTGTTTGACATAAGAGGATTTCCCACCCATGTTTGGACCAGTAATGATTAGTGTTCGATTGGTAGAGTATGACATGTGGATGTCATTAGGCACGTAATTATCTCGTAATTGTTCAATTATGGGATTACGTCCTTGTCGTACATTTATAAGCAAGTCATCAGTGAAGGTTGGTCGAACATGATTTGGGATTAGACTTGCGGCCGTGAGTGAAAGTATACAATCAAAAGTAGCCATATAATTTATTGTTTTTTTGAAGAATGAATAGTTTTCATCAATTCGTTTGAGGAAGTTCAAATATGCCGTATCACAATTTTGTAACAAGAGTTCTTGATGATATTGCAAGAGTTTATATAATCGGGATATTTCTGTGGTTCGAAATCGACTTACTGTAGTGGTTCCGCTGATTCTTTGGAATGTTTCAGGTAGTTCATCTACGGATTTCCCATTACGGACTTCTATCAAATATGGTTCTTTATTAACGGTGATATATTTCAATTGTGGTCGTTTAAGTAATTGACGAACAGAAGTTAATTCCTCATTTAAAAGCAGTTCAATATGGGTGATTTCATTCTTTTGGTTTATAATCTCATCACATTGAAAATTATCTAAATTGAAAAACCTGGTTTTCTGGAAATCTAAATCCTTACTTTCATTCAATAAATAACTAGGATTAATCATATCAACAAGATCATTCACTACATTACTCTTTGAATAATCAAGTAATCCTTGAAATATCTCTAATAACAATTTCGACTTGACACTCTTTTCCAATTCCAATATTGATTTTTCAAATTGTCGAATCACTTTAAAAATATCATTAAATCCATGAATCATAAGAAATACATTTTTCCTAGTGACTTTCTCTGAGTTATAACTCACAGAATAATGCGTTTTTATTAATAATTCTTCCAAATCCAATTTTTTAAACTTATCTAATTGATTTCGAAGTGAATCAACAACATGAATATACCCTTTACTCAAATCTTCCACTGCTTGTAACCGATCTTCGATTGTTTTGCGTTGGATAAGCGGCTTGCTTACCCATTTGGTAAACAATCTTCGTCCCATTCTTGTCCTAGTATGATTCAATAACCAAAACAATGTCCCGCGTTGAAAATCAGGATCAGTAGAGTTGGTGAACACATCTAATGCAGTTAATGTGTTTGCTGGAAGAACCATATAGTTACAAGTATTTGTGAATGGGGTAAAATTTTCAAGAAGTGTGAATATACTGTTTAATTTGAATTCCGACAAGTATGAATGTAATGTCGCTATGCAAGTTTGAACAGATTCAGGAAACTTTGAATAAAATTCAATTAAATCAGGAGTTAGGCCAGTATCGCTCAATTGAGTAGTTTGTTTGTGTATAGGTACAAGTTCGGGATTAATTACTTTCAACAATTTCAACGTGCTTGAATTGATCTCGTCGTCCGAATTAACAACAATAATTTCTGCTGGAGCCAAGTACGTCAATCTAGTCTCCATTTCCTCTCGCGTTAACCCATCTTTAAAACAATCATACACTATATCACCAGTAATCAACTGAACTGCCACAATTCCAAACTGATCACCTTCACAAATACATACAATATATTCTTGTCGCTCATCACTATCATTACCATCTAATTCATCACTTAAATAAGTCCCCCTGGTATAAACACCCGTTACCTCCCTCTTCATCAAATCTGACCCTTTCTTCTCGACAGTTCGCACGATGTTTGATTCCTGTTGTTTTACAACCCCAAGCTTGAAACCGTGATTGATTATTCGTTTAATATTGATATGAAGTTTTATATCGGGGAATGAACAATAACTAAATCGAGGATTCTCTTTAGGGATATACATTATATTTAAAATTTGTGATATAGTTTTAGCATGATTTCCATAAATCTTATATTTATAGCCTACTTGGATCAAAAGAATTTTATCAGGATGCGAGTCAGTTAACTCGATGATTTGTTTCTCAAGCGGGGTGTATGATGGTAGTTTATTCCTTCCTGTTAGTTGTACTGGTTTTCTCTTACGTGGTATGGTCTTTGGCTTCTCAGTTGGTGTTGGAGGTGATGATGATGATGTTGTTGTTGTTTGTTTGTCATTTTTGTAGGAAAACTTGTCTAGTGATTTTTGCGAGGGAGTACTTGACGAATTCGTATTCTCAATTGACGTAGGAGTAGATGTTTTGAAGAAACTACTGATCGTTTGCTGTCTCGTCATCAACTCTTCCAGTGTTTACAGTTGCTAAAAAGGAAAAATATCATAACTGAAAAATTATCATGACGCGTTTTAAACTAAATACAAGATTACCTAATCCTACTAAAACTAATACTATTAACACTAAATTTCCTCATACTTTCCAAAGGTGGACTGATCAATGAACCAGTACTATCGGTTCGTTGTGGTATTGCCACAGCATCACCAGTTAACGTAGCAGTAGATTGTGTTTTGCGTAATGGTTTCCTTGGTGATCCCATACTTCCAATAGATACACTACTAGTAATACTATTTGATTTTTCTAGTTGAGAAGTTGTAGATTGTCGTGATCGTTGAGAAGGTGTGGTTGTTGTTGTTGTTGTTGTTGTACCTACACGAGAAGCAAATGCCTTTTTTGCAGCAAGGTATGATGTAGATGCTGATGTTGAGGCTACTGCTACTGCTGATGTAGATTCTGCTCTGGGTCGTAAATTTGTTCCTTCTTGTAAAGTTATTTCAGATTCCACACTGGGATATTGATCGTGTTCATTTATAGAAACTACTTTTGAGAAAGAAAAACTTCTTCGTCGATTATTTGGTGGTTTTATAGGTGATGTAGTTATTGAGGATTGAATTGAACATATTGATTGTGGAGAAGTTGGACGTTCTTCTGTGATATTACTTCTTATTGATGGTGATATTGTGACTGATTTTATTGAGGGTGCACGATTTGTTGGTGTTGTTGGTGAGAATGTTTGTTGTGACGAGAATCTAGGCGATGTAATTGCTATGGTATTTAAACTTGGTGGTTGATATATATAGTTTGTATTTGATCGACTTCTTACTTTTGTTGAGATTGCCGGGAGTAGGTTAGGAGGAAGTGATTGTGAATGAGGTCGACCTTTTATATTGGTTTCAGTGATATCCTCCTGTTTCTGTTCAGATATAGGTAATATCGGACTAGCTAACACTCGATTAACTTCTAATGAATGAGTAGATTGACTTTTTAATGTATAAACCTCAGAAGAATTTGTTGATGGTTCCCCAGAATCACTATAATCCATTGACATTAATTCTTGTTTTAATAGTTGATATTTTCTTGCCATATTCCCACTTGCAGCATAATCAAAGGCGACACAACCTCTTTTGTTCCTCATATGTTCAATATAATTAATCTTCTCTATTGCTTCCTCTTTATCAGAACTTTGTTGAAAGATATACTTGAGTATTTCCAACATACATTGTAAATTACCATGTTGGAAACAATGATGTAAACAAGTATCTCCATTGCCATCTCGATCATCCCAATTAGCACCAAATTCCAATAATAATTTTGTGCCTTCGTTAAATCCATATTTACAGCTCCAATGTAAAGGAGTTTGTTTATCTTCACCTCCAGGATAATTCAACCAAAGCTTTCCTGGAAATTCTTGTAATAAATAATGTAAAGTTTGTAAATGTTTTCCTTTGACGCATACATGCAAAACACTTAAATTATCAAAACTTAGTAAATCCAAAGTGGTATATTTATTTTGTAAATCATTATTAATAAAGGATATTAAATGGAAACAAACTAAGTAGTATCCATAATACAGGGCATAATGTAAATTACACCAACCTTGATTCTTAGGATCCACATTGAGCCATAAATTGGGGAATCGAGATAATAAACGTTGAACAATAGGGAGATTTCCTTCAATTACTGCTTTTCGTAGTCTTGTTTGAGGATCTAACATTTCATAATGATATAAGTTTAAAATTGAGATATATGACTTGTAAAAATGTAAGAAATAGTGTAAATTCTTAAGGGTAATATGATGAAGGTGGAAATATGTCGTGGTTGGTTGTTATAGTTGGATGTGGTAGGTGGCGGTGTGAAATAATTACCTGATGTGTGTCGGTGTTGCTTCCTTCAATGTGAATTTCATGTTTCCCGGTTGCACAGAAATATGAGACGACTTTTTTTTGGTTGAATAGTGACTACAAGGTTCATTAACGTCATTAATTGTTAACATTGTCAAGACTACAGTCACACATTAACTCTAGATATTTAATGTTTCAGGGATACTGAGTTAGACTTAATAGTGTACAAGCAATATCATGAATTTACAAGAGAGACGAGAAATGGTTCTAAAATAATAACACCAGATATATCTTCTTCTAAAACAAGTACAACACATGTAACCCTACTAACTATATAATATAATATGATGTGATATGATGTGATATGATGTGGTGCGATGACACAACAATCACCATCATATACCACTCGGTGACAAACAGGGAGCCCAACCAATTTTGAACTGTTCTTAACCTATGCAAGTCGTGTAAAAACCAGTTTTTCAAAACCTGGTTATCTTCAAAAACTTACGTCATTGTTTGTTACCTTAAGGTTATCAAAGTAATATGGTCTTTCGAATACTAACTATTTCCGATTTACAAGGAAATCTCGATTCATTATCTGAAATATATCAATTTAATACTGTAGATATAATTATCATTACTGGAAATTTCGGATTTTGGGATAAATCCACAATTGATACTTATGAATTAACCTATCTTAAACAGATTGTGGCATTCCTGAGTGTTCTTGAACAGGAAGTAATCGAAGAATTGAATAACATAAGTAGTATAAATGGTAACATTACAACTGAGGAAATCTCACGATTTAGAGCAAGACTATCTGAATCTAAGAATGGAATAAGTCAATTCTCACAATATGTTGATGGTACTAAGAACTTACCCTGTCCTGTATACACGATATTTGGACCATTAGATGATCCAAGAATTATAGGTCAGTTACAAAACAATACGTTAAGTATTCCTAATTTATATTTAATTGACCATACCCACAATTATGAAATTAAAACTATACCGAATATTCCTAATTTAAAACTATATGGATTGGGAGGAACTGTCAAGATTCATAGTTTATTCGATAATGGAACGTTCACCAATACTTCAATAACTGGGAAACTTGGAGAACTTTGGATTACCTTACTCCAAATAGCAGAATTGTACCTCAATGTAAGCACAACAAATATAGAGACGCCACTTAACCAACAGACAATAAATATATTCATAACACACTCACCGGTAATGAAAACACCCCTACTTGAACACTTGGCAATTATAACCAATGCAGATTTCACCCTAAGTCAAGGGTTACATTTCCGATACCCTGTAATATGCAACGGCATGAGTATTGTCGATAGTATGGGTGGATCATCAGGATATATTGAAATTTATCGATGGAAATTCTCACGACTTCGCATGATATTAGGTGAATTATGGACAGTGATCAAGAATGACATTGAGGCATTAGTTGAAAATTCTGAATCAGTAAAGAATTTATTGGAAGTTGGATTAAGTCTATTCGATAAGATTCTGGTTCCTGCAAGTGATGAGAAAATTGTTCCCTTAAGTTTATATAAACAAGATTCAGAAATAAATAAACGAGCAATTAAGAAAATTAATGATTATTATTTTCAAGCGTATCATAATCTTTGGCATTTTAATCTATGTGATTTTACAAACAATGATGAAAATAATTATATGATATTTAAGCTTGATCAATCTGGGAATTTCAAAGTTGATAAATGTCATTCTCAAGGATTTAACTTTAAATTCAAGTTAAATGAAGAGGCAATAAGTATCACAGACGATCTTGAAGAAGAATTGATAAATAAACCTTATAGTAAACCTACAAGAGGTTCCCCTCGTGGTAGAGGTTGGAAACGAGGAGTCAGATCACGAGGACTCTCCAGAGGACCCTCACGACGATCAACACGTTCACGATCAACACGTTCACGATAAATAAAACCTTCTTTATTATAGAATACATAAATACAAAGCTAATCTAAACTCGTAGTATCCTTTTAATCCCTAATGATGTTCATGAGGTAATTTGAATCCAAACATAACTGGTCCATCTTCTTTAACACGATACATAATCCAAAACCACATAGTGGCTCCTGTTAATTTAGCACTCCAATAAATCGCAGGTGAAATGTGTGCCTTTGGTGGTGGTGCGTGTCTTATATATTTAATAAAATGTCCTGCAGCCATGATATATGTTGTAAGTGTTCTATCTATTTGGTAAAGGATTGATGAAAAGGAAAAATATAATGAAATTTTACTTGGTTTTGGTTGGCTGGGAGTCACGTGAATATGCGGCTCAGAACAAACAATCAAACAAAAAGAATAGTTGCAACTTTACATGTTTATTACTAAGAAAACAATTATAGAATAAGCTAAGCATAGATTTGCTTCACAGTATCATAAACAGATTGTTCAAGAGAAATAAAATCAAAATCAAGTAGGTTTTTGGTTTCTGAATTATCAAACTTTTGAACCAGATTTTTAAAGAACTGTTCATCCTGGGAGATATCACCCTTGGGAACATTACTCTTGGGAAATCTCCTATTAATAATCTCTGTAATTGAATTCAATGAGAAATTCTCAGATTCCATTAATAACTTCTTTCCTACAGCTTCCTCTTTTTCAAATGCAATTAAATGTGCACGAGCTACATCTCTCACATCAACAAAAATACTAGCATATTTACCAATGGAATCTCCCTTCCCCGACTTAGCAATACCATTAACCACTTCTGCAGAGACATTCAATTTCGACTTATCCTTAATTTCATAAGCCTGAGGACCAAATACATATACTGGATTAACAAAAGAAACATCAAATTGAGGCTTCTCCTTTTTGACAAACTCATGTACCGCCAATTCGGCATACTTTTTAGAAACATGATAACCTAAATTACCATCTTCAAACCCTTCTTTATACTTAATTGGATTCCAATCATTCTCAGTATAAACTTTCTTCTTATCCCAATGTCTAATATCCCAACCAATAGTAGCCACAGCAGAAGAAGTAATCACAACTTTCTCCACGCCCACCCCATAACTCTTAATTGAATCAAGAACATGTTTTGTACCATCAATTGCTGGTTTCAATAATACTTCTTCAATATCGGTGGTGGTTAAATCCACAGGTGAAGCAGTATGTAAGAACACCGAGATCTCGGGGTGGCGTTGAAGAACATCGTTGAAAGCACCGGGTGTTTCTAGCGTGGGGATGACTTCGAAGCAAAAGTTTTCCGATTGTATTAATGATTTTAATTCTTGGCCTTTGGAATGTGATCTAACGGAACCAATCACGGTGTATCCTTTAGCAAGTAATTGTTTGACAATATGCTGGGCAATGAATCCATTGGCACCAGTGACGAAAACAGTGGACATGTTGATTAAATTAATGATTATAAGAGGAGTAGATTTTGGAGACGAATTACAGTTATTTATACTTGTTTCTTGGATAAATGCAAAAATCAATGTTGAGTAATGTTGCAACAACCAACGGAAAAACAATCAAAATTACGTAAGATTTCTGAAATAAGTAACGGAGGTAAAATCCGGAGATATCCTACACATAATTAAAGTTTGGATAATTCTTACAAAATCTTATAAATTTTACGTTTATACATAAATTACAAACCCTTATCGTTTAAGAAATCCCTTTTGTTTACTTGGACTTCCATTTTGACTTTTCGTCATTGTATACGCAACACTGGTATATGTACTACTCTCAGGATTATACATAGGACTTGTTTTTTCGTTTTCTTCATATTGTAATGTAACTGAACTAAATTGTGCAAATGGATCATCACTTTTCCCATTTTCTTCAAGGGATATAGTAGTTGAGCCTTCTGCATTTGGTTGTTCATCAACCACAGGTTTCTCCTTTTTTGTGCTTTTAGTTAATACTGGTATCATGGGTGGTTTTTGATTACGTAACAAAGCCCATTGAGTATTTTTAAAAAATGCATGGTTCTTAATTTCTGAAGCCCCGGTTTTAGAACCTAATCGTTTCTCTTCATCCTTAATTAATAATTTCTTAATTAAGGATTTACAATGCGATGAAACTGGTTGAGAATCTAAAAATTTAACTTCTTTCTTTAAAACATTAGCAAATGTTTTCTTACGATCACTTCCCTTGAATGGAGTTGTTCCATATAACATTTCATATATGAATATTCCTAATGTCCACCAATCAACAGCACTAGTGTGTCCCTTACCTCGAATAACTTCGGGAGCAATATATTCTTCTGTTCCAACAAATGAATTTGTTCTAAATCCATCGATACATGCCTTTGTATCTAATGCAGGACCATCCCGAGAACTAACACTAGAAGTAGAACTTAAATGAAGTCCAGATCTATTAAACACCATCTCAGGATTTTTCGCTCTCTCACTTTGTTTAGATAAATCAAAATCACTCAACATGATATGTCCTGATTGATGGAGTAAAATATTCTCTGGTTTTAAATCACGATATATAAATCCCATTAAATGAAGATATTCTAATGCTGCTGTTACTTCAGCAGCATAAAACTTCGCATCTTGTTCTGAAATTGACTTTGTATCTCTTGTTTGCAATGCTCGGAAAAATTCTCCTCCCATACAATATTCCATACACAAATAAAGATAATCTTGACTTTGAAATGAATGATATAAAGTAACGATAAATGGATGGTTCAGAGTAGCCAAAATTTCTTGCTCGGCCAATGCACGTTTAATTTTATTTCGTTCAATCATTTCTTTCTTACTTAAAATCTTCATTGCATATAATCGATTAGAAAGTTTCTCACGAACAAGATAAACTTTTCCAACATCACCTTTACCTAATAATCTAATTTTCTCAAAACAATCAGCATTAACTTTAACATCAGTGATTCTAGTTGCAGCATTAGAATATGTTCTATCAGCAGTATATGTCCGGGGCCGGCCCGTGATTTTAACTTCACCTATATGTTTATTTAAATCAAATTCCTCTTCTACAGGTTTTGGAGTAGTGGCACTGGAAAATGGGGGTTCAATATTATCACTCAGCATCTCCTGTAATAAACGATGAACTAATGGTGCTGACGCTACACGTCGTAATGCTCGTTGAAGTGGTGATACTGGCACTGACAAGTCTCGTTCTTTATCTAGGTCAATTGGCTTAAGGTTTAGATTGTCTGAACCTTGTTCATAATCATCATCAACACCAGATTTCTTGGGGGTTTGTAAAAGGTGCTGTGGTTGAGGTTGTAGTGGCTTTTGTTTCTTTTGTAAATCTTGAATCTTGGGTGGTTTTTCAAGAACGGGAACTTCCTCTTTTTTGGGAAACTCCTCCATATATTCATTATCACTTGAACTTAATTGCGAAGTATGAATTTTCGGTGGTTTCAATATCCCACTTTCACTTAATGAAAATACTGAATCATTATGTCGTAAGGCAACACTAATATCTGATCGATCAGGAGAATCATGCAAATATTGTTGACTAGGATTATCTATATGTGGAGGTAATCCTTGATATGCGAAATATAGATTTGAATGAATTACTTCATCAGGTTTATTCCGAGGGGGAGATGTCGGAGATTGTGTTGTAATTGTAGGCACTTTCAGAGTATCTTGAGTTTGAGGATATCCTGCTTCTCTACTGGTGAAATTCCGAACATGATTCTTGATTG
This sequence comes from Spathaspora arborariae UFMG-19.1A, assembly GCA_000497715.1. NCBI lineage: Eukaryota > Fungi > Ascomycota > Pichiomycetes > Serinales > Debaryomycetaceae > Spathaspora > Spathaspora arborariae. Next base: position 304,523 of record KI547150.1, read on the forward strand.
GACCACTTAGTGGTGTTGATATTGATCGATTACGTCCTACACTGGCTTTGGTAGGCGATGTAGGTTGTTCATTTTGCTCCAGTTCACTTTCACTCTGAACCAATGGTGTTGCACTGGATAACCTAAACATATTCTTCAATTTAAGAAAACTAGTTTGCAGTTTTAATTCATCCAGATTAGTCAGAGAGATTGCTGATTGAGAAGAATTCACAGATTCATTGGGTGTAACAGGGGCAATATTTGCTTCATCTTTATTAAATAAAAATTTTGTGAATGATATAGATCGCTTTCTTGTTCTTGAATGAGGTCGAGAATAATTTGGATGAGGTGGTGGAGTAAATATACCACTATGAAATACGTTTGGTTCAAAAGTTGACAAATCTTGTTCTGAAGGGGTAATATCACTTGATGAACACGAAGGAGAACTATTATTTGCAGTTCCAAATAATGATAAACTGACCATATATGCAAGTGTTAGTTAACTGATATGCTGAATGTGGGGGATGTGAAAAGTATAGTTGTATTGTTGGGTTGAAAAAGATGTAGCCACGAGGGGAGGGAACAGTTGTATATTGTATAAACTTCGTATAAATATGTGATAAATATGTGATATGTTTAACTAATTTTGTGTTTAATTTTGTTAGAGTATATGTGTGTGAGATTTGAAGTAGGACAAAGGGGGTCGCGTGTATGTTTAAGAATATGATTATTAAATGTACCTATTCTTATATATTACTTTACGTGAACAATGTAAGGAGAAAAAAAGGTTAAATTGCCTTGAGCAAAAAATTGAATCAAGAGAAAATTTGTTGAACTTCCAAACCAAATTCTAAAAAAAAATGCTGTCTGGTATTCTCTCTCTCCCCCTCTTACATTGTTCATTCTTTTTATTTTTAGGAAGTGCCACTTGTCCATACAGGAAATTTTAATTAATCTGTAATTTACGAAATCTCAACTCTCGCGTATTACTGAATACATTTAGATATGGCTAATAAGAACATGTGATATTAGGTGAAAATCGCATTATATGAGTTATATAGACGTGTCTTAGTCAGTCGCACTCCTCAGTTGTATCTCAAGTTGTATCTCAAGTTGCTACAGATCACATCGTGTAAATACAACACGAAATAATTCCGTACTAAAAATAAAATACAACATTACACTCTTTACAGACAACCAATAGTAACTCAAAACACACCAGTCGGAATGTACATAACATCTTACATTAGTACTCCCTAAGTCGATTAAACGCTTTTGTCTATTGATATGCTACCCTAATATACATTAAACCCCAGCTATCTATACACTTCCCTAATTAGCTAAATGAGGAGGTAAAAGGAAGTTAGGAATTGAATTCTTGATATAATAAATATGTCCACAATTCTTACAAATCATTTTACCTTCAATAATTTGTGTTTCAACAAGTAAATGATGTAAATCTTTTAATATAACTTGGCTATCTTCCATTATAGGATCTAAATCTTCTGGTTTATTCTGAGGTAAACTATCATTACCTAAATCTTGGGCGACTTTAACTACAGCATTCCAATCAAGTCGTTCAAGCATATGGACAATGAATTCTGGATTATAATCTTGTTCTTGTTGTACTAATTGACATTCTTGATATTGTAAAGGGAAGGAATCAAGGGATGAATGACAGGATTTTACAGCACATTGAACAAAGTTGGTAGTAAGGAATTTCATTATTATATTTGTAAGTAGTTATGTGTGGTGTTCTATGTTAGAGTTTGATATTTGATACTTCGCATCTCTCTGTATAAAAAGAAAATTTTGAAAATTCTTAGATGATGCGGCACGTGATTTACAGTGGGGAGGGAGGGAAGAGTATTGTATGAGTTAAAGTTCGTTATATATATATATATATATATATTGAAATTACTTTAAATGGAAGTTGATCCTGTTTCTATGTTAATATATCCTTGATATAAACATTTTCTTGGTGTACCCGTGTAAATTGTGTACATTTTTGACTCTTCTCTATGAATTCTCACGATATTCTCCAATTACGCACGACCTTTTTTTTTGTCGTTCAAGTCAAGTAAAATACAGTGGCAATAATTATTCACACTTCACTTGTCATACCCTAACACAATGTCTCTTCAAACACTTACAGCAGAGATATACTCTTTCTTTGAACAAGAGAAATACGATCAATGTCAAGTAATCCTTGCTCCCATCAAACTTGAACTTATCAAACATAATCTTTTAATTCCAACACCTAACAACACACAAACTAAAGATCAACTCAACGATTTAAAGATTGCTCAACGAATTCTTGAAATTGGAGCATTATCATCACTTTTAACTAACAATTATACTGGATTTGAAAATTATTTTGCTCAATTACGTCCATTTTATTCTCATGGAAAATTACACAATTTAAACAAAGTTCATATTAATACTGATGCCACAAAGATTATTTCATTATATTTGTTATATTTGTTGAGTCAGGGTTTAATTTCGAAATTTCATATTGAATTAGAGAATATTTACAATTCCAATCATTATGATGTTGAACAAGATAAGTTTCTTGCATTTCCTGTGAATTTAGAACGGAATTTAATGGAAGGGAATTATATCAAGATTTGGAAATTATTAAAAGAGGATGCAAATTTACCATGTAAAGAATATAGTCATTTTATTGATACATTAATCACAGCATTACGTTTTGAAATTGCTAAATCGTTGGAAAAAACTTATGAATCAATACCTATTTCCAATTGTAAGAATTTATTATATTTACCTCAAGAACAATCTGATGCTACATTTGAAAAACTTTTAAGAGATACTTTTGAAGTTGATAATTGGAGGTTTGAAAATGGAGTGATTTATTTTACTAAGAGTGAACTGGAGTTACATGTTGACAATGAATCAGTAATTAAGAATGTTTTAGGATATGCTGAACAAATTGAATCTATTGTATAGAGTTTTATTCCAAAGATGTATAGAATCCTTTATAGGCTGTATCTAGATCATTAAGAAATATATCGGCATCATTACTATCAATTTGTTCTCCATCTTTTAAATTATTAAGCTTTATAAGCCAATTCACTAGTTTTGATTTTCCAGAAAATTCCAACAGTTTATGTTGTTCATTTTCAACAAGATCATTTAAATTAACCACTAATTCACTCAATAAGGGATGTAATTGATTCTTGGTCTTGTAATTTAATTTTACTGCATCCATACAAGTAATGAAGTTTCCAGTAATTTGAGAGATTAATTTAGCACTAGTATTAGCTTGAGTGGTGTTTTGTGAAACTGTGGGATGAAGACTTTCAACTTGAGTACTTAAATGTTCAATTGTTGCTGGAACACCTAATTGTAATCTCTTGGTTGCATGACTCCAATTCCCATGGAATTTATTCAGCAACAACGTTAAGAAGTTATTCTGGTCTAAGCCAGGTAACAATTGTTTTAGTAAATTTAATTTTTCTTCATCTTCAAACAATCCTTTCATGATTATTTGATATTGATTGATTAGTCTATATGAAGTAGATGTATATTTCTCTTTATCAGTAATATAATCTTTAATATATGAAACTTCCAACATTTCAAGTGTGGGAAGTATAGAATATATTTCCCCAAGTGAGTCATAGACAGTTTTATGTAATGGAGTTTTAAATAGTGAAGATTTGGTTATTTCGGTATATGTTGATGAAGATATCGTGAAGGATGTTGTTGAAGTTGGGGCATATTCTGGGAGTGATTTATCAGTCATGGTTACTAAGTACAAACTAGGTACAAACTAGGTACAAACTAAGGTGTAATTTGAGAGCAAAAAAAAAAGTCTCACATATATATAGAGCTCAATATCTTCACAAGTGGAATATTGCATTAGAGTTCAGCAAGATGAATTTTATTACTGATGAAGCTAAATATGAAGCGCTTAAAAATAGAGATCCCCAAGCAGAGGGTGTATTTATATATGCTGTAAAATCAACCAAGATTTACTGTCGACCAACCTGTTATTCCAAACTTGCCCTTCGTAAAAATATTATATTCTTTGACACTACCGAACAAGCTGTCATTTGGGGATTTCGCAGTTGTAAACGATGTAAACCTGATATTCCACAAGGCTGGAACTCAACCCGAGAATTAGTTCACCAAACTTGTAATCTAATATTCTCGCAATCTCAAAAATCCCCCAAGTTAAACATGTCTGCGATAATCACCACGTTACACATCTCAAAATGGCATCTTTGTCGTATATTCAAGAATTACACAGGATCTACACCCAGATCATACTTTATTCAATGTCAATTACTCAACAATAATCCAATTGAATCTATACCTTTACCTTCAATCCAAACCAAAAAGAATAAATTACGATTGAAAAAGTTAGTTAATCAATATAACCTATTAACGAATGAGTATCTGATGGAACACCATTTGCCACGCCTATAGCATCAATATTATATCCTAATTTTTTCCATTCATCTATACTATATCGATAACATGTTGCCGGAGGAACAAACTTGGACATTATTCTCACAATTTCAGAGTATCGATCACCAAGATTGACAATCTCTTCGAGAAATTTTTTTCCATATTTTTGTTTGACAATTTCACATTCATATAGAATCCATTGTAGAATGTATTCCGAACTGTCTCGGTCATAGGGACTTACAGTTATTGGAATATTGACATGAATATCCTTAGCATGGACTAGTTTTACTTTAAGTATTAGTTCATACTTTATAGAGAAGAATCTCCCCAGTCTGGTGAATCCTTGGATATGAGTTATTGGTATTCCTTCTTGTAGTTTATCAAGTTGCTTTATTTTGGAAATGTTATATGATTCAATCACTGTAGTCGAACAATCCTCTTGTAATTCGGGATCTAAGGAGATTGAAGGGGAAGTGTACAAGGATAAATATTCATTCTCATAAGGGAATTTTATCTTGAAATTGTATGTGAATGGTTGTGAATGAAGTTCTTGGTTTAACACTTGACGTGTTGAAACAAGTTTGAATTCCTTTTGTGGGAGTAATCCTGCATCATAACATTCAATAATTTCTTTTAATTGTAATGTCAATTGTTTTAATTGTATATGTTTATGTAATCTATTGTTGGCAGTATTTGTAGTAAGCTTACATTCAAGTGTAATGTCATCACCTGGTCCAATTGAGCTGGTAGGTAATGTACATTCAACAATCACTTGTTTATCACTAGTCATATTCTGATAAATTACTGGTTCATTGAATTGTCGATATAAAGGTAATGTATCATAACATTTAATAACTACAGGAAAACTCTCAACAACACTAACTTCACTCTCGACACTTTTTCCACATGTAACATTAACCGTTAACGTATGGATAGTACTTGCATTACAACTCGGCACAAACCCACTACTTATTACATCTCGAGGTATTGGTACAAGTACAGGAACATCCACAGCAATAACCTTTTGATAGAATTCACCAACAGGAGGTCGATAACATATTGGATTGTCAAACCATTTAAAGCTTTTGAATGAATCATTAGTGCCAAATTTACTAGGCATAGAAATCTTTTCCATAGTAGTTAATGTTATACCAACATTACGTACATTGAAAGGTGATCCAGTAATTGATCGAATTAAAATAACAGTTTCTAGTCGTGGTAGACTTCGTGGTACTCCAGCACATCCATAGATTATTGAAGTTGCTGATGGTTGGAGTGAGACCATCAATGGAGGTGGTTTAATTGGACTCATATGAACATATCTATGTGTCTGTTGTATAAGAAGACTGGCAAATGTTTTGATTTTTTTATTTATATTTTTTTTTTTGGACTTGAAATATGCAAAGGCGCAGTAGATAAGATATCCCACAAAACTTATACAACAGGGGATTGTCTTTGTACGTGTAAAGAGTTTCTATTGGAAGTTATATTGTGATTAAATATTAACACAGCCCGAAAATATAGTTGCTTCGCCTTAAGTTGAGTGGTGTACATAAGTTTTTGCAAGTACTTTGAAGGTTTTAGCATACATGCATAACTCTTGAGTTTAATTTACTGAAAGTTTGACATGTAAATTGACCATACCAAGTTTAAAGTCTTACCAGAATAATCTTCTATGTAACCTATATCAGAATAATTTTACCAATCACTACTTAACAGTTTTCTAAGAATTCTTTCAAATTATCGCAAAAATGTTGCAAAAAAAAAAACTATTAGCAAATCATACATATTTAGGAACCCTATAAAACACCAGGAAAAATACACCAATTAAGGGTAAACTTCTCCTTAAACTTCTCTTGATAATACTTGTACGTTTCAATTGAACTCATAGATAAATTAACACCAACAAATATTAACCCACATAGAAAATTCCTCGAAACAATATCCCAACCATTCTTAATACTAAAAACAAATAATATCATATAAATCAAAATTTCTTGAAAATAATGTGGTGATGCTACATATTTAAAATTAGGTAATGTATACTTCACCAAACTAGATAAATGTGAATGACTATCAAACTGTCCTTTAGCAAGAGCAAAATATCCTAGGATTAGCAACCAATCGTAAATATCTAAATCGCGTATTGATATTGATTCACCAGTGGAGTACAACTTTAATCCAAAATAACAAGATAATGATATTAAGATATAATGAGATATACCAGCAATATAATGACTTATATTAATATATGAATTGTTGGAAAATTTCGTAATAAATAAACATTCATAAAACCTTCTAATTCCTTGACACCAAAGTAATACATTAATTATCGATAAATTTTTGTATTTAATAGGGTCAGGAGTAGTACCCATCGGGTATTGAATTAGATAAATAATACTAGATGATACACTTAGTGAGACATAGAAATGAGTGAAATATTGTTTGGGTACTCTTAATTGAGAACTTACTATATGTATCAATTTTTGACACTTTGTTTGTGTAGTATTTGATGATTTAAAGGTTTTCCCATAGAGCAATAAATCATTTAATGGTTTGATTAGTTTAACTAAAAGGATGGAACTTGCAAGTACAAGGTATACAATAGAAATTAATACTTGAATATTATTTAATAAAAGTCGAAACATAACTGTAGCGGTTAGTAAATTCTTCACTTTGCAAATTTGTTGATAGTATTTATTGTGGTTACTTTTTTTTATGTGCGTTTTTCTTTACAGCATTATTTTTATACTTGCGAAATTGTTATAGAAGTTGTACAATAAAAGTTGTACAATAAAAGTTATTTGAAAAATCCTCTAGTAAGCAAAGGACAATTGCCTAACCCTAATCAAGATTTAAAACGCTATAATACGAGTTTAAAGAATATTAAACATGGATTTTATCTTAGAGCACATCTCAAAATCAATCATATTTGTTAATTAATTAAAGAATGAGAATATAAAACAAGTAAATTACTGACTTAAGACCTAGAGTAATTGCAGTATTGTAAAATTGGGTGATTGAAGCTGGAGGAGGGCTGTTACTATGGGGTAGATTTTGCTGCATTAGTACGGTTTGAGCAGGGTTGATTTGGGTAGATTTTATAGCGTTTTGATATGTTGCAAAAACCGTTTTATATTCCCATTCACTAGTTGATTGTTGTATTTGATCCAAAATTAGCAATATAAAGATATAAATATGTTTGATTTGGAATTTTAAAGTTCTCAAGCAAAAACAATAAGTAAAATTAATTCTTGGTAGTTGTCCACTTTTTAGGACAAGTTCAATATTTATGGTATTTTTACGAATTTGGAGTTTAGTAAAGCCTACGGGATAAAGCTTATGGGATAAAGCTTAATGTTTAAACAAGTATAAACCTTAGGTTTCATATTGAAACTCCTTTGCAATTTAATAACCAATTATAGTTACATAATGATTTTCACATCAAACGAAACAAGTTGTACAAGAGTTCAAAATCAAGTCAATACACATTGATCTATGTAGAGTTAATATATTCTAATATACCTTAATCATTAAATGTATTATTGGTAGATAATACTTTCTCTTGATTTTTCTTTTTTTTGACTTGAGCTAGAGATTTAAAGAAAAGAGGGTGATATGGATACATCAAAATCTAAACAATCAGGGTTTTATATGTGAATTTTTCAGAAACTTCATTCGATGAAGCTAAACCTAAGACTACTCTGATTATACTAGTTCTGTTCTGTAATACTGGTATCATGTGCAATAATTACAACGGCGTTTTTCTCTTGTAGAATGATAACAGCGAAATCGGGCCAATTTTTCAGGCCAATTTTTGATTCATTTTATCGCCCCGGAACTTGAAAGAAAAAAAAACTTTTTTTTTTCATACCATTATGACTCTTTGGGGGTGGTACAAGGAAAGTGGCTTTAAATCGTAATACTACTATAGTTATCACAAAACATACTGTTTGACCGGAAATTATTCCTATAAAATCAATCAACACTTTGTATGTATGTTTTTTCTCTTTTTTTTTTTTCAATTGTTGGATTTTGACAAATCCCGCCATACATTTAAACTTTTGACTTGCAAAAAATTTGACTCATCATGAATTTTTCACCAAGAATTTTTCCCTTTGTTTAAAGGACTTGAAAATTTTTCTTCTTCCTCTTCTTTCTCTTCTTCTTCTTCTTCTTCTTTCTCTTCTTCTTCTTCTTCTTCTTCTTCATACTCCTCCTCTTCTTCTTCTTAAGTATTACAGTAAACATGTGTGGTATTTATGCTGCTTATAAACAACCTGAAGTAGAAACATTCAAATCTAAAGCATTACAATATTCTAAATTAATTAGACATAGAGGTCCAGATTGGTCAGGTAATGTTATTCAAAAATCAACAATTTTATGTCATGAAAGATTAGCAATTGTTGGTTTAGATTCTGGTGCTCAACCAATCACTTCTCCAGATGGTAACTTCACTCTTTGTGTTAATGGTGAAATCTATAACCATATTCATTTAAGAGAAGAATTTAAACAATATCAATTCAAAACTCATTCAGATTGTGAACCAATTATCCCCCTTTTTGAAAAATATGATATTGATGCTCCTAAATATTTAGATGGTATGTTTGCTTGGGTTTTATATGATAACAAAAATGATAGAATTGTTGCTGCAAGAGACCCAATTGGTATTACAACTTTATATTTGGGTAAATCAAAAACCAACCCAGAAACAAGATATTTCGCTTCAGAATTAAAATGTTTACTTGGTGAATGTGATGAAATTATCGCATTCCCTCCTGGACACATATATGATTCTAAAACTGATCAAATTACAAGATACTTTACCCCAACATGGTGGGGTGGAAGTAAAATTCCCGAAAAAAGAGTTGATTATAAACAAGTTAGAGAAACTTTAGAATTGGCAGTTAGAAAGAGATTAATGGCAGAAGTCCCTTATGGGGTTTTATTATCTGGAGGATTAGATTCTTCTTTAATTGCTTCAATTGCTGCTAGAGAAACTAGAAAGGCAGTAGAGACAAGTTATCATCCTGAAGGTATCGATGCTAATGAAGAATTAACCGGGGTTGATGATTCAGGAGCATTACATTCAAATACTCTTTTCCATCAATTACATTCTTTTGCTATTGGATTGCCTGGTGCCCCTGATTTAATTGCTGCTGAGAAAGTTGCTCATTTTATTGGAACAATTCATCATTCTCATACTTTTACTGTAGAAGAAGGTGTAGATGCCTTGGATGATGTTATTTATCATTTAGAAACTTATGATGTTACAACAATTAGAGCATCTACTCCAATGTATCTTTTATCACGTAAAATTAAAGCTCAAGGTATTAAAATGGTTCTTTCTGGTGAAGGATCAGATGAAATCTTTGGTGGTTATTTATATTTTGCTAATGCTCCTTCAGCAAAAGATTTCCATGAAGAATGTGTTAAAAGAGTCAAGAACTTACATTATGCTGATTGTTTAAGAGCCAACAAGTCAACAATGGCTTGGGGATTAGAAGCAAGAGTACCATTCTTGGATAAACAATTCCTTGAAGTTTGTATGAACATTAATCCTGAAGATAAATTAATTACTCCTGAACATATTGAGAAATATGTTTTACGTAAAGCATTTGATACTTCTGATGATCCAAATGCTAAACCATATTTACCTGATGAAATTCTTTGGAGACAAAAGGAACAATTTTCCGATGGTGTAGGATATTCTTGGATTGATTGTTTAAAAGATACTGCTGAAAAATTAGTTTCTGATGAAGAATTTGCTAATCCAAAGGCTGAATGGGGTGATGATATTCCTACAACAAAAGAAGCTTATTGGTATAGATGTAAATTTGATAAGATGTTTGCCAATTCAAAAACAGCTGCCACTACAGTTATGAGATGGATTCCAAAGGCAGAATGGGGTTGCCATGAAGATCCAAGTGGTAGATATGCTGCTACTCATGATCATAAAGTTGAGGGTGTTTAAACTTTTTATGTATTAATATAAACAAACTTTTTTTTTAACTTAAATATTCATTTACTGCTTGTACATCACGTTTAAACCAAGTTGAATTAATTTTGATATTATCCAACAGTTGTTTTAAACTTCTTTCAAAACCATGAACATCTCTCATTCTAAAGAAATCACTTACTTTATTGTAAACATCTTCACTTTGGTAATTTCTTAATGTGATTTTAATAAATCTATCTAAAACAACCATATTACTCAGCATCAATTTATATAATTTATCATCATAATTTTTCAAGAAAAATTCAAGGAATAAATCACGAGTAACAGGGTTATCACTTAATGGACCACCAAGGAAGTGAGAATCCATAGTAGGGATAATTTCTGGTTGTGTCAAAAGTTCAAGTAATTGAGGAACAAGTTCAACATTAGTGATATGACCCAAAGCACATAAGGCAATTTCACGAGAATCTAATGAAGTTGGATGAGTAACTTGTTTTAAAATTGCTTGAAATTGTTCATTAGTAAAGTTAGTAGAAGATGCCACTGTAGTAAATACAAATGAACGTAATGAAGGAGATAAACTATTTGAATCCTGTAACCAATTTTCAAATAATCCTTGAGCATAAGTTTCAACTTCAGGAATTGATAATAATCCTGCATGATTTAAAATTTCTGATCTTAATTTAACACGTAAGAAATCAGCTTCTGTAGTTGATTGTAATTCTTGAACTAATTCTATTGATTTTTGTTGATAAATTGAAGTAATAAATGCATCAATTTTAGGTCTAATATCACTAGTTGAGAACACAGTAGCAACATTACTTAATCGTTTACCCAATTCTAACCAAACAACATAATCATCACCTAATTTATCACTTATACTTTTAACTAATTTTAAAAATTCCACAGTAGAATTATCACCAGAAATTGCTGTTGCTGCTGAATCAGCAATTAATCCGACTTTATCACGAGGAGATAATTTATGGAAAAATGGTAAAATATTCTTTTCTAAAATTTTTGAAGAATAATTAACACGATAAACTCCACTAGTATCTTTATTCAATTTAAAATATTCGTTAATCAAAGGGAATTGATCAATTATTAAAGTTTCACTTTCAAATGAATCAATAGCTACTTCACCTACAAAATTCAAAGGAATCCACCATTTAGTCAAATTTTCTTCTTTAGTTAAATCTCCACTATTTAAAAATCTTGATTGAGTTAATACTAAACTAGTTTCATGAACATCAACATTAACCATAGGGAAACCTACTTTTTTAATCCAAGAATTCATCAATTGATCAATTGGTTTTCCACATACATCACCAATACATCTCCATAAATCATGACTAGTAGCATTACTATATTTATTTTCTTGTAAATATTTTGCAACCCCTTTCAAGAATAAATCACGACCTAAATAATTTGAAATCATTAAAATTGTAGATGCACCTTTTAAATAACTAATTGCATCAAATACTTGGTCAATATCTAATGCATCAATCACAGGTACTTCAATAGGATGTGAATTTCTTAATCCATCTAAATTAAGTGCTTGTTGTAAAGATTCCGAAACAAATCCACTAAAGATATCCCATTCAGGAAACAAATAATCTACTGCAGCATACCCTACCCAAGTGGCAAAGCCTTCATTTAACCATAATTCATCCCACCATTTCATAGTGACTAAATTCCCAAACCATTGATGAGCTAATTCGTGAGCAACAACATAAGCGACTTTTTGTTTATATGAAGGATCAGATTTCATTTCTGAGTATAAAAGTGCTGTTGATCTATAAGTGATTAACCCCCAATTCTCCATGGCATTGTGAGAGAAGGAATGGACTGCTAATAAATCTAATTTAGGTAAAGGATATTTAATTTCAAAAATGGTTGAGAAATAATCGACAATTTTTGGAGTTATTTCTGAAGCTAATTTTGCATCTTGTAAATATCCTTTGGTAGTGTAGATACGAACAGGTAATGGTTTATCATTTTGATAGGTATTATTTGTGAATGATTCAATATATTCAAAATCTCCACAAGCCCAAGCTAATAAATAAGTAGACATAATTGGAGTTTGTTCAAAAGTAACTTTTTGTAAATCTTCACTAATTGTTTCAATTCTTTCAACAGGAGTATTTCCTAAACAAGTCCATTGAGAATTTAAAGTAATATCAACAATAAAAGTTGCCTTTAAAGAAGGTTCATCAAGACAAGGGAATGCTCTTCTAGCATCAGTAGCTTCAAATTGAGTTGATAACATGAATTTCTCAATTCCATCTTCCATATATCCTGATTTGTAAAATCCTGCCATATTTGTTTGAATTATTCCTTGATATTGTAAATTAACCACCAATTCACCTTGAGAAACTTGGTCTTGTAATTTAATAATAAAATATTCCTTAGATTTAAATTCAATAATTGAATCAACAAGAATAGTATCTTCACCATGTTTTACAGTAATACCTTCTTTAGTAACGTTTAAATCACGATAATTTAAATGTAATTCTTGAGTAGGTTTAATTATATTTAATTCAATAGAAACGTTACCATTAAAAGTTTCCTTAGTTATATCAATATCAAAAATTGAGACATGATATCTTTTAGGTGTGAGTGAGGTAGGAAGTGCCTCATAATAAGGTTGATCAGACATTGGTAGGTTAAGAAGGAAGAAGAAAGAAGAAGAAGAAGAAGAAAGAAGAGAAACTAAACTAGAAAAAAAAGAAAATTTTAGGGGAGTTTTTTTAAAGCTAGTGTGGGTTTGGTTACTTTGTTTCCAGACAGCCAAGGTTAGTTTTGTGTTGTGGAGTTTTTTTTGTTTTGGGCCGTTCAAATGTGAGGACGAGAGAGAACGACTCAAGAGAGTTGGTGGAAAGAGAGTTGGTTGAGCGAGAACTGGTTGGGCGAGCACGTCCCAGGTTAAAACTGGTTGAGCAAGAATGGCTCAAGAGAGAACGACTCAAGAGAGAACGACTCAAGAGAGAACAACTCAAGATAGAAAGACTCAAGAGATTACTATAATTCCGAAGAGTTGGATGATTGGCGAGAGAGTGGAATGAAACCTTATGCAGGTACTTGTGTACTGGTTTCAATTGTTCCCTCCAGGTTATATGAACAGAACAACCAAAAAGAACAATGTAATTTTGAACAATAGCGAGGAGGGGAGGGCGTATCTAAAATTCCACAAGATAAGTAATACGGTATGTATACACCAATTTCAATTCAAGTTGTAATCTGTGTGTTTACAACATAAAAACTGGTTAAGTATTATAACAACTTTTCGCTAACTTATTTACCTCGTGATGTTCCTATTCAGTTATCCTAACTCATTTCCTTAAAGAGTTCTTTAAAGAGTTCTTATGTTTCGCTCTTTGTTTACCTTACTAGTAAAAATGTACTTCTCTCTACAATATCACCCTAATTTTACCAAATAAGGCAATGGAACTAACGATTAGCGATATACATAGCCTACCTCTCCCCTTTCCCCCCCCCCCCCACCCCTCGTCCTACACTTGTTCAAATATCTCCCACTAAAAATGTCGTCAGGGGATTACATCATACCAAACAGTTTTTTTCTCTCTCTCCATGTTTCCCCCTTAACAAGAAAAACACGTTCTAAAATTAGACTTACATTGCCACCCACCAAGGAGATTAATCACAACAATGAACTTCATTATTGTTCTAAGTTACTTCTTTACAGTGATTCTTGCTATTGGATCTGGACCAACTATTCTTGACTTTAAAAATCCTGTCATATGTAGTCCTGTTGTTCAATCCAAATCTCAAAAGGCTCATATTCATTTATATATTGAAAATATTGATGTTAATGACAAAGCTGTATTTGATAGTTTAAGATTCCCAGTATTAATCTTTCGTGCTATTGATATGGTTAATTTCACCAAGTTTGTACCACCAAAGGAATATTATAATTTATATTCGGAGAATAAACTGAAATTATATAAGGATATAATTGATACAGAAAATGTTAATTTTAAACTTGAACCACGTAAAGAGTTTCAATTTGATGCTAATAAAGTTTTAAATGATTTCATTACTTTAGATAATGCTAGAAAAGAAGAAACAAAACATGTTGATGTAGATTTTATTGTCCCTGAATCAGGTATTTATTGTGTTTACGTTGCCCCACCTGATGATCAAGGAATAATCGATTTAAAGATTCCAGTTCAATTCAAAAATGAATATGGTAATTTACCATATCTTTATTATAGAATATATTCTGATTTAAGAATTATTATTATCTTGAGTATGATTTTATTTGGTGCATTATTCCATCATATTTTAAAACTTATAGGTAAAGATTTTAAAAATATGAATAGATTATCAATTATTTCTAAAGGAATAATTTTCTATGTGTTAGCTCCATCAATTATTGTTAATATATTCCTGTGGATTTGTTTATTTATTAGGAATAATTTCATTTCTTCTTCACAAGCTTCGGTTTTTGCTTCCTTGTTAGTTAAACTTCTGGTTTTAACAAATACTTGTTATGATTTTTATATTAAATTTGTGTTTTTATTATTTACTATGGGATATGGTGTAATTTATTATCATAATGGACAATCTAGACAATATAGAATATTCCCTCAAAAGCAGTTTTCACGAGTATTTGGCTTATTCATATCAAGTTTAGTATTGGTTTTCCTTACTACGGTTTTAGATTCTAATGATTCAGAAATCCCATATTTACATTTTTCAATACCAACAAATAAAGGAGACCTTGATGATAGTTTTAGATCATTACTTGTTGCTGGGTTGAGTTTTATCTTGGGTTTATTTACGATTATTTGGTCTATTGCCCCAATAGTTTATTATTTCAAGACTAAAAAATTAATTGCTTCATTCCCTCCTTCAGGAGGATCAGAATCTAGTTCTACCGAACGAGTAGTTCTGGCATTTAGACTTTCAATATGGATCATTATTGGATTACCATTTATAACCTTATTAGTGGTGGTATTCTTTGGAGTTGTTGATCTTAAACATATAGTCCGTAATAGTTTACCTAAGTCACCTATACCTGAAGATGAAAAAATTGTTGGTGATGCACGTCTGAAGTTTTGGTCATATGAAATTGTAGAATTAAGAGCTGGATTCTTATTATGGCTTATAAGAGCCGCTTGGATTAGTCTGTTTGTACTTATAATTTCCGTATTTTTCATTTGGGTTAAGGATAATAATGGTTTAGTTGTTGATCCTGAAGCTAATGATCCTATTCAATATGCTGAAGTTTCTGAATTTGATATTAGTGAAGAAGAAGAAGAATAGGGACTAAGGGTCTGTATATATAGTGTCTATATAAACTAAACTAGTTTTACAAAGTTAGAGAGAACAAAAAAGAAATACTACACAAATATGCCTACAACTATTTAATGCTTTTTCCCATGTTTGAATTTTTTAAATCCTCCCTTTTTAAACTTATTCTTATTATGAAAATGCTTCTTTTTACCATTACCATTACCTAAACTCTTATCAACTAATCCAATCTCTCTAGCTAAGGCTGTACCTAATTCAACACCAAACTTTTCTACACGAATTAAATCTTTTCTAGCAGCATCTGCACCGGCTTCATCACCAAATTTCTCAGCACGTAATATCTTTTTATTTAGCAATTCAACAGCCAATTGTTTTCTTTCTTCAGCAGTTAATACTTTAGGTTGTTCGTTTTCAACAGGTTGGATAACAGTAAGGGTGGATTCCTCCGCGGTATCAACATCACCTTTTGATTCAGGTTCAGTTGTTTCAACTTGTTCCTTATTTTCTTGTTGTTGTGGTTGTTGTTGTTGTTCTGGTTGTTGTTGTGGTTCTTGTTCAGCTTCAGTTAAACGCTGTACTAAATCAGCCTTTTTCCCATCAGTAGCTAACCCTTTAGCCTTGAGTAATTCTTTCAATTGAGCAACTGTCTGTGTAGTATAATCTGTCATTGTCTGTATATTGGAATTTGTTGATGGTTTGTTGGAGGTTTTTGTTCAGGGTTTTTTCGTTGGCTTTTTTTTTTGTCCACCATTATTTACGTTTTCGAAATCCTTGTATATGAACATTCTTGGTTAATACTATAGGAGTTAAACATGATAGAAAACTTACAATGAGCTTAAACAATAGTAAACCTAGATTATATATTACAACTCTAATACAAGCCATAATATTCGATTAAGAATCATTTATAGAGAATATTAAACTAATCGTCAAACATATAACAATTCTCTTTCAAAACTAATTAAAAAAATGATAACATAAAACAAGTAAATTAATGATTCAACAAACAATCATCAAATAGGGCGGTCATGTAAAGACTGGGATTGTCAATATGAGTAGGTTTTGTAGTGTCTATATGGGAAGGTTTAGAAGTATTAGAAAGTATTTTAGTATTAGAAGGTTTAGAAGGTTTAGAAGTATCTTGAGTGTGGAAGGATTTCGAAAAAGTGTCTGTAGAGCAAGACTTCGTTCTGGTTTTCGTTATCGCATTGGTGACAGTCATTGTCCAACATTTAGTTTCACTGATATATACAGTATAAGCTACAGTAGAGTGTTCGGTAATAGTTGTATAAGTTACAGTAGAATATTCGGTACTAGTTATCGTATAAGTTGAAGAGATGGGTTTTTAGCTCGGTCTCTGTTAGTTTCACTTTCAATGAGGACTTCTTCTTCGTATCTATTAGTAGTTTCCAGTCCTTCTTCGGTCCTATCAGCAACGTCATACATATAGTCCTTGTATGATGGACATTGGTTAGTGCATTCCAATGATGGTGGCCAATAATCGACTTCATACATCCCACAAACACACCCAGTGATGTCATCGTCTTCAGTATATCCACCTCAAGTTAGATGGTTCACTTCAACACCAGAAACACATTCTCGTGTACATTCTCCATCAAGTTCTTCTGGTAAATGTTTTGGAACAAAAGGATCAATTCCTTCGCAGAAACATGACTTAGAGGCTGCCTGGGAAATAGATTCAAAGTCTCAGTAGGAGAGTCATACATTAAAGCTGTCAAACAATGGCTCATAATATGATGGTACTTCCATGCCCCAGATACAAGCCTTGATATAATCATTGTCCGTATAACCTCAACAGATTGAAAGCTTTGGTTTTAAATCATCAAATCATGTATGCATACACTCTAAATCATTAGGGTTATAATCAGGATAAGGTTTTGGATCAAATCTATCATATATATTGCATTTCAATAAGCGAGCAATCATCCAATATGAAGGTTTGTATTGCTCTCAAGATATATGCATTCTGTAACAAGGTACTCCCATGCTGATTGCAGGCATATGCCTTGAAACTTGTGGTCACCTACCTTGCAAACACATCCAAAGATTTCCCGATCTTTAGTATATCCACCACAGACTGGATAGACTCACATAGAAAGACTCATGTCTGAAGGTATGTATAGGCTCGTCTTTTGTTTAAACTTGTTGACGCAGAAACCAACCCTGCCAAAAGTAAGACACAGATATGCTTCATTGCAAATATTAGTTATGATGATAAAATAATTGCCATGATTTTACTTCAAACATCATTATATCCATTTTATAGTTATTCCCAGTCCCTGATTCTAGAATTAACACAAAACTAATTCTTAGTTGGATATCCATGAAAGGATTTAAGGTAAGGTTTATAAGCAAAACACCAAATTCTCACCAATCTCCAGATATTTAAAAACTAACATGGTCAACAATAACCTTAATCTTTAAATAGGTACGAGATTATGTAGACCCTGCAAAGTTTTACGACTTGGGATTTCTTACTAGTTCTTGAATACCCTTCCCATATTAAAGAGGGTATTTGCATGGTAATTCACTTATCCAACCAAACAAGGGTTGAAACAAACGTTGTAAACCCCACAAACAAATTCAAGTCACATCAGTATCCCAAGGATTGATTTATTCTTTCTCCCTTAAATATTCTTTCCTTAGCTTTTCTTTTTTGATAACTGGGATGATCTCAATACCTTAAATCATCATTCCTGACAATTCTTATTTTGACTGTGAAATGCCAAGGAAGTTTAATTTTGGAATACGTTTGGATATGAGAGTGACGTTGGCAATTCTATGTTAACAATCAAAGGGTTTAGATATAACATTTCTAAAAGTTCATACAATTAAGTGGAATTCCAGTAATTTTGAGAACCAGGATCAAGTGAACCTGTAATTCCAAAAGGACCTATACATTTTCTTGTTCTAACTAAATTCAAGTATATGTTAAATCTTAAATACTCTAAAATATATTACAAATAAAAACAAATAAACTCACTATACAACTTAATACTCCATGTCTTCATCATCATCCCCATTGGTAAACATTAAAGTTTCACCATTATCTATCGTTTGCCATACACCAACCCCGTCATATTCAGTTATACAATCATCAAATTGTTGAATTGTGAAACCTTTGGCAATGACTCTTTCTTTAATTTCTGGCATAGATAACGTATTTTGAAATCTTGAACCATCACCCATAGCCATATTCCTAATAATTTGATAAATCTTAGATGTTGAACTTTCATCTTGTCTTATATTATCATCTTCAGCATATAACGATGATTTTGAAACTTGAATTAATCTTAATGATTCATCTACATCTTCCATAGTGACAACATTATCAAATCTTAATCTTGCACTTGCTTGAGCTAATCTTAATATACCAAGTAAAGTTCTTGGAGTAATATGACTGAACTTCTTAATTGATCCTTCATTTCTATGAGATTCTTTACGCATGTTAATATATTGTTGTACAACATAATCAGCCACTTCTTGAGGAACAACCGGACGAAACAGTCTTGCACGAGAAATATATTGTCTAATAGTGGCAGAATCAACAGGAATAAAATCCATTTCTGGTTGTTTATTGTGCATATGAACATATGCTACATGACTAGCTAATCTTTCATCATTTTCTCTTGAAGGTTGATCAAGAATTAAAAACATAATATCAAATCTTGATAATAATGCTGCTGGTAAATTAATATTTTCATGAGGAGAGATTTTTCGATTATATTTCCCATATAATGGATTTGCTGCTGCTAATATAGAAGTTCTTGCATTTAATGTTGTAGTAATACCTGCTTTTGATATAGAAATTGTTTGTTGTTCCATAACTTCATGAATAGCTGTTCTATCATTTTCATCCATTTTATCAAATTCATCAATACAACAAATACCATTATCAGCAAGGACTAATGCACCACCTTCTAAAATCATTTCATCAGTTATTGGATCTCTCATAACTGCTGCAGTCAAACCAACACCTGAAGAACCTCTACCAGTAGTATAAACCGATCTTGGGGCAATTTTACCTATAGCTTTTAATAATTGAGATTTAGCTACCCCAGGATCACCCATAAGACAAACATTTATATCACCTCTGATCTTTAAACCATCACCAATCTCCTTAGTAACACCACCACAAAGTAAAAGTAATAAAATTTTCTTAATATCTAAATGTCCATAAATTTCAGGAGCAATAGATTTAGCAAGTTTATTATAAACATCACCACCTTGAATAAGTTGTTGGATTTGAATATCTGCTTCTGCCAGAATAGTTGCTGCATCATATTGTTTTTTATGATGATTAACATATTGAGCTTCTAAATAAGTCTCTGTAAGTAAACCTGCTTTTAAAGCTCGGAATCCAGTATAAGGAGCAGGCATGAAAATCCCAGAGACATCAACAGTATCACCAGGATTCATACTTCTTACTAAATCTCCATTTACATGAATTGATAATTGTCGAGGAATATGACCTACAGGAACTTGATTTGATAATTCTTGAAGTTTAACTTCTTGGAAACTAGAAAATTTCGAAGCTCTTGTACTCATAAATAATTGTCCCTTAATGTTATCTTGAGTACATGAAGGACTTGTACATTGAGACAAGGGAGTAAACAGTTTTGAATTAACTTCTTGGAAAATTTCATACCCACATTTGTCACAAGTATATGCATTAACTAAAACTGTTGGTTTTACATCTGTTACTCGAGTAATTATACCTCTTACAGTAATATAATGTCCAACATATTTCCCCTTAACTTGTCTCACTGAAAGTGCTTTAATATTACTAGTAGATAAAGGTTTAAAATAAAGACAATATCTTCTAGTAAGTTTTGCTGGGAATGTATTATTATTTGAATCGGGATTAGTTACGTTTTCATCAACTTGAGATAATCCATCACGTAAATTATTAAATTCTTCATTTGATTCTTGTTGTAATCTAATATTTCTTAATTTTCTTTGATGTAAAATAACATCAAGAACATCGTCTTTATAACTAATATCTTTAGTAGGTTCAGGCATCAATTCATCTATAACATCACTGAAAATTTCAATAAATCTATAGGTGTTGTTTAAAATAGTAGACAATAATGTTTTTGATTCTTGATAAGTTTGAGTTGAACTTGGATCATAATAAGTAAGAAATGATTTTAAATCATCAAGTTCAATATAAACAGTACTAATTTCACGATTAGCTACTGATTGAAGAATATTCATATATTTACTACCATGAATTTGTTGTTCATCGATATTTACATCTTCTTCTTCATCGACAACACTAGATTTAAATTGAGTAAGGAAATCCTTAATTATAGTTTTAATATCAGAATAATTTACCTTTAATTGAATCGAAGGTAATACTGTAGTAGTAGCAGTACTAGTAGCAGCTGACATGTTAGTGTTGAATATCAAAAGAAACAAGTTTTAAGAGAAAGAAAATGTGGTTTAAATGTTCAAAAGAATGTAAAATTTCAATTTTGTGCCAACGCGCGTTTTCGCGTGTCTTTTTTTTTTTTTTCATTTAATTATTTTTCCTAATTAGGAAATGGGTGGTAACATGGTGCTATCTAATGGATAATAGATAATCAATTTGTTATATTAAAACTATACAATTAGAGAATTGAACAAAAAAAAGGAAAAACATAATATTCTTATACTGACATAAGATGTACTAATGCAAAAGCAGCACTTTTATCTTCTTCATTAACTTCATCTTCACGTTTAACATTATTCTTTTTATGCTTCTCTCGTAAAGATTGCGGACCAATTGCTGCCCAATCTTCTTCATCTGTATCACTTATATTTTCATCGGCATCGTTAGCTAATTTCAGCAGTACCAGTTGGTGCAGGCTCTGGTGTTGGTGCTGGTGCTGCTGTTGAACAACTCCTGGATGACCCCCTTGTATTGGTTTTGCTGTACTTAATGTAGATCTCACATGACTTTCATTAAATGAAGATTTTCTTCGATTTGAAGTATTACTATTTGTTCGTTCTGGACTTATTGTATCCATTGAGTTATGATGAATATAATTACCACTAGGACTAGGTCCTCCACTTGTCCATGAATTAGCGGGAGATGCACTAAGTGCGGAATTTGTTCCCGAATAACTAAAAGATATTGCTGGTACAGGGGCATTACCCATAGGTGGAGAATTTATCAGCACTGTAGAGTTTTTTGCTGAAGATACAATATAATTGTCAAGATTCTCCAACAGACTTAATCTTGAACGAGGAAATATTTGATGTCGATATGAAGGTTTGGAAATTGCTGCTGATGTTGAAGGTTGTGATGAACTTGATTTACGCCTTGAAGAACTAGTACCATCTGGAGGAGGACTAAATTTTATAGGAACACGTTTAGCAAATTTTATAGGAGGTGAAGGTTTAAATTTAGGGTTTGTAGATTCATCTTCAAATGCAAATACTTCTTGTTCTTGTTCTTCTTCTTCTTCTTCTTCTTCTTCTTCTTCACTTGAAGAATCTTCATCTATATGATCTGACAAGGCATATTCATCTTCTGAATCAGATTCAATAGCATTATCTAAAGATTCATTAGGTATTTTTAAATCATGTAAATTTCTTGTTCCATTAGTTATAGATTCCCTTCTAGGATCAATTTTTCCAATTTGCTTCTTTTTCTTCTTCAGCCAACCTAATTTTAAATTAGTTTGATTTCTTAAATCATTCACGTTAATCATTTTACGTTCAGGTTCTTCATTTTGTTGATTATTATAAGTTGTAGTTTCAGTTCCTTCAGTTACAATATAATCTGAATCAACTTTTCTAACTGCCCATTGACCCCAACCAATTTTTTCAAATACAACATTATTAATTAAATCAGTTTGTTCCATAGCAGCCATAATTAACCGTCGTTGCTTAGATAATGATAATAAATCAAAGGAAGGAACTTCTAATGCTAATTGGGATGTGATATGTCTAATTGGAAGTGGTCCTTTACGAATAAGTAGATTTGCTAATCTTGTAGGAGTTATTTTAGAAGCAACTTGAATACCTTCAGGTGAAGAAGTTGAAAGAAGAATTTTCTTAGATTTATTAGGAGGTGAAGATTGTTTAATTGGTGGTGGTGAAGCTAAAGGTTGGGTAAAATTGTTATCTATATTTTGTTGTTGTGGTTTTACAAACGGAGGTACAGAAGCCAGTTGACTCATATTAAGTGAAGGTAAATTGTGTAAGGGTGGCGATAAATTTGGGGGAGAATTGAAAACTTGTGACTGACTGGTGATATCTGGAGGAAGTGGAGGTGGTGTTGGAGGGTTACTATTTAATATACTAGCAAACGAGATAGGATGTTGTCTGGTACTATTTGACATTTGTTTTGTGGGTTATATATGTCGTCAAAAAAAAAGACTCGTGTTGTGTGGGTTTGTTTTGTTTTGTGTGTAAGTGTAAGTGTGGGTGAAAATTATGAAAAAAAAAAAATATAAAAGATAAAGAAAAAAAGAAAAAGAAAAAAAACACACAATTACAGTAGAATTGCTTCTATTTTAAACTAATTTCCAGTCCGTTGATAAAAACAACACATTAAGTTTGCGGGGCGTGGCGAGATTTTGTATGACCAAACCAAAACAAAAGAAAAACAAGAAAAGAACAAAAAAAAAGAAAAACAAAGGGTTGTAAGTGTGGACATGTATGACTAACCAAAGATTTAGCATCATTACTTTTTGTTCAAAAAGAGTTAAAACCAAGTAAACAAGTAATGCCGAACTAACCCAGGTTGCTGGGTTTTTTTTTTGCCTTATCCCCCCTCTCCTCATCCCCCACATATTTAAACCTTTTTTTCCTCATGTCTACTCTTCCCATTAAAGGGTATGTGGGGCTATATAAGTGGGGAAAAGCCGGTGAATTATTCTTACTCGAATGCACTACCGGGAAACATTTATAAGTTATAGTCTTTTTCTTTATTGAAATTTTCCTGGTTCTTAACACTTGTATAATCCTTCCCCCTCATCCTCTTGGGAAATAGCAATATTTATTGAATTTAAGAATTCTGAAATGGCAAACCAAACAAGCAAAAATAGAATCATGTTTTTCTTTTTTTTTGTAGTAGGCACTATTTTCTTTTAGTTTTTTTTTTTGAATGACAACGTTAGTGTCAATAGTTGTCAGTTGTCAATTACTGTTTTATTCCCCCACATTATTTTTCCAACAAAAATTCATTTATCAAATGGATTCAGAATCTCAACAAATATCTTCTAAATTACCAGAATCTACATTAAGTTTAATATTTAAAACTTTAACTTATTATAATACACTTAACATAACTCAAGTTTATGTATTTACTCAAAATTTACAACTTGTTGGCTCAATAGATATCACCAAGTCAACACCAATACCTTTAGATCAATGTATACATATGGGTCATTGTTTAAGATTCATAACTAACAAGAAATTAAATCATATTTTTGAATTGAATGATGATAATGGGAATAAATTGATTTGTCATACAATTGATGAATTTGTTTTTTTGTATGGTATAGAGTAGAAGAATCATTTGTGCGACAACGTACTCAAGGGATGGGGATACTACTTGACAACCGTGTCATAACCAAGAAGTAATTGATTTGGTGAATTTTCTGTAAACGTGTTTGCTTAGAGATATACTGAATGAGGTTATGTCGAATGATATACTGAGCGATATACCGAACAAGATACCGAACGATATACCGAGTGAAGTTATGTTTACAATTTCTACATAAAACTAATAAGACTTATCTTAACTTTAAAAACAAAATCTAATAAACTTCTAAGATATAATGTCCTTCTTCCTTCATATCTTCAACAACTTTATTAACTGTTTCTATTGCATAAGTTTACGTTTGTACAAGAAAAGTAAACTACTGTAAACGTGTTTACTTGGCGATACAATCACTTGGTATATGTAATATGATACATACTGAACGATACACCGAACGATACACCGAAAGAGATCATCCTTACAATTTCTACATAAAACTAATAAAACTTAGCTTAACTTTAAAAACAAAATCTAATAAACTTCTAAGATATAACGCCCTTCTTCCTTCATATCTTCAACAACTTTACCAACATCTTTAATCTCTTCACCTTGTTTCTTTGCCCCATTAATCACAATATCTTCTAAACATTGAGTAATATCAGGAACTGGCCAAGTAGGACCACATAAATAAAATGAACCATTTTTACTAACAATAGCTTCAGTTAATTCTTCAATAGTTTCTCTAATCTTATCCTGAATATAAATCTTATGTGGTTGATCTCTTGAAAATGCTGCACCAATATGAGTTAAAATTCCAGCATCTTTATAAGCTTCCCATAATTCACCATAAAGATATTCTTCTTTCTTATGTCTTGAACCCAAATACAAATAAATTTCACCAATTTCCATACCTTGACTTTTTTGCCAAATCTTTTCTTCAATAAATGCCTTAAATGGAGCTAATCCTGTACCTAAACCTGACATAACAATTGGTTGGGTTGATAATGAAGGTAATTTCATAACTGAAGGTTTAACACTAACAACTAATTCATCCCCAATTTTTAAATCAGATAAATATTTAGAACAATGTCCATATCTTAATCTACCTCTTGGATCAACCCAATCAACAACAACAATTAATAAATGAATAGCATTCTTATGAATCTTTTGTGAAGAAGCAATGGAATATTCTCTTCTTTTCAAAGGAGAAATAATCTTGATTAATTCTGGAAATTCAGGTTTAGCAGATTTAAATTCTTGTAAAATATCAAAATAACTATCAAAGGCAACTTCTTGTCTTTGTTTTAATTCTTCACCACCACTAGCTAATTTAGTTAATGTTGCCTTTTCAGCTTCATCAGTTGCGTATTCAGCTAAGGATTCATAAAATCTCTTGGGTGGTTTACCTAAGAAATCAACCATTTCAGTTAAAACTTGTCTAACAGATTTAATTTGTAAATCTGTTCCATTAGAAATTTCAATAAATGAATCACCTTCAACTCCATAAAATTGTAAAAATTCTTCAACAGCTTCACTATTATTTCTACCATGAATACCTAATGCTTCACCAATATCATAAGTTAATCCAGTACCAGTAATATCAAATTCAATATGGAAAATATTTCTCAGATATTCTTGAGGAGTTAATCTCTTGTTTTCTTGAACCTTGACAATAAAGTTCTTCATTGGTAAATCTGGTCTTAATTCTTGATGAACATTGAAAGCTTCAGGGAAGGTAACTTTTTGAGCAACACTAGTAAAAGTATTTGTGTTAATTTCTTCAACTGCTTCAGTTGAAGTTCTTGGATTAGGGAACAATGAAGTTTCTTGGATAAAGAATGGTAATTGTTCAACTTCTTCAACTTCTTCAACTTGTTCAACTTCTTCCGATTCTTTTTCTAAACTTTCTTCTGCTTCAGCCCATTTAGAATCAACAGTTATTTCCTTAATACCTTGATTATCATCAACGGTCTTTATAAAATTATCTAAAACAGTAGCCAACAATTCAAAAGAGTTTCCATTAGCTTGTAACAATTTGTTAACAATAAAACCTTGTAATTCAGGTAATGAAGCTCTCCAGAATGCTAATTGAAGTAAGAAATCACCTGAAAATCCCTTGGTGGAATTATTTAATTCATCTAAAGTATCAATAATTGAAAAATCAACTAAAGTTAATTGGTTTTGATTAATAGCTAAAGATTTTTTGAATTCTTCAGATAATTTATCAACAACATCTTCTTCAATTGTAGTAAGTTTTTTGTTATTAATAAACAAAACTTTAGCTCCTGGTTTAACAGTAGCTAAAATATCATAATTGTTTAAAAGGGATAAATCTTCAATAATAACAACATCAGCACCATCACCAATTCTTGAATCTTCACTACTGACAATAATTTTACTTTGGAAAACTCCACCAGCTTGAGAATTATCATATTTGTTACGAACATTAACAGTCTTGGTATTATCTAATGATAAAGATAATGCTAATTTATCAGCAATTGTTGGAATTATACCATTATCTTTACCCCAGAATACAAATTGACCTTCTGGAGAAGTATTAGCAGTTAACCCTTGAGCTAATTTGTTAACTGGAGATGATAATAATTGATCAACGTTTAAGTTTTCAACAAATTCATTTAAAATCTTGGTAATAGTAATTGGAGTCCAAGTAAAATCTAAGGAATAAATAAATTCATCAATAGTAATCCCAAAATATTTACCATTCAAATATAATGCAGCAGTAATATCAGCTTTTAATGAAACATTATCTGGGCTTAAAACAACTAATTTCTTTGTGGATTGAGGAATAGTACCCAAAAACTTCTCATGATTAAATGGTAATGGAACTCTAACTTTAATTAATCCGATATTATTTTCAACTTGTTTAACCAAATTTGAAACTTGTGCTGATTCATGAGATCCATAAATGACAAATACAGTTTCAGCATTAACATCACCAACATACTCAAATTGAGAATAACTTTTTCCTGTAAGATTATTCAAAGCATTAAACGCTAATTCAATAGCATTATCAACACTAGTGGGAGTCACATTTGATAATTCATTTAATAAATCTTGATATAAATGACCTAATTTTTCCACAGATAATAAATTAGAATATTTAGTAAAAGATTTAACAAATTCAGGGCCATCAAATAAAAATAATGAAGGTTTACCAATAAATGAAGCAAAAGTATGATTTAAAATTGTTAAATGTTGTAATTCACATCCATCTTGAGAATCAATAGGGGTGAAAACTGGGAATCCTAAATCACGAGCAACACTCAAAGAAACACCATAATTAGACACTAAAGAATCTTCAACAAAATCAATAGTAGATACATTTAAACTTAAAGGTAAAGTATCATTAATTTTACCTGCTAAAGAACTTCTCATATATCCCAAACCATTAGCACCAACAAAAACAGATAATGGTTGACCATTAGTACCATTTTTTTTAAAATAACCTAAAATAGCATTAGAAGCACCTGATCTAACTTGAAGTTTATGAAAAAAAGGAACAATACCAAAAGAATTACCTCTTTGATAAGTTTGACTCCATAATTGAATATGAGAATCAATTAAATTATCATCACCAACAGTTTCATAACTGAAAATCTTTGAAGCAACAGAATAAACTGCTTGATTAATAATTGTAGTACCTGAAGTATAAGTTGAACCTTTGATAAGATTTGGATCAACTGAAGTACCAAAAGGATTAGAACTAATAATTGCCGAACTACCAATATCTAATTCATTGATACTTGAAGCATCACTAGCAACAACAGTGGAAGCAGGTGATTCAGTCAATACGTGAGGTACCATCTTTCTAATATAATATATCTATAGAAGCAGCAGTAACCAAAACTTGGTAAGAAATAGTCAAGAAAAAGAAAGATCTTATATCTTTGTTTGAAAAAACAGAAAGAAAAAAAAAAAAAGAAACTTTCAACGTTGGTTATCACAAGTCACGTGATATTATCAAATACATTGTTTTAAAATTATTAATTTAATTACGAGTGTAAAGGTTTTTTTGTAAGTAGTTCTTCTTTTTGTTATACAAATCATGAGGTCAGCACGTGAAAGTGAGTAAATTAATAACCTTCGGGGTTTGAATTTGGTTTAATAACCGGGGTCTCAAATGGTAGTTTGTAAACTTTGTTAGGTGGTGACATGTTTAATTGTAGTTTGTTTTTATTTTTGTATGTGGAGTTGAGTTTTCATAATTGTAAATTGCTTCTAAAGACCATAAACAGTAAGTAATTCTCATGGTTATATCAATCGAGAATACCAATTGTACATTAATACTGACAATGAAAATTCTTCAAGTCGTGTAACAAAACTCGGGTGGAAAAATTGGTATTTACACGAGATACATTAAGTAAATGTGGGGGTATTTAATATACTATGCATAGAATGCAAGATTGTTCTTTCAAAAGTATGATGGGTAAATTGTGTAATATTTCACACTAAGTGTTACATGAGATGTTAATTAATCTAATTACAAGGTAGTCGATCGGAAAGAAAATGTGAAATTTGGAAATAATATCTGATTTGATGTAAATTACTTGTAAGCACCATCTAGATGTTTAATTGGGTATTTCTAGGAATATAGTTTGATAAAAAGTTCACTAAATCAAAACTTTATGGTTAAGGTTTTCACGTGATAGATTCACGTGTCACCCTACTTAAGAATCTTGGAGTTTATAGTTCAAGATCATAAGGAGATGAATAATAGCGTAATACTTGTCTTGTAATATAACTATTTATATCAATAAGTACTGAACTAGACCTAAAGAAATACTAACAAATCAGTTGAATTTCAATGTTTGTAGAAGGCTTATATTTTGCACCTACAAAATTATTAGGAATTTACTAAAGAAAAAAAATAGTTTTCACAAAATTGAATTTGTTAAACCACCTTCGATATGACAAACGATGAACTTTATAAAGACATTCAAATATATGGGATTAAATACTATATTTCTCCCACGAGCTGGGATTATTAATTTAATCCATACATCATGTTTAGGACTAGATAATTGTTGCAACAAACTTTAAAAATTTAGTCATGTAGTACAAATTTGTAAATTTTAAGACAAAGTGGATAAATTAATATTCTACTATTTGGATTCTTATAACTGAGAAATAAATTGTCTTCTGAATGAAAAGGAACTGGTTGAGGAAGTTTCAGAAGCCCCAAACAACTGCAAAATGGCTGGCGATAAAGGAATGGGACAAGAGACTCTTCCAATCCATTCAAGCGATTCACAAGAAAAATGTTCCCTTTGATTTAAGTTCTTCATAAGGTGTTTAGCTGTAATAATCAATTTGATATTATTCTGTATCGACAAGTGAATAATAGGTTTTATGATTTAGGAGCAAAAAGATAATTTGAAAAATTGTATTTTTATAATGGTAGTCTTGTAATTTTTGGTATTATTTTAAATCTATATTTATATACTGGTCTTTGCGTTAACTATATTGTGATGAATGAATATCACAAATTTAAACGAGTACTAGATTTAGCAGAACTCAAATTAGTTAAAGGATTGTATTTCATTCTTGGTCTGGTAGTTATAATGAAAATATTTGGCTTCATTCAAGTTTACCAAATACTAAACTTCAAGAGGAGGATGATGAATAGACTTCTGAGTCTGTCCAGGTTTAATCATTATACCTGTTAATGTAGAACTTGGTTTTATTTGTCAAGACATCTTTTCAGTAAAAACTGCAAACTTAGTTTTATTTGTAAAGACAGTTTTTCAGTAAAGACTGCAAAATCTAGTTTTATTCATAAAAACAGTTTTTCAGTAAAAATTACAAAATCTATTCTTATTCATAAAGAGTAAAAACTACAAAACCTAACCTTATCCAAAAAGACAGCTTTCACTAAAAACTACAAAACTTAACCTTATCCATAAGACAATTCTTCACTAAAATTAATTCCAGAACACAATGAATTTAAAGATAAAATACTCAATATAATCTCCAAATTCAAATTCATGTTCAATCTAACATCTACCTAGTCAAAATCACTAATAATATCCTCACTTTTGCCTATAAACTCAAACTGAAATTTAAATGATAAATCTAACCACATAAAACAGTTTAATCTCCAACAATTCACTGACCTCAAATTTATATCTTTGTTATTTTATGACAGATAAGTTTAAACTATTTCCAAAACAAGAATGTATATAATACAACAAAATAACAAAGATTAAATGGATTAGCGATCCCCTCAGAAATGTTGGGTATTGTTATTCTGTATTTTCGATGCATGCGAATTCTCCCCCATATTTTTTCTTCAGACACTTAATCAAAAGATTTTCCTAATTAGGAAATTTTCAAAGAAATGCCGATGTTAACCAAAAAAAAAAGAATAAAAATGTCACACACAATGATACAAAACGATAGACAACAAATGTACTTTTACTGAAATGGGTAGTATACATGTGTATAGCACGTGTGACCTGTCACTTGTCGGTTATTTCTCTAATTATATTACTGTTTCTGAATATTTTACTAAAAAGTGTTTCATATCAGAAGTAAGCTTCTGAAAAGTTTGTTTAAAAAAAAAGACTTTTTTTTTGTTGGGCATGATTCAAATCTTATACATACAGAAGAGAATGTGAATAAATACCACTACAATTCTAGTGGAATTTTTTTTTTTGGTTTTGTTTTACCTTGTCTTGTATTGTCCCTAAGTTTTATTTGCAACAACTCTCTTCTTTCATTATTCTTAACTTATTCATATAAACTATGACTGATATTTCAAATTCTGATTTCGATGTCAACATTCTAGACGATCCAATTGTAAACCTGACTATAGAGTTAAAATTTCCCTTACCCATAGACAAAGAAGCAGACAAAACGACATTGTCTCGCTCTTTTAACTTGTTACATCATGCATTTAGATTATTTACTGGTTCTCAAGCTTATGACAATATTTACAAAAATAATGAAGGTCGTTTTTTTACAAATAAATTCTCATCAACATTTAGACAAAAATTTCAAGACTATATGAATGATAAGTTAGAAAAAAGTGATGAAAAACTCGATGAAATAGTATATGATTTGGTCACAAGAGAATTAAATATGAAATTAATTAAAGCTTCTCAATTTAAATCTAGATTTCAAGAAGTTAAAAATTTTATGATCGATTATTATAAAGCACAGAATAAGAAAAATTTACCTACATTTACCTCAGTTGACTTTATTAGGTCAGCTTATGTTACAGTAATGACAATTATGCAAAAATTATTTCCTCGAGGAATTTGGGTTTCAAACCAAGATATTTCAAGTTTATTTGTTAGATATCTTGAAAATCCTATGTCAATTGTTTTCTTACCTTCACATCAATCTCATTTGGATTATATTATTGTTCATTTAATTTGTATTAGATTTCAAATAGCAACTCCTGCAGTAATTGCTGGGGAAAATTTAAATGTTGCCATAGTAGGTGAATTTCTTAAAAAATTAGGAGCAATTTTCATTCCTCGTTCATTTAATAATGAAGCATACACTGAAAGAAATTTAAATAATGTCATTGAATTCCTTTTATTAAATAAAGTTAATTTTGAAGTATTTGTTGAAGGTACACGATCAAGAGATGGGAAACTTTTATTACCAAAATATGGAATTTTAAAATCTCTTGTTCATATATATCTAAAACAAACTCAAATTGAACAAAATCAACAATTTGATTTATTATTACAACCAGTTGCTGTTACATATGAACGTGTTTATGAAAATGATGGTTATTTAAAAGAATTAATTGGTGAAGATAAAAAACAAGAAAGTTTATTTAATATTGTTTCAGTTGCTGGAAGTGCATTCTTTAATGAAAAAGATAAAATTATTTATGATAAATCCGGATTCAATGATAATTCTCAAAGAACATTAACTGGTAAGATTTTTGTAAAATTTGGTACATGTTTTAATATGTCACATTATATTAATGTTGATGATCCTGAATTTGCTGCAAAATTAAATGATCCAAGTAAAAATATAACTGAAGAAGATTTTGATCAAGTAAATTTGAAAAAATTAGGGTTTAAAATTCTTCATGAAATTAATAGAAATAGTTTCTTGCCAGAAATTTCCCTTGTTGGTACTGCGCTTCAAGCATATTATTACCTTTATCATAAACAAACATTCCCAATTTCAAATATTTTACCTATATTAAGATTAGTAGGGGAAACTTTACTTGGTGAAAGTCGAGATTCGAAAACAAATTCACAAATTTTACAAGGAGTATTAGATTTATCAGATAAAGAATTAACTATTCTTATTAAACATCAAATTTTATCTTTTTTCAGATTTATAAAAGTTAATGATAAGTTAGATGTGATTAAAGTTGAAACTCCAATTGAATTATTATATTATAAAAATTTGTCAATTCATTTAATTATACAAAGATGTTTGGTACTGTTTATATTATTAATATTAGATGGTAAAAATACTTCTCATAGACTTATTGGGAAATTATTTTATATTGTTACAGGATTTTTAAAAAATGAATTTTTATTTGATTATGATCAAAATCCCAGAAATGGCCCAACATTTATCTTGGATGATATGATTAATTCTAATTTAATAACTAAAGATGAATATGATAACACATATCAAATTGTTGACTATCAATATGTTCAATTATTTGCCAACTTGGCGCAACCATTTTTAGAATCTTATGATTTATTAATTTCAAATATTGTAAATATGACTAATGATTTAGCAGATAATTATGCTAAAAATAAAAAGCTTCAAAATGGAAATGGAAAATTAATTCTTGATGATAATGATTTGAAATATCCTGATACAAAAGGATTATTAAAATATATAATTGATAAATCAAGAGGAACTTCAGCTTCTTTAGAATCTTTTAACAAACAATATTTACTTAGTGATTTATATTATCTTAATAATTTACAAGTGGTTAGGATTTTTAAAAATAAAGCTAAAATAAAAGCGTTTGTTCAAATTACAAATATTAAAGATTTAAGAATCTTGAATGAATTTTTACAGCAACTTATTAAAAAATCAAAAAATGATAATTTACTTGTTGATGAATCAAATGTTAATTATATTATTGATGTTATTGATAAAAATTTCGATAGAGATTTCAATGAGTTGAATCTTAAGAGTAAATTTTAGTAAGTATTTATTTATGTTTATAGAGTTAATAAATTGACTATTAAAAGAATTGGTTGACATGAATTCTTTAGATAAATGTCAATATTGTAATGGTACACGACCTCGGATGTAGCGTTGACAACAGTAGACAAGGTATAACCAGTATATAAGTAAATAGTTTTTCCCTACGTATCTAAATCCCTGAGAATGAGATTACGGCGAAATAGAGAAGATTTTGTAACATATTTTGAGAATAAACTAGTTTTTTTTTTTATTTTTATTTTTGCAGACTTTTGCAGACTTTTGCAGACTTTTGCTGCGAATTCTTTGATAATTTCTAAAATAATTTGCATTCTTTTCTCAGAATGTTCTTAACGCAAAATCACTAACTATTCTTTGACAAGGTTTCTGGTCGAGTTTACTTTTTATAAACCAAATCTATGAATGCAAGAGCACTATATCTAATGATTGTCTCAATGGTATTACAACATACAGAATATCTTATATATTTTATTTTCTTAAGAAGAACCTAGTATAT
Source organism: Spathaspora arborariae UFMG-19.1A (assembly GCA_000497715.1). Classification (NCBI taxonomy): domain Eukaryota; kingdom Fungi; phylum Ascomycota; class Pichiomycetes; order Serinales; family Debaryomycetaceae; genus Spathaspora; species Spathaspora arborariae. The sequence goes on from KI547150.1 coordinate 338,339, forward strand.
ATTCTCTATAAATTAGTTCAACAAATTAACTCTACACTATATTGTTGCTTCTATTTCATTAACTGTTTGATTTCTTCATATATCTTCAGACTTCTGCTCCTTAAGTCAATATTGCTAACCTTAGCAGTGTTGACTCTTGCCCATAACCTTCTATTCAACGTTCACAGTTATTCTGTATCCACTCTTAACTATCTAAATAAATAATAAACATCTGTAAACTCTCAATTTGGACAGATTTCATGTCCTTTAAGGGTTTGCATCATCCTATTGAAAGTTTGCTTTTATAAAACCCAACCATATTTGTAACAATGATCAATGAAAACTGAATTCTCTTCAACGTACTTCTATTTTAAACGCTGAATTCCTCACCATTAATTGTAGAACATAACAAGATGTATGGATAAACTATTAAGCAAACTTAAATATATGTTCTTGCATTGCAAGGAAAGCAAATTTAAGGGTGAAGGAAAAATTGCGCTGCAAAGTAAAAACGACAGCTCACCACAAAAATTTACGAAAAAAAATCCCCTAAAAACAATCCAGATTTATCGTTCCGGTAAAGGAGATATTGTGAACCACAATTAAAGGATAAGGAAAAGAGGCTTAAAAATTTCCTAAAAGAGCAATCTTATGGGGAGGGGAGAAGTCTTTAGTGAACTGAAGATTATTCCATAGTGGGTTAATGACTCAACATTTAAGCTACTATATCCTTGTCTGGTTTTATTCCTACTATAAGTAAGGTTTTTCAGATAAAACAGGGCCTTACTTCAAATATATGGTGTGGTTTTGTTGTTATTTTTTTTCAGTGTCAAAAAAAAGAAAAGAAAACGAAAATTAATATGAAGGAATAAAAAATAACAAATTTCGTAGTTACTTTTGTGTCAAAAAATACGACTAAAAAGACAATTCAAGTCAATCAACAATAAAAAAAAGAAAAAAAAGTAATAAATTAAAAATAGAAATACTGAATGACTATTACTCCTCACTTTATTCATTTTATAATATACACTTCCCGTAAATGGGAAATTGTTTCTCATTTTGTACAATAAAATATATCTGAATCAATAACGATAATTTCAACCCTGTTGTGCGTACAAAAGAAAAGCAAAATTATTCAACAAAAAAAATTTTTTTGTTCACTTTGAGATCCCTTTTACACCACAGTTAAAAAAGCAAGTGATACACAAAGCCAGCGCGGGGTGAGATTGGAGTTTATTGCAATAGGAATTTCTCTTAAGATTTACGTGTTCTTCTGAAGAAAGGGTCATGGTTACATAAAAATAATTATCCCATTTCTAAATGCTTTTTTTAAAAAAATTTTCAATTATAAACGTGTTCTGAATAATTCTCCCTATTCCTCATGTAGAAGGTATAGTGCTATACATTAGTTAGTATATTTATACTCTTTTTAAATTGTTAAAGCTCGTGTGTAAAAAGGAATACCACAATATAAAAAAGACCCGGGTTTCTCTCAAGTGTTCGTAAATGAAAAAGTGTTACAAAAAAAAAGTGGGTCTCCTAGCACATACATAACAAAGAAGAATTAAATTTTCATTGTTTGTCTAATTTTTGAATACGCAAACCGAAAAACTAATTTGTAAAACAATTACAACGAAGGAACTAATTCTGTTAGTACCACTTCTGTGATCTAAATCAACTAGTTCAAATGAATTATGTTGAATTTATATTACATTCGGTCCACAGTATATTTAACTTAGCTCTTGAAATAACACTCATTATAACAAGGTTAAAGCAAGAATAATTTTCAGGTAATGAGGCGGGGGAGGATTTGGGGAGGACAACCACCATAATTTTTTAACCCTTGATTAATAAAAGGTCGTCCCCAGATCAAAAAATTTATTGTGATTAATATTTTTTTTTTGTCCCATTGTTTCCCAAATGAAAAAAAAACACCTTTTTGGACTGAACAGGCATAAAAGAACGATGTTTCTTTTTTCATCTGCTATACTTGAAGGCAATTCACTGATTTCTAATTTGAGCTTGAGTTCGTAATTATCCCTATTTAAATTACGTGGTCTCTTTTAATAGGAAAAAATAAAAAAGAAATACAAAAAAAATGTATAATGGTCAAGAAAATAATTATAAAGATCTAGAATTGAGTGAATGCAGGAGATTTTAATGATACTTAATTGGTTTTATATGTAGTTAAATTTACTTTTAACTATTATTAGTTCCAGTATCAAGTTTCTTTTAACTCCAATGATACCTCTAAAATGAATAACGTCATTTTTGAGTAAGAGATTACAGAAAGATTATTTCTCACGCTACTTTCTGAAAAGACTTAGAATCATTAGAATAATTTAGAAACACTAATAATAGTTTATGTGGCTTGTAGTGTTGCTAATAACGACCATTATTTTTTCACATGATAATTTCGAAAACGGGGCTAGTATTTTTTGAAACAGTTGCAAAAATAATTCTCCCTTAGTCTCTATATGATTACACCCCCTGGGATGTTATTTTCTAATGAAACTATTGTTATCAAGTTCAATCATATCTGATGGTATGCTTTAGATTCAATTCCAAGATATTTTCAAGAATAGAATTAAGAACTCTACCCCACAGGAAAATCTACCTTTCTCTAACTGCATCTTTCTTATAAGAAGAAAACTCTAATCCTGGGTACATAGCTGGTATACTTATATATGTATTCTAAACCTTATACCTCTTCATTCCACTTTCAATTACCATCAATCAAGTTAGAGAATAAAGTGTAACTTTCGATGGTCAACATTTCGTTTCTTCCATCAAGTGTTAACAAATTTGGAATATCCCCTTTTCTGAATACATCTATTGTTAGTAAATCCCTCATCAATCTATACTGAAGCAGTTCGTAAGTTATGTTATATTAGCAAATAAAAAATATAATCCTTTATTTTTTTGCAATGCAAATTCTTTATCCTTAATTTTTTTGCAATCAAAAAAAATAATCTAAAAAAATAATCTCTCACGTTTACGAAAAAAACTATAGTTAACACAAGACAAAAAATTAGTTTCCGATTGAAATACGGGCATAGTATTGTGATGATTTTCAATCATACCTTTGAAAAAAGTTGACTGGCTTTGGTAGAAACTTAAGATACAAACTCTATCTAATAACATTAGTACCTCCAACACTAAGACAAAAAAGACAAAAAAACAGAAGAGCCAAAAGTTGATGTTGCTGAAAATTGATGAGAAAATTTCTAAAGGTCGTGTAATTCGGTCAAAACTTCTATCAGTTTTTTTTTTGACAACCCTTAGATCAAACAAAAAATAATCAATGCAAGTTAAAGAAAACCCCCACTTTACAATTTTTAAACAATGATATTACACTGTAGAGCGATTTGAAATAGGCTTTAAGGGTTTATTTGATTTTTTAAATAATCAAGGATTGCAAGGCGGACGGGGTGCAAATCGATTGATGACAACAATAGGAGATCCCTATGCAAGGAACACGCCTTTCACAGATTGAACACAGACTATGCCGAATCTTTCAAATCAATAGATTAACATCGATGGATGGTTGTGAATGTTTCATTCATGTTGTAATGGGAGCTTTTGTGCTTAAAGAAATAAAAGGATTAAGTTTATTTGTAAAACTGGGACAATAGTTGATTTACGAAGTTATCTTATTTTGCTAGTTATTTTTATTTTTTGAAACATTCTTTAGGGATAATTAATGAAGTAAATTTTCTTTTTGAAAAAAAATACTTTATTATTTAGTATTCCAAAACCCATTTTAGAAAAGGATGCAAAAGAATCAGATTACTAACTGTTAGGTCCGCCTTTTCTCCTTCTAAAGAGTTAGGAAAAATTGGCCAATGATGAATTCCCCCCCTCGAAGCACTTTCATATATAAATTCATATTGCCCCTGATTGTCTTTCTAAAGGAAGATTTTAGAAAACTTATCGATTATTCAACCTTTTTTCTTGAAGTTTAAGTGAATTCTTTTTAAGTTATTTTGGAAAAATGTTGATATCAAAGCTTCTCCTAACGTGTTATCTAACAGCGTCGGCTCTAGCCTTGCCTATTGCTCCTAATCCCAATGTGGGTAAAAGGGACGACGATACTGGTTTATTATCCCCTACTACTGATGATCCCTCTTCAGGCATTGGTAATGGCAACGGCAATGGTTTTGAAAACAGTGAAGGTCAAAATGCTGCCGTACCTTCCACTGTCCCCATCGTCGTCTCTGTCTCATCCAATGTTGTTCCTACTAGTTCCTCCATTGAAATTGTCCCAACTCAGGCTTCTTCCTCTACGGAAGTTGTTCTCTCTCCTGTTGACATCTCTTCTGATGTTTCAATTGTATCCCCATCAGAAGTAGCTCCGCCTTCAGCAGATTCCATTTCCAGTATTGTTCCATCTCCAACTGATATTAATTCCAATACTCCAGCTGCCCCCTCTTCGGAAGTTGTTTCTCCCTCGACTGATGCTTCTTCAGAAGTTACAGTTGCCCCCTCTTCTGAAGCGGTTCCCCCTCCAGCTGGCGTCATTGTTCCTTCTTCATCCTCAGCAATTCCACCAGTAGTCGATACATCTGCCTCAGCTCCCCCAATTGATACATCTGTGGCAGCTCCACCTGCTGCTGCTACATCCGAATCAACATCTACAACCAATAGAATTGCTATCCAACCTTTGGCTGTGCAATTCACACTTCCTGGAACTTCATCATCTTCATCCACAACCACGCCCAGAGGTGGTAGACCAGACACAACTTCATCAAGTTCCTCCACCAGAACAACTGTTATAAATTTTCCACCCACTACAACTACCTCAAGTAGTTACACCAAACCAACATCATCTTCGTCTTCTTCATCCACAACCACACCCAGAGGTGGTAGACCAGACACAACTTCATCAAGTTCCTCCATCAAATCAACATCTAGTTCTAGCTTGGTTACCAGTTCCAGTTCATCCCATACATCTAGTTCTAGCTCAACGTCTTCCAGTACATCCTCCAAAGTAACTTCGTCATCTTCAACTACTACTAGAGGTGGCAGACCAGGTACAACTTCGTCATCTTCAACTACTACTAGAGGTGGCAGACCAGGTACAACTTCATCATCTTCAACTACTACTAGAGGTGGCAGACCAGGTACAACTTCATCAAGTTCCTCCATCAAATC